>NC_061162.1:51726227-51788727 GCF_022113875.1 Hydra vulgaris | reverse complement strand
TATCTCTATCGTGATGTAAGCGCAAAAAAATTCTCTGCTGTTTTGATGTTTATTGCAATTTCAAGCTTTTTAAAAACTCTCTCTCCCTTTTGTTTCTTATATCTTTTTGTTTGTTATAGCATATTATATCTTTTATTTGTTTGTTATAGCATATTATATCTTTTATTTGTTTGTTTTAGCATATTATATCTTTTATTTGTTTGTTATAGCATATTATATCTTTTATTTGTTTGTTATAGCATATTATATCTTTTATTTGTTTGTTATAGCATATTATATCTTTTATTTGTTTGTTATAGCATATTATATCTTTTATTTGTTTGTTATAGCATATTATATCTTTTATTTGTTTGTTATAGCATATTATATCTTTTATTTGTTTGTTATCTTTTGTTTTGTTATATCTTTTATTATCAACAATAGAACTTTAAAATGCTTTAATTTGTAATTTAGAAAATTGGAAAAAACTTCAAAAAATATGCAAGCGACAGGATTTGAACCCTCACATTGTACTTCGGCCACTAAGACACATTAAACTTTCAATTTTTAACACTATTCAAAAAACAAGAGGTAATGCAATGAATAACTTTGTAAAATGACAAATAAATGCTTCAAATCAAAGTTAAGGAGAATTTGCAGCAATGCAATTTTTATAAAAAAAGTAAAACTTTATAAAAATAAAAATATCTATTGAACTTCAAAAATGTTTTTTTTTTTTTTTTTTTTATAAAATCCACTTCAGAATGCTGAAACCTAACCACCTCGGCCACCAAGGCGTATAGTTTGAAAATTATTTATTGAACAAAAGACTTTATAAAATCGTAAAGAAATGCTATAAATCAAAATTAGGGAGATGTTAATGTTTAAGGAGATGTTGTTGCAAATCAATTTTAAAGTAAGAGTAAAATTGTAAAATCTGATATATGTTTTAACATTACATAATTTGAAGTTTACATAAATTAGATATTTGCATATACTTTTGTTCACATTTTCTGATACAAAAACTAATGTGACTCTTTCTTGCTATTAACTTGGGTGTAATAGCTGCTATTAAGTTCCTTATTTTATTATAATATGATTTATAAATGGACAAAAATAGAGATGTATATCTTTTGTTGATATACATTCCACCTTTTTTTTTAATTTGCACACAAAAAAACATATGAGATTTGTGACATTAACTCAGCATAGAGTGGCTATTAATGTTATATATTTACTTAAGTTCTAGTTTTTTTTAAAAAGTTACATATTTTAATAGTTCATTGTTTTAATAGTTCCATTATTTTAACTTTTTTTTATCAGATTTCTAATTAAAATTAACGCTGAAAACAATTTTGAATTACTCTAAATAAAGTTTATTCATTAAAGTTTATTCAACTTAAACAGGTGTTAAAAATTTTTTGTGAACCACGCATTATTTAGAATTGAAATGAATTCAAAAATTCAAAATTAAATATTCTATTAAAACTACATACATGCATATATACATTAATACACATACATACATACATACATATATACATACATACATACATACATACATACATACATACATTCATACATACATACATACATACATACATACATACATACATACATACATACATACATACATACATACATACATACATACATACATACATACATATATGTTCATGAATATACAAATATATAAATATATATTGATATAAATTTTTTACTAAAAATGATTACTCAAAAACTATTTAAAACCACAACAACAAAAAATCCTTTTTTTTAAAAACTGAAAATATTAACCAAAAATGTAGTTTTGAAAATAAAGCAGAATGTCCTAAAAATAATAATATTAGGTTCACAAATAAAAAAAGTATTTTTTTAAAATAAAGTACATTGATAAAAGGTGAATGGAAAATAAAATATAATAAAAAGTGTTTAAAAATATCAAAAAAATTCAAAAACTTTATACTTTATCTATAATTCTAAAAAAACTCAACAAAACTCCAAAAACATATCCAAAAAAAGTCCTCTGTGCCTATATGAAGAACTGGTATCATTTTATTAATAAAACTAGAAAAACTAAAAACAGAAAAATAAGTGATCCAAAATTATGTAAAAAAAATAAGTATACACAAAAACACAAATATCCAATGAAATTTTTTTTTCGAATTATTTAAGTAGTTTGACTGTACTCAAAAACTAAGAAAATTGAAATCATTTATTTGTAGCTTTTCAAGCTACAAAGCTTGTTGAAACTAGAGATTAGTTCCCCTATGACCTCATTTCCTTCCTTATGACCTTCCTTCCTGATTCACCTCATTTCCTGAGAAAAGAACAAATGATCATGTGTTATTTGTTTGGTTTTTTAAATAATCAAGTTGATACTTAGTAAATTTAGCAATGATTTTTGACAAGAATTAGAAGTACCTAGATAAAATACTAAGTAATCATAATTTTTACAAAACTTTTACAGAACAAAACTGTAAAAGTTTTGGATTTTGGCTTACTTTGGATTTCAGGGGGAAAATCTGAAATAAAAATATTTTTTTAGAAAAGAAATAATTACTATTACAAAGTATTACATAAATAGATTAAGTAAAAATATTTTATTAGTGATGTCTATACTATGCCAATCAGTTTACAAGATGTTTTTTAAAAATATCAAAATGTTGAGCCACTTGTTTGTAATTAGTTAAAAGTTCAATTTCTTTAATACAGTTTTAATAGCGACTATATCTTTTCATTGAAATAAACAAATTTGAAAGGTGATCAAATTCTAAACCATGTATTTTTTTTCATTTAAAAATAAATTATATAAAATAAAGACAAAAAATTTTAGTAAAAAAAAACTGAATTTAAACTTTATCTTTTAATTATAATAATTTTTATACAAATATTCGTTAAAAAATAAAATAAGATTTTGAATGGTTTTAATTGCTTTTAAATAATCGTCCACTATCTGGTTTTTCTATATTTGAGAATCAAAAAATTTTTTTATGCCTGCAATTACCACAAGTAATTTTAAAAAAACTAATGTAATATTTTTATTTTCATTTGTTATGACTCCGTTATGCCCCCCCTCCCCTCCCTTATCAATCCAAACCAATAGAATCTAGCACATTAAGTTAAATTGAAATGATTAACAAACTTGATTTGCAATTCAATTAATAGAAAGAGTAGCAATCTCCTAACATTAAAAAATACTAAAAATGAAAAAATGCTTCTTTGTTTTCTAAAATATAAATTATTTTTTTTTTCCATATTCTTTTTTAAAAAAATGTTTTTGAATTTTAATATGCCCCTCACAACAGTCAAAGGTAAAAAATATATCATTAAAAGTACGCCAATCACTTTATATTATCACACTTTGCAAGTGTGATTATATATGAATATATGATTATTAAAATCGAAGTATCAATCATCATAAGCATCAAAACAAATGAGTCTTAAAAAACTTTACACTTTACTTAAGATTTACACCTAAGAGTGTATTTAAGAGTTAAATTTGCAATTAGAGAAGAAATAACTTAAAATCATATTAAATTGTGTTTAATTATAAACATTTTTTACTTATTGAAATTTTTTGCATGCCTACTATAAAAGTTATTAAAACTTTATCAAAGTTCACATTATCATTGCAACTTTAATTAACTTTTCTGAACTTCTTTAAAACTTGAGTTTTTTATAATGATTTTATTATCAAATTTGAAAAACATAAATATTTGAAAAAAAAAAAAAAAAAACCTGTTTTGCTTGGAGTCATATTTTTTGTTGGTGCTGTATCAACATGACCTAAAATAAGGTTATAATTTAAAAATTAAATTTATTTAGTAGAAAACAATTTATAAAATATTGCAGTTCAACAGTATCGTGTCATGAAATATTACTCTGACAAGGTCCTTGGTGCATGAAGCCACATCACTGGTCTCACCTCTAACCTCAATAACGTGAGTGTAAAAAAGTTTTCAAAAGCATTACAAATACTTACTGAATAATTATCTGTGGGAGGGCTTTTATCAGAATAGATTTACAACAACAACAACAACAACAACAACAACAACAACAACAACAACAACAACAACACAACAACAACAACAACGTCAACAGGCCTTGCGATAAAGCGTCGGGCGATGTGAATTTTACGTCGTCCAAGAGCGATTTTGCGTGCAGCTAGGGCTATTTGCGTCGAGCAAAAAAATTTTTGTTTAAGTATATTTGAAGATATTTTTGAGCGGAATTTTAATGAAATAATTTTCGATTATTTTAACATTTAATAAAGTATTTTAAAAACCGCACGCAGTTGATATAAAAGTTTGAATTAAAAAAAATTTAAATATGCTCATTATCTACAAGTAGAAAAAATTCAGATTAAAAAAAAAGTTGAAATCTTTTTAAGCTAACATTTTAATAAAATTATTCAGCAATAGCTAAGTTGTCGATAAAATTGAACAAAAATACTTTCTTTTAGTTTTAGATTTTTAACTTAAATGATTATTTTACGGGGGTTTGTTAGGTTTTAAAATCATTCCATAGATTTAAAAATATTTATTAACTGTTAGATGTATTTAAAGTATTTAAGAGTAATTTCGAGAAAACATTTTAAAAATTGGTAAGCGCAAATAAAAAAAATAAAAGGATTAATATTAAAACATATTCTACTTGATTCAATAAAAAAGTACAGTTATTAAAATTTTTGTAAAAAGTAACTCAAAAAAAATTACTTAATTAATAACAATCGCTTTTTTGTTAAAAGTTACCGAAACTCAACGAAGCGTGCTCAAGAACAGCTGCTGAAAAATAGAACGTCAATAGTTTTTCGAATAACTTTTAATAATAATTTTTAAGAATAATTTTTAAGAATAATTTTTTCGCTGAAATATGTTTTTTATACCTATAAGATTTTTATTCAAACATTTTGTTTTATTTTATTTTACCAAAAATAAAATTCCTTGTAAACATTAAAAATCTATTCAAAACCTTCGTTAAAGTTTTTTAGAAATATGAGTGATTGTGCTTATCAACCGCTTTATGAAAATAAAAATAAATAAATAAAAAAATATTATATAAAATTGCTAGTAAAAATATTAGCTATAGCACAGTTTTTAATTGTACAAAATTAAAATTTCCAGTTTATTACTCGCTGACTTTTTAAAAAGAAAAAATAAATATTTGAAAAACTTTAAATTACAGATTTAAGAAAAAAAAAAATCAAATATTAGCATATTTTATAATCTTTTTGAAATGTTTTGTTATAATGTTTTTTATTCGTTTAGTATAGACAAAACGTGTCAAACGTCAAGAACATAAACAAATGTTTTTACATTTTAAAAAACAAAACATTCCAAAACATTTTTAAATAATAAAATTTCTACAATAATGATTTAAAGTAGTTATGCGGTAATTAAGTAAATTGGTGCAGTTAATGTCGATAAATATGAAAAGCAAATAAAAAGAATTTAACGAGGTCAAAAATCACGTGGTGCTTGTGCGTCGCGCAGTTTTTATTTATCACAAGGCCTGCATCAAGCTATTTATTTTCCTTAAATAATTTTTACAATAGTGTTAATAATAATAATAACAATAATAATATTAATAATAACAATAATACATAATCATAATAATTTAAAATTTAATCAAAAAAATAATAGTAACAATAAATATTATAATAGTATTACAAGCATAAAATTATTTACAATAATAAGTTAATGATTTATTAGGATGGTGTCACTTATACAGAAACCTGATCAAAAGAGTGACGCCAATTTTTATATATAATATAAGTAATAATAAGCAAAGACATACATACACTAAAATACATGCATTGAAATACACGCACTGTAGACAAATAAATAAAACCTCATAGAACATACATTAAAAATAAACTTGTAGAAATCATAATTTGCAGGCTATAATGTTAAAAAGAAAGGAAAATAAACAAACAAAAAGTACTGATGATAATCTTTTAAACAAATTTAATTTAATCAAATTTATGTTAACTTATGGTAACTACACATACTCAAGTAAATATGGATGTCACAAATATTGAAATTAAATGATTAAGTATATTTATTTAAAAACTATTTACAACTACCTTTTACCTTCATTTTTTTTTTTTTTTTTTTTTTTTTTTTGTTAATTTGATAAGATATAATTTACTTATTCAAGTTTAACAAAAAATATTGACCTATTTTTTTAAACATTTTCACTTCCAACAAGGCTACTGTTAGAGTTAGAAGTTACTGGAAGAGAAAAGATAGAGAGAGATAACAATTGATAGACTACTTAAAAGATTACAAATTATGATTCAGTGGCCGTATTCTCATCTCTCGGTTAAGCTTAACGGAGCTTTTATATAAAATTTTATGAAAATATTTCCAAGTCAAAAAATGACATAAACTTTATTTAAATTTGTTTAAATAATACTAATACTAAAATAAAACAATTTTATTTTAAAAAATCATACTTTTAAAGAATTTTTTTGATAATGTAGTTAAAAAGAAATTTAGACAAACGCTTCGTTAAGCTTAACAGAGAGATGAAAATACAGCCACAGGAAAACAAGATAAAGGAAACGAATTCCAAAAAACTGATATTTGAGAAAAAAAGAAAATGGGTAGATGACTTATCCAGTACACTAACATTCATAAAAATAGGAAGATCTAGATTTTTGCAATATACATTACAGTTTCTAAAAACAAAATTATTTAGTTTTATTATTTTACAGACTTTTAGGTATAAGCAGACTATTAGGTATAAGGTTACAGACTATTAGGTATAAGGTTGCGTCACAACGTGACAAAAATTATCTTGCATTTTCGGTCATTAGAAGAAATGACAGTAGTTTAGCTCTTGTGGATATTTTGAAATATTTTTTTGTTATGTCTTGGATACTTAAAAGGTATTATAATAGTTTCATAATGTTTTATAAATTTAACATCACAACGTGATGTCATGGTGTGAGTCACAACGTGATGTCACGGTATGAGTTTACATCACAACATGATGTCACGGTGTGACCAGTACAAAATCTTCAAATATTAAGACAACAACATCATCAAAAAGACAGTTAAAACAAAAGAAACTAATTTATTCAGATTTTTATGAGATTGGTATAACAATAATGTTTAACAAAACAGTTACAATAATTTCAAAAAAAGTCTTGTAAAATTCAACTACGTTTTTTTATTAAATTTTATCTAGTTTATAAGTATGATGCACTTGAATAAGGTTTCATTTCCATTTTATCATTAAACTGTTTTAAACAATGGGCACTAAATATTCCAGGCGTTTACAAGCATTATTAATGATGTTTCCAAGTTCTGTGCCATCAAAAGCAGTTTTAATTTTTTGAGCAGCAATCATGAAAACGTTTACTTGATTTTCATATTTTTAAAATGCCGTTGCATCATTAATCAGAGCTTCTCTTCGAACAACTTTTTGTGTTGTTAATCTTTTTATGGTTGCTCCTATACCATCACATGGCCCTTTGCCATGAGAGGTTGCAAAGTAATTCCAGCAAAATTTAATTTTATGCTTGCTTTCAAGCCATGGAATTAAAGCTACTATGTAACAATTTTTAAACTGACTGCTAGGACCATCAGACCAAACTTGCAAGTATTTTACATCCTTTCTAATAAGGTTAGTTATTAACAAGTCAATAAAATAAATAACTGAACTTCTTGAATGGTTCAAATCATCAGAAATAATAACGGCAGATTTACAAGAGTCACCATGCCAGCTAACAACAGTAAATAATGTTACTACTTTTTTATTCCAACGTGCTGACTGAATTTCATCCTGCCAGAAAGTTGAGAAGTTTTCTGCAAAGTCAACTTGTAACAAAACTGAATCAAGATTGCTTTTTAAAACTTTGTTTTGGCTTTCATAACTCATTGATTGTTTTCCTTTTATAAAATAATGCAAAAGAAATTTGGGTAGCATTTTGCAAACATTGTTATACAAAATTATGGCTTTGGCTTTTTTTATTGCTTTTCGAGGTACTTAGTTCCATTAAAATGCGTAACTTTCACCTAAAGGTACCAGGTAATTTCTTTATCGTGGTTCTTTTCATCTAATTGGTATGTTTTAAGAAACAACTTTAGGTCCTTACAAGCTTCACAAAGATTATTCAAACAATTATCATTTTTCTCATCACACACTAAAGTATTTGGTAAAGCAAGCGAATAAAGGGGAATTTTTAAATCAATGAAATGTAATGCTTTGAGTGACAAGATAATGTTTTCATGTTTTTGACATGAGCAAACATTTCTAGACATTAAGCTTGATAAAAGTAAATGGCCTGGTTTTAAACTAACAAACTTAGATTTATTGATTGAAAAATCAGTATGTTCGTTTACCAAGTGTACAAGATGATTTTTAAGCAGGAGAGTTGTTAGATGTTATTTTAAATGAATTTCTTAACTTGTCCTTTGAATGTGCTAATTCAACATTAGAATTTTGTTTTTCAATTTTCCGTATCGAGTCCTTTTCCTTTATAATATCCGGACCAAATTTTTGCATATGTCTTTCTCTATAGTTTTTCTGGCGTTTAGCATGTGTCAGAGGCATTTTCATTACTTTCATCGAAGAAATTTGTTTGTGAAAGTTTACTCTTTATAAGAATTGTATAAACAATATTCAAAATAACTTCAGCAAAATTGCAACAAAATTTAAGAAAAACCAAATAACTAAGGCGTTAGTAAAATTTGTCTACATATTTACAGGTACACCTACAAGTTTAATAAAAAAAAACAATGTTAGTTATATTATAGGAGTTTTCAAAATTTATCCACAAATAAAAAAACAATAAAAATTTTACAAATGTTAAACCAACATATTTTTTGCGTATCATTTTTATAATAATTAGTCTTAAAAAAATTTAATTTTAAAAAATGTCACATCGTGTCGTCACAACGTGACCTAAACTTAAAACACATAATACAAAAACTAAAAATATTTAAACTTAAATATCTATTGATTGCCCTATTTTAGTTACAAATAATTTATAAATATTTATTTAAAAATAAATAAATATTCTTACTCTAGAATGAAAAATGTTACTATTAGTGTCACAGCATGACATGTCACAGCGTAACAAACTTAAAAAAGACCAAATAGAAATTTCTCAATGAAAGACTATTTAATTATTATAATAAATTTTCAATTTGAAAAGCAAGAGCCCCATCTATATTTTGCATGAGACAAATCTATATATAAATTTTAAAAAGTTTAAAAAAAAAGGTTTAAAAATGATTTGAATTTTATATTAAACTTTTTGCGGAATAGCCATTCAGCAGAAATGAGATCCTTTTAAAGCTCAAATGCCCCCTCCAAGCGAATAAAGAGTGTTGGCTTTTTATCAAGACAAGAATAAATGGTAGTACCATCAGCGGACAATGTCACCTTAGATGCAAGAATTTTTAGGAGATCGCTAATGTAAAAAGAGTATAGGGCCAAGGATAGAACTTTGAGAAACCCTTGAAGTTTAAGGAAATGAAGTTTGCTGTCTAATGAGGACAACTTTTATACTATGATTGGTAAGGAAGGATTCAATAGTCTTAAAGATGTTACCTAATACACCGTAAGGAGAGAGCTTATGAAGAAGACAGCATGCCAAACTTTATCAAAGGCTTTAGAAATGTCAAGAGCGATAGCCTTCACCTCTCCACCTCTGTCCTCTATCTAATGCAAGATAAAATTTATCAGTTATTACCATTAACAAATCAGCCGTAGAACAAGAAGATCGAAATCCATATTGATGATCAAAAAGTAAGTTATTAGATTCAAAATGAGAGATTAAGTGTTTGTTAATTAAAGACTCAAAAACCTTGCTTATGAGAGTAAGAAGTCTAATGGGACAGTAGTTAGACAAGACAGATCCCTCTCCAGAACTTTTGTTCAATAGTTGTTAAATAGTTTTGAAAGTCTAGACGATAGCTCTGGAGAAAACTTCAGCAAAACTATAACAGGTATGTTCTCCAGACCACAAGCTGTAGAAGAGTCTTGTTTTCCAAGGAAATCGCTTTAGATACAGATAAAAAAATTTGAACCATGCAAGAGAGAATAAACAACAGATTTGCCCTTATTATAGACACTGTTAAAGATTCTCTAGAAGTCTCTAGAGCCTAATTTTTGAGATGAAATGAGCCTAATTTTTGAGATTTAGTGACCTGAGAATAGTGGGCCTTGGCCTAGACAAAACCTTTTTAAAATAGTTTCTAGCGATAGTAATCAGAAGCCTGTTTTCTGGAGAATTGTTTTGCTGATAGATATGAAAGTAATGGTTACGATTGGAAATTGCAGCAGCAAAATAAGAGAAAAACCATGGAGAAGAGTGGAATTATCAAGAGGGAATTAAAGATTCTATGCCAGTATGAATCCAAGAAGTGGAGTTGTAAGAGGTACGATGATAAGGAGATTCTGATGATAAAGAAGAATGAGATAATAGTTTTAGAGAGATCAAACTGTAATCAGAAGCACCTAAGGTGAATGTGAAGAAACTGAGACCTGACTAGAATTATAAACAGGACATAAGTTAAAGAGAGAAGGTAAATGATTGTATCAGTTGGAAAGTTGGCTATTTGTGTTAGAGATTATGAAAGACAAAAGTTGTGGGCCTTAACGCCTGCAGAGTAACTGATACTAGAGCCAAGCCATTCATTGTGATGAGCATTAAAGTCACCAACAACAACAACATTGATTGATTGATAAAGAGAGAGGGCTTGGTCAATTTGATCAGAAATAACATCAAAAAGAGTGCAAATTTGAGATAAAGGAGAGCGATATAGAACAAAGAGAAAGACAATAGAGTGAAGTAATGCTAAATGAAAGCACATAAAAGAATAGTCTGTGGATTCAAACCTAAATTCCCGACAAATAGGTGAATTCTTACGAATGTAAATGCCCACGCCAAACATGTGGCAAGTGATAAGACTCAACAGCAGAAAAGTTATTTTGAAGAGCATGAATATTAGTGTATGATAGGTTTAGAGAACTTGGTGATGACAATGGTTTTTTGTGTTTTATAGTTTTTGGTACTGTATTCATTTTTAAATTAACCCTAACCCTAACCCTAACCCTAACCCTAACTATATAATTATATAATTTAATAAAGAACTTGACTCAAAGCATAGATAGTACTCAGTACACTATTTAAAAGACCAAGCAAATGCCTCATTATTATTAATAAACCCTAAGCCTATCGAGATATAGCCTGAATAACCCTATAGCCTATCGAGATATAGCCTAAATAAACCCTAAGCCTATCGAGAAACCTTAAGCCTATCGAGATCAATTCTGCTACTGGATTCACGTAACCCAGTACCACCTGCCACAAGCCCTGCTGCCTTGCAGAGTGTGCTCTTCTTAGACAAAGGCTAGGAGAAATAAACTTTAACTAAAATTCCCCTGCCTTAGGGCTCTTGGTTGAGTAAAGGCTAGAGATGGTGTCTCAATAAAAACACTCATTCTGGGCAGATGTTAACTGCATCCAGCTAAACATCCCCTGCCTTGGGGCTCTTGGTTGAGTAAAGGCTAGAGATGGTGTCTCGATAAAAATACTCATCTTGGGCAGATGTTAACTGCATCCAGCTACTGTCTTGTAGAAGGCCTCCTAGGCAAAGATTTTAGGGGTAAGCAGAAAAATTCTGCTTACCAGCCTCGAACCCCTTCTTCATCTATTAGGCTGGCGTAGATGTAACCTGTGTTACATTGTTTCCTGCCTAGGATGATGAATGCTGGATCTCCTTGACTCTACTCATAGAGTTTTGCTTATGCCTCCTTGATAATGGCTATGCAACTCTTCCTGTTATCTCCATATGAGGGTACAGCTCTAAAACTCAGTTTAATGGTTCTGAGGCCGGCTGGTACAGGCTTGGTCGGGAAGCGGGAGCGATCGCTCTCGATTGCTGACCACATAAATAATATTTAGTTGCGAAAAGCTGGCTAGATTTTTTAGCCGTTTTGAGAACATTTTAAAAAGCAAAAAAAAAAAAAAAAAGCGACTTAAGACCGATGAGAGACAGTTATAAACAAAAAAACAATAGGCAAATAAAATATCTTTAAACGCAAAAAAAACTTAAAGCTAAATAAATTACATTTAGAACAAATATTTTCGAAACATCGCTCTTTTACAATTTTTTTTATAAAATTAAGCGATGTTTTTTATATAAAGTAACAACTTAGATTGTTTAAAAGGGAAACAAATATTCTTTATTTAACTAAGTTTGCAAGTTTTAGTTTTACTTAAGCTTAATTTATTTTATAAATAAAAAAGTTAATTTTTTTAATACCTATTTTATGTTTCGCGTAGTTTGAAAAGTTTAACATATTTAAAGCGATTCTTCTTAGTAAGATAAACAAATGAAATAATTAAATCATTGAATTACTATAGGAATTAAATTATCAAGATAGAAATCAATTAAAAAGGTTAAAAATACTTAATGACCAGGAAGCGAAACTGCTTCACAATATCGCTGATGATGTTTAGTGAGTGGGCTTTTTAATTTTAATAAGTATTTAAAGCAGCAAAAAGTATAACGAGTTTTAAGAATGGCAATTTAAGCGAAAATAATTAGAGTTAGTAAACCTATATCTAGAAACTTTTCTTTAAATCTAATTATTTGCTATATATATTTGTGTTCTGTCGTGACCTCAGGCGCGATGCTTGTTCATCCGCGAGTTACTTTGTATGCGTTGTTTGTGTTTAGTAACCAGAAACTTCTTATATGTTGTTACATAACTAGTTTTATTACCTTTAACGATTATAACTTCATTGAAAACGCAATTATTTTTGTAAGTCTTTGTTTAAATCATGAAAATTGCTTTAAAAGATACATTACGATAAAAAACAAATACACAAAACTACATTTACATAAAGAATGCAATCTCTTTTAAAATAAAAAATAAGAATATACTAATAAAATCTATGATTTATAATAAACTTTTAAAATTTTGACAACTTAATTAATATATATTTAAAACATTTTTTTTTGTAAACAAATAATAAATATTTTTAAAACAATTTATGCTAGAAATCTCAAAACGTTAATTTGGCGGGTTTTTAGTCTTCGCAAATATTCTTTTTATTCTTGCGCTCAAAGAACATTCAAGTTTTTTATGTTTCCATGTATGTCCGTAAAACAAAAATTTTTTGTTTCGTACATAAACTTGAATGTTCTCAAAACGACTAAAAAGCTGGTAGTAAGGTTTCTTGAACTCTGTGGTAGCTCTCAGAGAGGCTGATTCCATCAACAGCTGCAAAATATCAGAGTATTAACAGTGCCATGTTGCGCATGGATGGTGTCCCTGTTAATGCTTTTGGTGTGCATTGTCAAGGCCACATAAGGAGCCCTATGTCACGGCTTAGGGTTAATTAACAGGAATGAGACAACTGCATAGCTCATTGATTAGGAGGCTGTGCTCTATCTATGAATGAGTCAAGTTCTCATTAAACCCAATCATGACCAAAGTAACCAAAAATTTAAAACCTAAAAAACCATCCCCACCACCTAAATACTTTAATATATCTTTTACAAATATTCGCGGTCTACGAAGCAACTTTCGATTAGTTAAGTCTTACCTCCTGCAAAATTCACCAGACTTGCTTGCACTTAGTGAAACAAATTTAAATTCTGCAATTCCTTCTTCAGATGTCAGTGTTGATGGGTACTATCCTTTGATTCATAAAGACTCCAATAGTCACATGCTAGGTTTAGGGGTATACATACGCATTAATTCCCCTATTTGTCGTGAAATCAGGTTCGAATCCTTTGACCATTCTTTTATGTGCTTTCACCTAGCACCTCTTCACTCTATCACCTTTCTCTTTGTTCTTTATCAGTCTCCTTCTTCCCATGATTGCACTCTTTTAGATGTTATCTCTGATCAAATTGACCATGCCCTCTCTCTTTACCCCTCTGCCAATATTGTTGTTGTTGGTGATTTTAATGCCCATCACACTGAATGGCTTGGCTCTAACACCACTAATCCTGCTGGCACTAAAGCCTTTAACTTCTGCGTTTCTCAATCTCTTACTCAGATAGTTAACTTTGTGACTCGTTTTCCTGACAACCCTAATCATTTACCTTCACTCCTTGACTTATGTCTTGTCTCTGACCCTAGCTTATGTTCAGTTTCTCCCTTTTCTTCTTTAGGTGGTTCTGACCATGCAATGATCTCTATAAATCTTTCTTCTCCTACTTCTTTTTTGGGCTCACCTTATCATCGCACCACCTACTACTACCCTAAAGCTGACTGGGATTCCTTTCGTGATTTTCTTCGTGATTGTCCTTGGGCTGATGTTTTTTCTCTCACAGCTGACAAATGCGCCTCCTACGTAACCTCCTGGATTCAGACTGGAATAGAAGCTTTTATTCCTTCGCGTCGGTTTCAAGTCAAGCCTCATTCTACTCCATGGTTTTCTCCTTCTTGTGCGGCTGCTATATCTAATCGCAATCATTTTTTTCATCTTTTTCAAAAGAACAACTCTTTTAAAAACAAACGGCTATTTATTATTGCAAGAAATCGATGTAAAAAGGTGCTTTCTGATGCTAAACTCCGTTATTCTCAGTTCACTAAATCTCGCATCTTATCACAGAAGTTAGGCTCTAAAGACTTTTGGAAAATCTTCAACAGCATTATTAACAAGGGTAGATCTAACATTACATCTCTCATTCATGGGACTGATCTTATTACCTCTCCCAAGGATAAGGCAGAACTATTTGCAAAGAACTTTTCTTCTAATTCCACTCTTGAATGTTATGGACATTCTCTTTCTTCCATTCCAGTCAAACAGGTTGACCCATTGTTAGACATTCAAATCACTTCGGCTTCTGTTGCTAAAGTCATATCTCAATTAAACTCGTCTACTGCTTGTGGTCCAGACAACATTCCAGTCACAGTCTTGCAGAATTGTTCTCCAGAACTTTCTTCAATTCTCTCTAAACTATTTAACAAGTGTTTGACTGAGTCTTGTTTTCCTGCTTGTTGGAAAATGACATCTGTAGTTCTAATATTCAAAAACTCTGGAGAAAATTCTGACCCCTCCAATTATCGTCCGATCAGTCTTCTTTCTGTTATTAGCAAGGTCTTTGAGTCTTTGATCAACAAATTCCTCACATCTCATCTTGAGTCAAATAAACTACTGCCAGACAATCAATACGGTTTTCGATCCTCTCGCTCTACGGCCGACTTGCTAACTGCTGTAACTGAAAGATTTTATCGTGCATCAGATGGAGGCGGTGAGGCTAGGGCGGTAGCTCTCGACATATCTAAAGCTTTCGACAAAGTTTGGCATGCTGGTCTTCTCCATAAGCTTGCTTCATATGGTATTTCTGGGAAAGTTTATGAGATTATCAAATCATTTCTTTCTAACCGATTTATTAAAGTCATCCTTAAAGGCCAACACTCTTCTTTATTTCCAGTAACTTCTGGGGTTCCCCAAGGTTCCATCCTGGGCCCTGTTTTGTTTCTTATCTACATAAACAATCTTTCATCTAAAGTAGGTCTTTTTGCTGATGACTCAACTTTATACTCCTGTCTTGACAAAAAGTCTTCTCTTTTCAATCGCCTAGAACAAGCAGCTGATCTTGAATCCGATCTCACTTCAGTAATAGATTGGGGTTCACAGTGGCTTGTGAATTTCAACTCTAATAAAACCCAGTTGCTTACTGCAAACAACTACCGTAATATGGTCAACATTCCTATATTAATGAATGGCAATCCTCTTACTGAGTCGTCCTCTTTACGTCTTCTTGGATTATCGCTTACTACTGACCTTTCATGGAAACCATATATACAATCGATTGCTAAATTAGCTTCTGCTAAGGTTGCTTCTCTTTATCGTGCTCGCCATTTCCTTACTTCCGATTCCATTCTCTACCTCTACAAACCTCTTATTCGTCCCTGTATGGAATACTGTTGTCATATTTGGGCTGGTTCTTCTAACGATTCACTTTCTCTTCTTGACAAGGTCCAAAATCGCATTGTAAATGTTGTTGGACCTGGACTATCTGCTAAGCTTGAACCTCTTTCCCATCGTCGTAAAGTTGCATCTCTTTCTCTTTTCTACAAATACTATCATGGTCACTTCTCAAAGGAGTTATCATCTCTAGTTCCATCAACTAAAATTCATTCTCGTTTTACTCGTCATTCAGCTAAGTCTCATTCGTTTACTGTATCTGTCCCTGCATGCTCTAAAAACTTTTATTCATCTAGTTTTTTTCCCCGCACTTCAATCCTTTGGAACTCTTTCCCATCTTCATGTTTTCCTGACTCATACAACCTTCAACTTTTCAAGTCTTCTGTCAACCGTTTCCTTGCTCTATAACTCTGTTCTTTTTTTTCCTAGTAACTCCCAACTTAATAGTGGTTGCTTGCAGCCTTGTTGGGAGTGAATGCAAATAAAAAAAAAAAAGCCATAACTAAGGGCTCCAAATGTGGCCTTGACAATGCACATGAAAAGTACACCATCCATGCACAACATGACACTGTTAGTCCTCTGATATTTTATAACTGTTAATGGAATCAGCCTCTCTGAGAGCTACCACAGAATTCAGGACAAGACTACCAGCCAGCCTCATAACTATAAAACTGAGTTTTAGAGCTGTACCCTCATTAGGAGTTAGTAGAATGAGTTACCTAGTCATAAAAACAGACACACAAGCAAAACCCATGCATGAGTCAAGAAGATACAGCATTTAACATCCTAAACCAGAAACAATGTATTATTAATACATCTACACCAGCCTAATAGATGAAGAAGAGGTGCAAGGCTGGTCAACAGTTAGAATCTGTTTACCACTTAAGTCTTTGCCTAGGAGGCTTTCTACAAGACAATAACAAGATGCACTTAACATCTGTCCAAGATGAGTATTTTTATCAAGACACTATCTCTAGCCTTTCCTCAACCAAGAGACAAGAATGTTTTAATTCAGAGTTGTCTTCTACTAGCCTTTGCCTTAAAAAATGTATCCTACAAGACAGCAGGACATGAAGCAGGTTGTACTGGGTTACATGTTATCATTAGCAGGATAACCTGACCTGACAATTAAACCTTTGCACAACAAACAATATAAATAGAAAAATTAATTAAACTTTAGTTAACATTAACACTTTTACATTCAATAAACTTGTTTGTTATGCTCTTCAAAAAAAACTAGCACCTCATTGAATAACAAACAAATTTGAAAATAAAATTGAAAGAGCAAGTATTCCTTATTCATAAACGACCCATTAAGATTAAGTATTATCATATTAGAATAAGACGTGATTTTATTAGAGACAAGATGGACACTATCTGGCTTAGGTCGGCAAAAATGAAATTTTAAGTAATGTAGTATGCAGAGTGGGCTCACTTTTTTGTTAGAAAAAATTAGGATAATTTAGGATAATTTAAAAGAGTTTACAAGTAATATTTAATAAAATACTGGTAAACTTAAAAATATAAACTTTTTGGAGATTTTAGAATGATTTTATAAAACTACACTAAAACAATTTTTAGTTTTTTAGTTTTATTAAAAAACATTTTAAAAAAGTGTAAGAATGTTATTTTAAGATTAAAACAATTTAAACTTTAAAACAAACTGATAAACATATAAAAAAAATAACTTGAGACTAATCCATTTGATAAATGCATTATAAATTTGAATTTCAAAATTGTTGACTTAATAACTAACACCTGTGCCTGAGACTAGCTTTAATTAACAATAATTCATAAGTAAGTTTGATAAAATAATTAGTATTTAATATCAAATTAAAGCTCTATCTTTCCTTTCCTTTACAAGTAGTATATAAATTGTTTTTATTATACTGTTTAAAACAAAGAACAAGGTCTGGTGAACTTATTTATTTATTTTTGTTTAAAATTTAAAATGTCAATTCAGAAAGCCTCAGAAAGTGGTGCGCAAAAGTGGTGTGTATAATTTTGATCAAAAAAGCATGAAGATGGAAAGTATGTCATTTTGAACAGTTATGAACAGTTACAATCAAAATGAACCATTCCAATCAAAATAAACCATAGAGTTAGAAACCTGGAAGTGGTAGAAGGCCTACATTTAATACACAACAACATCAAATTAATAAAAAAATTTTAACCATCGAAGAGGTGTGTCATTTTCAAAGGCTTAAAAAACATAGCTTTAACAAAAAATAGACTTTTAAAATGCTTTAAAAAGCCTATACTTTGTTATAAAAAAATAAAAAAAAAAAAAAAAAAATAAGGCAGTTTAAAACCAGTCGAAAATTTTATGGTACAGGTGTCAATTTTAAATTTCTTTCAATAATATCTGCTTTTCCACTTGCAAACTCATCTGCATCTGAAGCTGAAGCGTTCATGTACATTTAGGAGTGTGAATTTGTTCATTAAAACTATTAATCTACTTAAAAATATTTATTAGCTTAGTATCACAGTTATTATTAGCTTAGTATCACAGTTATTATCAGCTTAGTATCACAGTTATTATTAGTTATTAAAATATTTATTAGCTTGAAATTATTTAGTATCACAGTTAATCTTTGAGGCTTCAGGAAACTTTTGCTTTTTGCTACAGAATAGTTTTCCTGTATCTTTGACATATCCTATCTGTTTATTTCTCATAACCAATTTGTATTGTTTTAAGTTTTCAATGCACATATGCTCATGCACAATTCTTTATGCATAAAAGATAAAATATTATTATCCAGAAGTTGGTCATTTAGACTAAATCCACACTCTGCTTGTGCTTGGCCATAAGACAATATTAACAACAATTGGAAAATTTTCCTTGAATCTGAAAACCCTGAAACTGTGAGACATCTGCATATTTAACCAACAAAGATTACAATCTCTTTTTTAAATTCAAAAAATTTCTGTTCTCTCGTACAGCAGTAGTTATAAATTGTGAAAACTGCAATTTGGCTTAATCAGCAGCTGACAATTATAACTTTTTATATGCAATAAACTTCAACAAAAACTTATCAAATTAAAGTTATCAAATTAAAACTCCTCCGCCATGTATAAAGATGATAAACATAATAATTATCTGAAATTTGAGTTCAGCACATTTTTCAACCATGTTTGCACATTGTAGCTAAAAACTACTGAATTTTACATTTGAATATTTATACATTAGACATACATTGTTCATGTTTGGTAACACTATTATGTTTTTCTAATGTCTTTGTACCCAGACCAACAGATATAACTTTTATAACATACTTTATATATTACAAAATACAAATCATTGGGGCATTTTTGTACCCATTGTTTATAATTATTGTCATTTAAACAACGATCTTTATATTTGACTGGTATTTTCTGAAAATATTTTTTATCAACTTTATTAAAATAAAAAAGTAAAAAAAAAAAGAGTACAAAAGTTTTGATAATAAGTAGATAAGTAATACAAATTTTACATAATATTTTTAATATATTTGTAAATAATGATCTGAATTTTGTGAATATGTAAAAAAATGTGATGAGAATTTAAAAAAATATGTTGTTAAATATACTCTTATACAAATATCATTTATATTTGTTATTACACAGTACCACCTTTGGCATATCTGGTGGTTCGATGATTGAATACTTATTGGTAAAATATAAAATTTAGGGTAAGTTATATAACTTAAAATATTAATAATTAAACTTAAAATTGCTTAGACTATTAAATAGTGTACTTAGTCCTATCTGAATCCTATCTGTGTCCTACTCTGCTTTGAGTCAAGTTAATAAGCAAAACAAAACTTTTTCAAATTTCTTTATGATTCTCTTGAATTACAATACTTGCCTAACTTCTAATTTAGTTTTAGCTATTCAACTTAACAGAAAAATTTCATAGCACTCACATCAAATAATAACATAAACAGATTATTTATAAGTATACACAAAAATGGGTATATAGTATTTGAAAAATGGCTTCAAAATATGCAAATCTGTATTTAACTTTGTATCATGGACATTATTAAGGATTCTACAAACTATACTACCAACCTAAGTATTTGATAAATGTAAAATCTATTTCAACTATATATTATAACATATCTTGTATATTATAACTTATATTATAATTTATAGCAAACTATAACATATATTATATAACATAATAAAATTAGATTAATTTCATATAGAATAAGTATTTTTTTTTTTAAATGCCACCATTGTTTTGAGCAAGATTTCACATATCTTAAAGGGCTTGTGAATATCTAAAAAAGACCTGAATGTTTGAGTATCCAATTGAGATAATTAAGTTTCAATTTTGATGAATTTTGACAACTGATTTGCACATTTTGTGGTTTTTAGCAATATTTAGTAACTATTGTGTACTTTTGTCAAGTAATTATAATGAAGATGAATAAAGATGAAAAAATTACAAAATTTATAAAATACTAAATTAGTATAAACTTTAGAAAAACAATAATTAAAGACAGGAGAACCTGAAGAAATATTATCACTGGGTAAAAAAGATCAACTATTATATCCATTTGATGTCATTGACTGACTGATATAAAATGACGAAAATTTTTTATCAAAGATTTTCTTGTATAATTTATGATTGGATGTGAGTAAAAAAAAAAAAGCAAAAAATTGGATCTGAATACCATAACCAAAGCTTGAGGAACTACCTCAATAGAAATATGAGTAGATATAGTAAAGTTACCAACTAAAAGAGCAGAAATATAATTTCTTAAGAATCGGATTCTTAGGGTCATTTTTATTGCTTGCTTAATTATTTTTTTCTCATGAATTTAAGTTCATTTAAATAAAGCATGAAAAACCTTTTTTATAAACAAGTTTTTTAATTTGTTGTTAAACTTTTAATTAAATTTATCAACTTAAACTTAATATTAAAACTCAGCTCAAACAGAAATGTTGGTAGCAGGTAAATAAATAGTTAGCATTACTATATTATAAAATGTGTCAATTAATTTTCTTAATTAAAATTAGATACCTTTGTTGAGTAATTGATTCAAAGCTTGTTTCATATCAAAATTTTGATTAATGACTACTTTAGCTATTAAATCTTCATCATATGTTTCACCCAATATATCTTGAAGGTGTTCAATACACAAATGCAATTTTTCTAAAAAAAAAATAAAATAACAGTTCTAACATGATAACATGTTAATAATGAAATCTAAAGGTAATAGTTCTAACATGATAACATGTTAATAATGAAATCTAAAAATAAAAATAATAGTTCTAACACGATAACATGTTAATAATGAAATCTAAAAGTAATAGTTCTAACACCATAACATGTTAAAAATGAAATCTAAAAGTAATAGTTCTAACACGATAACATGTTAATAATGAAATCTAAAAACCTAATAATAAAAATAATAGTTCTAACACAATAACATGTTAATAATGAAATCTAAAAATAATAGTTCTAACACAATAACATGTTAATAATGAAATCTAAAAATAAAAGTAATAGTTCTAACACGATAACATGTTATGAAATCTAAAAAATAACAATCTCTAATACTTACTATTGTTTAATTTCTTTTTTTTTTTATTGTTAACAAAAAAAATAATAAAAAGTTTATTAATTTATTAGACTTTAGGAGATGTGGGTATGTAACAGGTTTACAAAGCAAAAATTGTTTAGAAAAGTAGTAACTCAAATAATTGGAAGAAAACTTGGGTAATTAAGAAATTCAGAAAGAGTTATTTTCAACATAACAAGAAGCAGTGTATTTATTAATAACATTCAGTTTGGTTTAAGCTCAGGAAATGGAAGAAGTGATGCAATAATAGTTGAAAAAAGATTTTTGAAAATAAAAAAGAACTTTGGTAAAAAGAGCATTTGAAAAAACTTTTGACAGAGTACCAAGAGAAGTAGAGTGGTAATGTATGATAATGTATGATAATGTATGATAATGTAACATCTGTAACTAAAACAAAAGTTAAAGAGTGTGATAATTTTGAAGTAAAAAATTGCATCATTCCTATGCTCTTTATCATTGTTTAAAAGTCCTTTCCTTTTTATTATGGTTAATTATTGATTGGGAAGCCCTCTTCAAAAGGATAAGAGTTGGTTGTCATTGGAGCTGCTTTATTTATATAGAGTTTGTTTGATTGCAGAGAAAAAAATAATGATAATTTTCATTGTTGGAAGGAAGGTATAGAAGCAAAAGCAAAAGGACAAATATAACTGAAACCAAGGTTACGCATTGTGAAGCCAAGAACAAGCAACTAGAAAATACTGGAAAGTGGTTAAGTGAAGTGTGTAGAAAAGGAGTCAAACTCTTGTTTGTACATAGTGTACACAATTGGTTCACAAAATATGCAGTGATATATAAGATGGTTCTCATATGTAAAAAATATACTTTTGATAAACAAGAAAGAGATAAAATAAATAGTGATGGATTGTTTTGTTATCTTAAAGATACAGTTAGTGGAGCAGATGAGGCAATAATAGCAAGAGTAAAGTGCATCTAGGCCAAGTTTATCTCCACTTTTAACAATAAGTATTATATCATTAAAGGAAAGTTAAATACCAGCGTCGTGCAAGAAAATAAAATAATTAGAAGGATGTGTGGTGTGACTTTAAAAGATAAGAAAAGGAGCAATGATCATAGGCAGAGATTCGAAATAATGATATATTGGATATATAATATAATAATGAGATATCGGATATATAATATAAGATATTGAATATATAATATAATAATGAGTGTATTGGATAGGATAAAAGATGACTATACACAATTGTCAATTTACACTTGGTAAAACATCTAATTTATATAATTAATCAAATTACTATTAAATTATTATTAATGAATGCTATTACCTTAACTTAAAAAAAACCAAATGCAAAAATCAAAAATGAAATACATAAATAAGGTAAAGATTTTTCAGAATGAGAATGCTAATAAAATAGATGTTAAAACATCTTCTAATTGTTTTATAATGTAATAATATAATATAATAAGAAGATCATATACAAAACTTTACCAACAATTGAACTGTATGTTTATTAAACCTTTCCAAAAATAAAATTTGCAGAATTAGTATGATTATACTTTCCAAAATAAACTATGAAATTGTGAACATACTTTATTGTATTTAGCTGTAAAAAACCCAAGTTGCTACAACCTGGTTTAATTCCATGAGTGGTATAAACTTTTATAATTTATATTATTTATAAATTTCTAATTTTTGATATTGCTGATTTCTACCATTCCATAAGCAAAAAACAGCACTTCTTAACAACATACTTTGGTAACAGCACTTCTTTTGATTAAAAATTGTTGTTTCGGTAACAACACTTCTTTTGCTTAAGAGGTGTTGTTTTGATAACAACACTTCTTTTGCGTAAAAAGTGTTGTTATTGGTAACAACACTTCTTTTGTTTAAGAGGTGTTGTTTTGGTAACAAAACTTCTTTTGCTTAAAAAGTGTTGTTTTTGTAACAACACTTATTTTTTTTAAGAATTATTAGAATTATTAACTATTCTTAGCGGGTGTTTCAGATCCTAATTTCTTTTTAAAAGAAATAATTTTCTGTTGCTTTTTCCCGCTTCCATTTTATGATTATTTTTATACTTTTTATATAATTTTACTTTTTAAACTTATTTTTTAAAAATTTTAAACAAAAACAATTTTATTTTGCTTAAAGTATTATGATGTTTTATGAAGTCAACATTCTTTCTACCAATCATAAACTCGCGTTATTTACTAGTTTTCAAAAATTTTCACGTAAAAGGTTATTGTTTTTAAATTCAATTCATTAAAAAAAATTCAACTCAATCAAAATAGTTTGTTAATGGGTAATAAACTTTTTATTTATATAAGCTTTTTATTTTTATAAATTTTGTAATACCTTTTTAACCGACATTTTACTTTAAACGTTTTTGTGTCAATGTTTTACTTTTATCTTTATAAAGTTTTTTGTAAAGTTTGTTTTAGAATGTTTTTGAATTTTTTAATATAAAGTTTGAGTGCAATTCTTGTTGATCAAATTTGATCATCTAGAATTGATTTTAGGAGATCAAAATATCATTTTTTCCAAAAGTAGACGACCGTTGATCGGCAATTATTTCGAGCGCTGAGCGCTATTTACTAATAAAAAAAACTCAAATAAAATTAAAAGTTTATTTTTATTTCGTTTTCATTTTACTGTAATGATTGATTTTTTAAGCTTGAAGCAAAGATCATAAAAACATAATTTATTTCTGATAAAAAATATATGATTTAATTTAAAACTAATATAACAAAAATATTTAATTTTATTCTGAGAAAAAATATATATAATTTAATTTAAATTTTTAAAAAAATTATTTAATTTTGATTTAAAAAATATAAGTTTATTAAAACTAAAGTTAATGCTTGGGTTTAACTTAACTGTCAAATTTATTTAAAAACATTAATAAATATTTTTAAATAAACTTGTTTAATATTTAAATTTTATTTATTCTTAAAAAATTAGTTCTTTTTATCACAATTGTTTTTTCGGTTTATTTTTATAAACATTTTTTTTACTCAAAAATAACTTTTAAATAAACAGCTGCATCAAAAATTTATACAAAACTTAAGTTAAACTTTTTTTTAATAATGCAAGTTAAATCGTAACGATTATTTTAGTAAACAATATATAATACAGTGATATAATTTTAAAAACAAAATAATAAACTAATAAACTTTTAATAAATAAAGTAAATAAATATATAATTTTTTTAATTATTAATTATTATTATTCTGTAATTTTTTTTATATAAAAAATCATTTTTAGTTGCAAGGCCGCAATTAGAAATTTACGAAATAATCATTTAAGAAATGTAAGATATATATATATATATATATATATATATATATATATATATATACATATATATATATATATATATATATATATATATATATATATATATATATATATATATATATATATATATATATTAGGGTGTCCCAAAAAACAACATTTTTGAAAAAAATCTGCTCTCACCCCCTAAATGTGTTCTATCTAATGCAAAAACACTAGGTTTAAATTTTTTTTGAATAAAAAATATTTTAAGGGGTCCCTCAAGACCCTTGAATATTTAATGGGTCCCTAATATTTTAGAAAAAAAAGTTTTTCAAAAATATGTCAACCTGGTACTCAAATGAAGCGAAATTATATAAAAATTTTAAAAATAATATTCATTTCGAAACAAAATTGTAATTTTTAGTTTTAATACATAAAAAATTGCGTTTTTTAAGAAAAAATGAAAAAAATGCATTTTTTATGTTTTTTTATGATAATTTTGATAAATAAGTTAAAGATATTTCGAAATGATTATTATTTTTGAAATATTTATATAATTTCGCTTCATTTGAGTACCAAGTTGACATTTTTGAAAAATTTTTTTTTCGAAAATATTAGGGACCCATTAAATATTCGAGGGTCTTGAGGGACCCCTTAAAATATTTTTTATTCAAAAAAAATTAAAACCTAGTGTTTTTGTATTAGATAGAACACATTTAGGGGGTGAGAGCAGATTATATTCAAAAATGTTGTTTTTTGGGACACCCTAATATATATATATATATATATATATATATATATATATATATATATATATATATATATATATATATATATATATATATATATATATATATATATATATATATATATATCCTTATATCATAGTTGAAGGAGACTTTTAATTTAAAAAAAGAATCTTTCGACTACAATTTTGCTACCTTGACAATTAAGCTACATTTTATTATCGTCAAAATGTCAAAGCAATAAAATTATTGCGGAAATACATTAAAATTGTTTTTTAAAAAAACCGCAATATCAATGACTAATTTAGAGTTCTGCAACTGTCCCAATTAATTTGTTGTCACTATCTTTCATGTGTGTAGCTAATGCAGATCGTTCTGTTTTATTGTTCTGTTTTATTTCCTAATGTCCTAATCTCTTCCGTATCTTGACATCATCTCAATAACTGAGTCATCTGCTCTAAAACTTGAATAAAAAAAAAAAGATGAAGCTGCATAAACGCTGAGTAGAGAAGTTTTGAGAGAATTAAAACTAAACAAAAATAATAAAAATGACAACCTGACTCATAAACAGAAAACACTTACAAAACTAAAAAAAGATAACAATTTTGATATATACCCATTTGATAAAGGAATGGGCTTTGTAACGATCCCTCATGATAAAGCAATAAAAAAGATTCGAGAACAAATTGAGCAAACTAAAATTATCAATTAGGATCTGACACAATTTAAGCATTGAAAATCAAACTTTCAAAACTAAATAAAAAAGGTCAGTTCACAAAAGATGAATATTTGCAAATTTATCCCAGTGACCTGATACCACCTTGTATGTATGGTGTAGTGAAGGCACATAAACCTGAACAATCTTACCCAATGCGAATTGTAGTATCTACAATAGGCACACCAAACTACGGAATCTCAAATTACTTAGTAAAACTAATATAATCAATATTAAATGAAAACCCAACTCGATTAAAAAATTTGCAACAATTTGTAGAAAAAGCAAAATCGTGGGACATATCCAATGACAAAATTCAGGTATTAATAATTGGAAACCAACCTCTTATTGATTTAAAGTCATTTTATAGATACATAGATAACAGTCATGCTAGAGTCCCTAACATCGCCCAGGCTGATTAATTTAAGACAATACTTAATTAACAGCATCCAAAAATACAATATACTATCAAATTCGAAAATGACAAAAAAAACAATAAATTTTCTAGATATATGCATAATAAACAATAAAAATGGTGAATATGAATTTAAAATACACAGAAAAAATGCAATTACAAACATTCAAGTTAAGGCAACATCAAACTATGACTCACAAATTTTAAATGAAATATTTAAGGGTTTTGTACATAGAGCATTTGATGTATGCAGTCAGAAACATATAGAAAATTAAACCATATTCCTTATTAAAGTATTTGTCGAAAATGGCTACAAACAGTCTAATCTCATAAAAATCATTAAAGAAATAAAACAAAAGAACAAAAAATCACGTGACTACTAAAAACATTGAAAACATCACCAGTACATAACCAACGATTTCATTAACTTGGGTGCCAATATTGTCTCCCAAATTAAGTACAGTGTTTACGAAGGCAGAATAAAACCTAGAGGCAATATTAACATTAATAAATAAACCAAACTACAAATGAACAGCCACCCAGGAGTCTACCTTATTAAATGTCATTGTAGCAAAAAGTATATAGGTGAAACAAAAATGCATGCAACGACACAAAAAAAGTACAATAGGAAATAAAACAGAATGATCTGCATAAGCCACACACATGAGACATAGTACACAACAAATTAATTGGAACAGTTGCAGAACTCTAAAAGTTGATGCTAAAATGTTTGATAGAAAAGTTCATGAGGCACTTGAAATACAGTACCATCAATGTGCCCCTCAGCAAAATGATATCAATTTAGATGAGGGACAATATATGTATATATATTGTCCCTATGTGTATATATATATATATATATATATATATATATATATATATATATATGTGTATATATATATATATATATATATATATATATATATATATGTATATATATATATATATATATATATATATATATATATATATATATATATATATATATATATATATATATATATATATATCAACCCTCGGAATTAGGGTAGGTATTCGGCAATGCCGACCTTGAAGTGTTTGAGGTCGGCAAAATATTGCCGACCTCGTTTCTATGTTTATGGTAACCTCTTTGTACCAAATTTTTTTTTGCCGACCTTATGCCAACCTCTAACAGTTTGAGGTCGGCAATAAATTGGTGATCTCATTTTCCTAATTATGAGGGTTGATATATATATATATATATATATATATATATATATATATATATATATATATATATATATATATATATATATATATATATATATATATATATATATTGTTTATTTAAAATTTGGTTTATCGTAATGGAGATGATAGTTTGTTTGAGCATTGACAATGATAGTATTTGATGAAAAATGAAAAAAATGCAACCTTACAACAATGGGAGAGGGGTTCAAGCTTGGCAGTTAAAGCAGATCTAACTACCATAGATCATCCAGGTCATATTTTAAAAATCAAGAAAATTGTTTGGGTAAAATATCCAAAAAAAATCTAGAATATATCTTTTATATTCCAGATATTATATTTGCTTTTAGCTAAGTTGTTTCCAAATTTTTTTTCAAACTTTTCCTAATTTTTGTATGAGTGATGAGTGAAAAAACTTAAAAAACTATATTACAAAAATATACAGCTAAACTTATATGTATGGAAAATGTTTTGGATTTTTGGAAAAACTTTTGAAGTTTGAAAAAAATTCTGGAAATATCAGGAAAAAGATAATACCTAAACTACATTTACAATGTGCTTTTAGACTTCATCTGAGAAAATAAATTTGAAGAGGGTTAGTATTCGTCAATATAGAAATATAGAAACATTTTTTTGCAGTTGCCCAAAACAAATTGTGGAAGTCCAGTATTTAAATCCACAAGCCACTGCAAGCCTTAGACTGTTACAGAAGAGAGATGAGATTAAAAACCGGCTGCATGTTCAATGCAATCAAAAAGTGAAGACTTTTTGTAAAGACAAGAATATAAAGTTGAGTCGTCAGCAAATAGAGCCACAAATTTTTCATGAAGATTTTTATTGTAGATAGAACTTAAAGTTCCTTTAAAGTTACTTGAAATAAAGAAGAGCGTACGCCTTCAAGAATAACTTTAATACTGCAGTTAGAAAGAAATAACTTTAAAATCTCAAAAATATCATATAAAGAAACTAATAACAGAGTGAAGACTAATCGTAGGAAAGTCTTCACTCTATTATAAAGAGATCAAAGTGTTTTCTAGAGTTTTGAAAAATTGGAACCACTTATTTAGCACTTTTTAAAAATATAGAAAAGTAAAAGAGAATTCTAGAGAACACTTTTTAAGACTATGATGGAAATCTTGTTAGAAGCCATAGTTATAGTTATAAGCCATAGTGGTTAGAAGCCATATTGTTTAACAATGGGTTAATCTGTTAAACAAGAGTGTTAGATTCAAGAGTTAAATTAAAATAAGATTTCTTTGCAAAAAACTGGGGAGAAGTAAAAAGATTTATGATTTAGAGATTAAATGTTAGTTAATGAGTTGAAGACCGACCATAAGTCTCTAGAACCTAATATTTGAGATAAAATAAAAGATTTAGCAAACTGAGAATAACCGAGCTTAACATCAAACAGGACCTTTATATTATGGTGTCTTAAATTATTAAAAGGACATTTGTTCAAAAGAGAGATGTTCTTGTAAAAAAAAGTTGAAAAATGATTAATATTTACTAAAACAGTTGCTCAAGATGGTGAAAAATGTGGAATAGAATAATGTGGAATAGAAAATGTGGAATAGAATAATGTGGAATAGAAAATGTGGAATAGATGAAGATTTAACTAAAGTCTCTAGAATCTGAGGTATAAAATAAGATTTAGTGAGAATAACAGAGCTTAACATCAGACAGGACTTTTTTACATTGGCTTCTTGGAATATAAAAGGTTGTTTAGAAGAGAAATGTTCTTGTAAAAAAGATTTTAAAAAAATGATAAAGCAACTGCTCAAGATGGTGAAAAAAGCGGAGTAGAATAAGGCTTGACCTAATATTGAAAAGAAGGAATAGAAGTTTTCAAGCTTTTACTCCAGAAGATATACTTAATGGTTTCCATGATGCATTTTGTGCATACATATTATGGGTATAAACATATATGTTTTCTATTTATTTAGATGCTAGCAAACAACATCCTTTCATATTTATATAAACTTTAGTATTTATATGGTGTAGTATTTGCCAAAAGAGAACATAATCAGACGGATGTGTGATATGATTCTAACACGACAAGAAAAGAAGGCATAGTATTAGACAGATTAGAAAAAAACGTTTTTTAAAGAAGATTAAAGTGATTTATGTATCAGCATGTAAAGAGAGCATGTAAAGAGCTTCAGGAAAAAAAATGGTAGTGATAAAAATAAGAGCGCTTTACATTTGTATGAATGATCTTTACTTAAGAAATAAAAATGCACTAGATTGTTCATATTAAAGAAACAGCATAAAAGAGGAAGGCTTAAGCCTGATGATGATGATCATCATCATCATCATCATCGTTATTATTATCATCATCATCATTCCAGAGAAAAGGTCCACGATAAGATATGCAAAATTGAGTTTGTTTACTATTGCAAAAAAGGTTTTTCTAAAATGCTATTATTACGTAGTTTATATTCGTTTTGGGGTTTAATTTTGTAAAGGTTTACAAATACATTGGGGGACATAAGTTCTTTACATTTGTACATAAAACACAAAACATTAAATACATTTAGTTGATAAACATTTAAAACATTCATTTCATTAAAAAGCAGTTCAGAGTTCGAAAAACAATTTTTAAAATCTATTATGCTAGCTGTGTGTTTCTGATGCCGATAAAGAGATTTAAGTTTAATTTTATGTGTACTTCCCCATATAATATTTGCATAACTGATATGACAGTGAATAAAAGAGTAATATAATTGTGTTAATTGCTTTTTGTTTAAAATACCTCTAGATTTGTATAGAATTCCAATGTTTTTTGCAACTTTATTAGAAATATTATTGATGTGTGACTTCCAAGACAGATTTTCTTCAATAAAAACTCCTAAAAATTTTGTCACATTTTCTCTTTTTAGTATGACATTGTCTATAAAAAGATCAGGCATATTTACAGGTAGTATCTGTTTTTTATAGTTTGGATGGAAAAGTATCCATTTTGTTTTTTCAATACTTAAAGATAACCTTTTTTTTTTTAACCAAATTGAATTTTTTTTAAGTTCTCTGTTTATATTATTAAAAAGTAGGTTTATATTTTCATGTGACTGAAACAAGTTTGCGTCATCTGCAAAAATTATAGTCTTTAAATTGGATACTTTGTTAAGATCATTTATCTATATATATAATGAAAAGAAGAAGTCCAAGTATGGATCCTTGTGGGACACCATATGTTATGTTTATTAATGTTTGAGGTTGGGAATCTTTATTAAAAACAAATTGCTTTCGGTTGGAGAGATAACTTTAGAACCAACTTAGAGTTTTACCAGCTATGACACAACATTCAAGTTTTTTAGGCAAAATATTATGATCGATCGTGTCAAAAGCTTTTGACAGGTCAATGAAAACACCAAGTGTAAATTTTTGATTTTTAAAACATTCTTTAATACAACGTGTTAATTGAAGAATAGCATGTTTGGTTGAGTTGTTTTTTTTAAAACCGAACTGATTTTCATAAAGGAGCTTATTGGTAATTAGGTATGTGTACACTCTGTTATACATTATTCTTTCTAATATTTTTCAAAAAACTGGAAAAACAGAAATAGGTCTGTAATTTATTATATTGGTCTAGTCTCCTGTTTTAAAAATAGAAATTACTTTTGCTATTTTTGGAGATTCTAGGAAAGAACCTTGTTTAATGGATGATTTAAAGATTTTGTAAAGAATATTCTCATGACATCATTAGAGTCTATTACAATATTTCCATTTATACCGTCAGGTCCTACTTATTTATTTCTTTTTAACGATCTAAAAGATGTATCATTTTCCTCAAGCATTAGGTTTGTAAAATGTAAGGAGTTTGAATATTATAAATATGAAAATATTTTATATATAATAATATTGAACAATTTTACAATAAATTTTATTGGCTTTAATTTTTATTATACATTATAATCTTTATAAAATATTCCCATATTAATTTATTTATCCAGTAACTTTTTAAACAACTAAAACAACGTTTTTTAATGTTTTTACGTTTTTGCTTGTTTTGCAAAGGCTAAGATGTATATTATATGTTATAATAATTTTATGATATGTTAAAAATTATATTATTAACCAACCTTCATCTGAGTGGTTTACTGTGGGTCTCTTGTTATCAAAAAATGATTCTTTTGTTAATGGAGCTTCCTCTTCCTCTTCATCAATTTTTTCCTCATCTCCAATAAAGGATGATAATGTGTGATGCTTATCTCGACGAAACATAAACTCTGCTTCTAAATTTTAAGTATTTCTAACAAAATTAATTTCTGTTAAAAAAAATACTCTTAAGCATACTAAAATCTAAAATACATAACTAATAGCAGATACTAAAACAAATAACTTAAATAAAAAAATTATAGTTTTTAAAAAAAAAAAAACTTTAAAATACATAACAACAAAACTCTGCTACATGTATAAGAAAAACAAGTAATAATCAACTCTAATCATTTTCTGATTTGTAAAGCTATTTATGACTTAACCATGCACTCCACTTTATGTATTCCTTTTCTAAAAACTTTTAATCATTTCTATGGGCATATACAATTTTTTGGTATAACACATTTGCATAACGCCTAATGGTAACAAGTTTCAACAATTTGTCTACTTTGATTTTAAATGGAATTTTTAAAATAATATATTTTAAATGGTTTACAAATATGTTGATTGTTTAGTCATATAACAAGATATAAACATTGCTAGATAAAAAACCTGAGAGGTTTCTTTCAACATAACATACTTGCCATTTTTATTCCTGAAACAATTTATTACGTCTATAAGTCTGAGATTTGTTTGGTTCTAACTAATTTACTTCCATTAAGACTGCAAGCAACCACTATTTAAGTTGGGACCAGACCACTAGGGACCAGAAAACAAAGAATATTGTAAAATAGCAAGAAAAACGTTAGCAGAAGAAAAAAACTGTAAATTTTTTAAGTAGAGAATACATGAAGACAGGAAAAACTTCAGAAACAATAATAAGCAAGCAACTATAGATGATTAAATGATTTTAGAACATGGATCTAAAATAGATGCAGTAAATGAGGAGTCACACAAGATTGAGTTTTGGTGAATAGAGCAAGACATAATAGCTCGCTTGATCAACAACCATTTTATTATTTGTAAAAAAAAGTGGAGAACTACTTGCAATCCACAACCACACAAAATGTTCTTAGACATTTTGGCAATTAAGCAATAATTAAGCAATAATAATAATTTTAAATAAAGCAGAAATAATCAAATTAAAATGAAAGAGAAAAAAAAAACTTGCAGAACTTGAAGTGAGAAAAAAAAAAAATTTCAAAATATATTATTTTTTCTCACTTGAAGAGTGAAAAAAAAGACTTTTTTTGAGAATAGCGTTCTGGAAAACAGAACGCTTTTCTCGTTTTAATTCTCGTAACTATTTAATAGCGCTTAACGAAATCTTTTTTTTTCTGCTGAAAAATGGTATCCTTTTTTAAACACAGAACTTTTTTAACACAGAAAATAAATTATAAGTAAGTTATATTGTCAGAAAGTAAATTATAAGTAAGTTGTATTATCAGAAGGTAAATTATAAGTAAGCTGTATTGTCAGAAAATAGAGTCACTTTAGATGTAAGAAAGTTCATTAATATAGATGAAAAATGTTACAGAACAAAGGATGAAACCTTGAGGTAACTCAGAAGTTACTTTAAATGAATAAGTGTGCTGGCTTTCAAAGATAACTTTAAAACTGCTATATTTAAGTCGTCAGATTTAAATACCGCAGTAATAAATATGAAAACATATAAAGAATAAAACATATAAAGATTTTGAAGCTTTTGGAATTGTCATGTTAAACTTTATAGAAAGATTTTTTTCAAGAGTTATAAGCCTTGTTTTGTTTTTTGCCTACATCTAATGCAGGCTAGACTTTGCTGATTACAGAGAAATGATTGGACAATAGTTTGAGGAGTGTTCTAATGAGTTTTTATACTGAGAAATTATGAATGGAATGTTGGCAGTTAAAATGTAACATTGTGGAGTGAATATTGACTAAGAATAAGACAGACTCTATTTCAACAAATATAAGTTTAAAATAAATAATTCTGGTTTGCTATAAGCAGACCTTGTTATAAAACATCGGACAAAGAGCATTTTAAATACGCAAAGATCGATTTTAGGTTAAGCTATTTGCATTACGCTAAAAACTTTTTTGTTTGATAATATTTAAACAACTTGTTAGGTATTTTTAACTTGTTAGTTTTTTAAGTTATGTTTGTTCAGGTATTAGAAATACATTACAACCGGCAATAAAACATTACTTCAAAAATTTTACTTTTAACTAACTTAGCTTAGCTTCTATATAACAATTGATGTTATCACTTGACAGATGCTGCGTCTGTCAAATGATAAAATTTATTTAAAGTATTTACGCCTAAAATAAACTAGCCCATGTATAAAATCTATTTCTCATAATTAACCATGGTTTAACCTGATTGATTTTAACTTTTAGGATGACTATTACTATATACTGTTTAATAAGCAAATTTTACTTTACCAGAATATAATGTTTATATTTTACTTTACCAGAATATAAGGTTTATATTTTACTTTACCAGAATATAAGGCTTATATTTTACTTTACCAGAATAAAAGGTTTATATTTTACTTAACCACAATATAAGGTTTATATTTTACTTTACCAGAATATAATATTTTACCAGAAATAAAATTCCTTGCATTTTACTAGAAATGAAATTCCCTGTAAACATCAAAAATACGCACAAAGCATACATCAAAGTTGTTTAAATAACACAAGTGTTAGCAACACATTTTAATAGCACAAGCATACATTAACTATTTTGTAAAAAAAAATTTAATTTAAAATTGCTGGTAAAAAAAAAAAAAGTTTTTTTTCTTAAAATATTTGTTTCTCTTTTTTTACTTGCTGACTTCTTAAAAATAAAAAACAATTGTTTCAATCTGTTAATACCTACTTACAGAATAAAACAAAATCTTTATTATTTATTTAGTTATAGACAAAACATGATTGTGTCAAATGCCAAAAAAATAAACAAATATTGATATATTTTTAATAAAGCGGAACCTAAGTGAACATTCAATAACATTATTACATAATAATATTTTTCAAATTGTTATGAGTTAATTATTCAATTAAACTAGTTTTGCAGTAATTTAGTAAATTTCCGTAGTTCAAAAAAGTTATTGACAATAAATATGAAAAGCAAATAAAAAGAAGATTATAGTCTGCAAATTCCAATTAAGGTGGAAAAATTTTTTAGGGAGACTGTCGCCAATGGCTCACACCTCCCTAAAAAGTAGTTAGCAACTCTGATTTTACTGTTAATTTAAAAATGTTGAAGGGTGGGTGACCATTATCCATTAATTTTTATGTAGGAGAGCACAAAACATAATTAAAATAAATATTTTTATTGTCCTTCATGAAAACCAGGACACTAGTTAAAAATTAAACAATTTTTCACATCCAGTAGATGAAACAAAATATATTTACCTGTAGCAGGTGAAACACAATAGTCTACTTCATCTAGAGATCGCCCACCAAAATCTTCACAGAGCTCTAAATAACAAACTATTTATGTTATTTTGAAATATTTGGTTATTTCTAAATAATGATTTGACAGAAACAAATAAATTTTGGTAAATTTCAAAATGATGTATTGCAAATAGTGTACTTTAACAAACTAAATTAGAAGTGAATTTAAAATCTTGATTTTTGTTAATTCTACAAGGATTTTAATTTTAAGCATCAAAATGATCGATTGTACCCCATCGCTGGGGTACTTTCAACCATATGATTATTTATAAAATAATAAACTATTTTAATAAATGTGTATATATATGTATATATATACACATATATATGTGTATATATATGTATATATATACACATATATATATGTATATGTATATATATATATATATATATATATATATATATATATATATATATATATATTATATATATATATATATATATATATATATATATATATATATATATATATATTCAGCGCAAAATGTGATATTACTTTTTTTCAGCACAAAATGTGATATTACTTTTTTTCAGCACAAAATGTGATATTACTTTTTAAAATAAGACAAATTTTTTAATTCTATTTAAAATCATTTTATTTTTCAAGATATGTTTCGACTATATATAGTCATCATCAGTTAAAATACATTTGTTAAAAACGGTATAAAATATTGTAAAAAAAAAAGATTTATCAAAAATTATTTTAACAAATGTCAAATATAACAAAAGAAACCGGTAAATCATATTAAGTTATGAGTCATTTTCATTTAATATGATTTACCGGCTTCTTTCGTTATACTTGACATTTGTTAAAATAATTTTTAATAAATCTTTTTGTATAATAGGAAGTTTGTTTACAATTTTATGGCTTTTATTATGTTTATTTTTACAATTATATACTATATTTTATACCATTTTTAACAAATATACTTCAACTGATGATAACTATATATAGTCGAAACATGTCTTGAAAAATAAAATAATTTTAAATAAAATTAAAAAAATATATATATATATGTATATATATATATATATAAATTTATATATATATATATATATATATATATATATATATATATATATATATATATATATATATATATATATATATATATATGGCTGAAGCCACTAAAAAACTGCCAGCGCCTTTGTTCCTTTTAGTTTTCAATTCAATTTATCAATTGTGTAAAAGATTTCTAAAATTTTTTTTTTTTTATTACCTTCGCTTCCAACAAGGCTGCAAGCAACCACTAATTAGTGTTGGAAGTTGCTGGAAGAAAAAAAAAAGAGAAATGGTCTTCCGACCATTCCTAATTCTATTAAGAATGGTCGGAAGACCATTTTTTTTTTTTTTTTTCTCTATCCGACCATTCTTAATTCTCTTAACTCAAATATATCAAACCCATTGATTTATCCAGATTTACAATTAATCACTATATCATCATATATGTCATTAAGAAAGGGAGTTTAAATTAAAAAATGTTAGCAAATTCAACACTATTTAAATTTAACTAGTTTAAGCAAGGTTCAGTTTCAAACTTCAAGTTAATAAAAAGTGACTGGAATAGCATTAGAAATTATCAGTATCAACTATTAATTATGATTAAAAAGAAAAAACATGTATAGACATGTGAAAAGTAGCTAAAATCAGGAATTAAGCATAAAACCATATCCATAATTGATTGACAAATCATCAAGATGATGAAAATAAGTTTTATTATTGCCAAAAGCGTCGAGCTCTATTGAAAAAGAATTTTGTGATCAAATTATTTTCTAGGTGAATCAATTGAAAGAGAGTCGATTTAAAGCTTAGTTACATTTTTGAAAAAATATGTAAACATTCATTCTAAAGAAAAAGTTTTGTAGACTTCACAAAATTTAACTTTGACAAGTCAAAATTTGATAATGTGAGGTCTAATATAGCCTAAAAATTATGAAGAAAGATAGGTTAAGGATTTACACTCAACAAAACAGTGTCTCAAAAAAGAGCTAAAGATTCCTAAAAATTTGGACTCAAATTGATCCAAATACAACAAAAAATATAGTTAAATAAATTCAAAATCAACTCACTAAAGTCATTAAAGTTAAAGGTAATTCAACTAATATTAAAAATCAAAAAAAATTATTTTAATAAATAAAAACTTTTTTATTTTTCTTAAATATGTATAAAGATCTGTAGATATAAAATTTTACAAAAAACATTTTATATTTTTTTTGAGAGGCAAATGTAATAATATATTACTTAAAAATTTTTTAAAATTTTAATTTAATTTGTATATTTGCTAATCTAATATAAAGCTAATTAAAAATGAAAATATAAAATCTATAAACATTCAATATATTTAGGATTGATAACTTCTCAAAATTTAAATAAAAGTGAACAATCAAAGCAATAATAAGGTTTAAAGTAATAAATGTAAGATTTTTATTAGGTAACTAGTCAAAAGTGTAAACTATATATATAATAGATATGAATTTAACATTTGCACAAATAATTTACCATCTTCATAACTGATATTTCGAATATTACGGTGTCGTGACATTATGGTTAATTTTTATATCTGAAAGCAAGAAAAAAATTTTTAAAAATCTATAATTAAGATATTTTTAACTTATGATACTCATTAATTTATTTATATTGTGAAGTGAATTTAAAATAATATTAATAGGTTTCAAAGTTAATAAAAGTATTTATTCCTTATAAGTCCCTCCTGCAATTCAAGATTTTTGAAAAATATAAAAAAAAAATTTCTAAATTTTTTGACAACTTTGCCTAACAATACAAATAAATTTTAACATAAAACTTAAAAGCAGATTGAAATCAACATCCAAAATTTTTTACGAATAGCATGCTATTTGATTTTTAGATTCATTTTTGTTTATTCATTTTAAGACATCTTAGACTTGTTTACAGTAATGGTATGCTAGCATAACATTAATGTAATTAAGTCAAAATTGTCTAAAAGATTATCTTCTGTACTATCTTCAAGATAGTACAGTGAATTATGTTTATCATAATTTTTGGGCAACCTCATTTATTAAACTGATTGTTTAGCTTTTTTTTCATCAAAAACAAACTTTATTTTAATACTTGGACAATTACTAACGATTAGTATTACTAATAGTAAGATTTTGATTAGTAAGACTTTGATTAGTATGATATCGCTAGCGCTAGTTGCAAATTCTCTCCCCTTATTATTATTTTATATATATATATATATATATATATATATATATATATATATATATATATATATATATATATATATATATATATATATATATATATATATATATATATATATATATATATATATATATATATATATTTAATTTATTGATAATAATAGAGAATTTTATTTTGATTATTATTCATTTAAAAACATAGATATGAAAACCAACGGAAGGCACTCTAATCCGACAAGAAAACTCTAATACTTCCAAAACTCTAATACATCTGAAGTACGCAAGGATACCGGTTAAATTTCTTAATAAAAGAAAATCTTAAATAACCTGGTTTTCATTGTAAAATTTAGTTGAAAAATTTTAAAATTTTAACCTAAAATGTTTTTGGTAATTGTCTGTTTGTTTAATATAAGCTTTTATTTATAAGAATCAGAGTATTTTTAAGTGTTGAATTTTTATTATACGTTAATTTTTAGTACAGCAGCGGCATCACACACCAAGGGCCGGTTTTATGCACGGTCACACGTGGTCAAGGGCCGGTTTTATCCACATCACGCACTGAATCTACAAAAGAAATAAATTCTCTTGCCGATTACATTCTAAATTCAGAAGAGTGACAATTTTTTTGCACTTTTTTAACTTTTTTCAAAAAGTGCAAATACATGTTCTCCATCTATATACTTAGCTTACTAGGATCATTCGAACAGGTAGATGTATTTTTTCCATAATTTAAATATTTATCATTTTTTTTCAACATACTAAAAAATGTATGTAAAAAAGCAAATGTTAGTATAATTACTGTTTTATATTATTAGTAATATTGACTTCTATCTTAGATAATTAAAAAAAGAGTTTATCAAATAAAACATGTTTTCATTTACAGCATTATATAACAATATCTATTTCAAATTAACAAAATCTTTCTGATAAACATTTGAAAAAAACTTTGAAATCTGTTTTCGATTTTCTCGTACAACTAGCAAAATATTTTGTCTCTGATCCTCAGAGTGTGAAGAGTTCACAAATTTTTGTATAAGTCGAATGTTTTTTTCAGAACAATCATTTGTGACAGAGTTGTTTAATAAAAACGACAAATTTCTTGTACAAGGGTATTGACTCTAAAGTTTTTTTATTCTGGTATGCTTCCAACCAAACCTTTGTTTCCTTTACTAAGTCCAAAACGACAAAAAGAAACCTGCTCTCAAAGGTAACAAGTTCATAAAGTTTGTATTTTCATCTACTAAAACAGGATGTGACTTCTCTTTATTAATTTCACTAATGTCAGGAACCACGTGTTCCAACAAGACCTTCAAAATGTCTGACTGTATTTGAACTTTAAGATCAAAATCAGTGCTATGACTACTGCTTTAAGCAAAAGATACCAGGAGTAAGATTTTAAACTATTTAAAAGTGAAGTTCCTACATCAATATTCCATTCCTCCTTTATGATTTTTGCTACTTTGAATGAATTGAAGTCATCCAATACTGAATGTTCAGCAAGACTGGATTTTTAAAACCGTGGAACATAAAATATAACAATCACTAGACAAACTTTAGAGACTAGAATCTGCTGGTCTTGATTTAAGTATTTTATAACTGGCAATGTCAATTCCAAAGCCATGTGATATAATGCATCTGCCATGAATCTAGCTTCATAACAGGCATCTGGTTGATGAATCCTAAAGTTCTTTAGCTTGTCACACTAAATATTAAGATAGAAAGCTATGTATTCCACAAGATGTCTGTAATCATCTCGGGGGGAAGTCTCAAATTCAAGAACAAATTTAATATATGTTTTCGCCTCCAAGTTCATTTGATGAATTCCAGAACCAATTATGAGAGTACTCTCACCAAACTTTTTAAAACTAGAAGAGACACCATAATTAGATAAAAAAAAAAAGGGACAAAATTTTTCCATTGTTTCTTAAAGTTGGAGTAAAGGGCCTTTCGTGGACCCTTGGTGTTATCTCAAGTTATAGATTTGTAAATATGTTTTACATGTATTTCATGTATGTGGTGTCGACATAATAGTCACAATAAAGGTTTCTGAAATACTCTTGTCAATATTATAATTGTACCATCTTTTCTACCAGTGTTGGTTGCTGTAGTATCAACACAAACAGCACATACTTGGTCTAAAACTTCAAAATATTCTAAAAAAATTTTGAATTACTAAAGCCTGATCAGATGCTTTACCTGTGTCACTTGGAACAATTCCTAAATAAAGATCGTCCTTGTGTTGAAAGTCAGGACTAGTAACAGACAATTCTATCTCTTGAAACTGTTTGATGGATTTCCTTATACAAATAAGTAATTAGTTTGCTAAGTAAAGAAAAGATTTTTTCCTCTCATTTTCTCGATATAATTCTATCAAATTTCATTTCTGTGATTTTGGACAGCCTCATAACGCTAATCTGACTGTTTCTCTATTTATCTTATTTTTTTAATATTTACCCCAAGGTAGTTCATAATACTAGTTATAAACATTGTTTGATCTCGGTAGCTTAAACCGGTCCTTACACTGAGAGGAGCTGTAGGTGCAATTAGGCCTTCTCTAGAAATTTCTTTATTGACAAGGACTGAAGTATAAGTGGTATGTCGTTAATTTTCTTTTTTTTTGTTGTTGCTTTTTTTGATGTTTTTTGTTAATATTCATTCTCATAAGATTTATAATTAGTATTACCTACCATCAATGCCAGATTCGAAAGATCTTCAATAATATTAACAAAAAATGAAAATAAAAAAGTACACTCGCAGTTTATTATATAAAGTAATATACAATACACATGTAAAATATACAATTTAGATTTTTCATGATAATAATTATAATTGATTCTAATATCGATTTGAATAATTTCCATCAGGGTTTTTTAATTGAGGGTTCTAAATCTGAGTAACCGTTGTTCTGGTCATTATAATATTCAATCTTTATTGACATTTTTTTCTTATAATCTATATATCTACAGTATCTCTCTTGTTTACGTACAATCTTTTCTTCAAGTTCTTTATCTATATGCCCGCTTATAAACTGTTTTCTAGCATTTTTCTGATTTTTCAAAAATGCTAAATCTTCCTCCTTACTCTCTTTGTTTCTTGACATATCTTGACTGAGTTGTATAAGCTCATTAATATTGGGTTTTCCAATGTCAAAAATAGTCTCCATGACTGCTTGAAATTCCTTAACTAACTTTATTTTCGTGTCATTTTTCCAAACTAGCAATTTTCCCTTGGTCATAGATTTCCGTTTTTTGTGAAGTTTCACAAATTTTGATAATATTTTATTCTCTCCAATAATATAGTTTTTAAAACCACAGGACTCCCAGATGTTCACTATTTTTCTAAGAAGACCTAAAACTCCATTTTCCTGATAACACGTTGTTTTTCCTTTGCATTTCATGTAAAAATTTGATCCCATAGGACAAGGAAAATTATCATAAATACTTTTGAATCGTTTTGATCTGCTGCTGATTAAATATTGATAATGTCTTAGAAGTAACCCATTTGTTTGAAGTTGATTCAGAGGTAAAAAAATTGTCACACTAATATTCAGCCCTCCTTATAAACTTCGTAGGAGTGAGTGCCGTGGAACTCAACTAGGTTGTTGTCAATTTCTTTGATTTTCAACAAGAAATTTATCACCTCTTTTGTATATCAGCTCATCAATGGATTGTCTTAATGGCAGTGTCGGAATAAAAAAAACCGGGGCTCTAGGCACTAATACTTTTGAGGGCCCCATTTTTGCATTATAAAAGTTATTTTTGTAATATTACGTAAGATTAGTAAGATTATTAAGTAAAAAAGTACGTAGGAAGAGTTGCCGATATTGGAACAGCGTCTTAATTGGAACACTTGTATTTATTTTTGAAAAAAATGAATTATGGCTATATTTTGCATTTTTTTAGTAAAACGCATTATTTTCTACGTTATGACACATTTTTAAAGTTATTCTTCCAAAAATGCGTTTGCACGATTTAAAGTTTTTTTGCGTCATTTTTTTTGCAGCGATCTAATTTTGTGTTCACGCTATATTGATTGTGCTGCGTAAACTATGGTGCCACAGGTTATACCGTTTTTTGTGTTTAATTCGATGGGATTTAAAAGCCAAAATAATAATATAAATTTATCTTATAAGTTGCTGCAAGCATGTTATTGTAGTGATATAACAAAATAGTCGAAAGTTTCCTTGATTGGAACGTTGAAGGTTTCCTTACCTAATCAGTAGTAAAATCAAAAGATTATAAAAGTAGTTCGAGTGCAATTTAAAAAATACTTAGTAACAACCATAAACCTTGAAAATAACACGTTATTTAGTGATTTTTAATCAATAAATTTAGAGAACGTCATAACAGTAGAAGATTTTTACAATTTTTTGTTTGTAGACTTTAAATTTATCAGGGTAATACTAATTCTATAATAAGTTTTGATTTAACTGTTAAAATTTTCACAGTAAAGATGAAAATCATTTTTTACAAATTTTGTTGATTTTACTGGATTTTTTCTTTTAAAAAAATAACCTGTTCTGATGAAGGAACCAAAGTGTTCTTCACTAATTTAGGGAACCAGTTGCCTTGATTGGAACAAAATGGTAACTTTGCAAAAACAAATTTATTTCCAATAACAGTGCAATCAATTAAGCCAAATTGTGGCTAAAAGTGTAGTAGGAATGTCTATTTGTATTAATCAAATCATAAATGTTTTCATAATTAAGCCATCTTTGGGTAATAAATATTTATTCCTTAAGAATAAATATTTATTACCCAAAAACTAAGACAACTCTCACCTACATTCATTAATATAATAATTACAAATGCACACAATGCTTTTCTTCATAAATATAAAAAATTATGTGATACATCTGGTGAGTATTATTAGATGTGATACATCTGGTGAGTATTATTTTTTTAAACATACTACTTTTTTTTTCTAAATATATTTTACATATCTTTCTTAACGTTTATAATTAGGACATTTACAAAAACAACTTATAAAAGAAATCACAATTTACGCAATCGACATTATTATACAATGTGCTTTTAAATATTTTTTTCCCTTTATCTTTTATCGATAAAATTGTTTATTATATCATCAAAATCGATCTCGCAAAAAAAAAAAATTATTCGATAGACATCAAGCTCAGCATGTCTAATCTCTCGTGAAGAATGGTATTTCTCTGCTTATTTTTAATTCGTTTTATTTTTGAAAACGAGCGCTTCGCAGAACAATTTGTAATCATGTGTTAAAAAAATGCGAAGAGCAATTTCGACTTTCGGAAAACAGATGCAAGGTTGTCATGAACCAAAGTTTTGTAAAGTTCAGAATTAGAGAACTGAGGTTTTGATGCAAATGTTAATTTGACGTAGCTGTGATATTGTCTCAATTCTGTATAAAGTAATATTCTATATATAAGTTTTTAGAATAAAAATCAACCAAATTAGAAACCTTCTGTCGATAGTCATTTTCCGAAAGTTCAAAGTTAGCCAAAAAAGAAAACATCTTCGCAACCTTTAAATAAACTTAGCTTCGCTCATTAATCTCTTTCTTAAAACAATTAATAATTACTATAAACACGATGATAAAAAAATTATTTCGAGCAGGTAATACCATGTACGGAGCATGAAGTTTTTTAGAAGTTCTTCTTTTAGGCAAATTCGCGTTGTAACAGTTGCACAGTCAATACCTGGCAAAATTAATTTTGTTTTGTTTTCAAACTTATCAAAATTTTCTAACGATGAGAACATCAAAGCATAAGTTTTGAGATCAACTTGTTCTGACTGAAGAGCTTTGCTTGTCGATCGAAAGATAATTAAAATATTGCTCCACAACTCGAGCATGAAGACAAATTCAAAGTTCCCATTTAGCTTTGTGCCTAGTTTCACTTTTTCGAGAGATCTTCAGCAATCTAATTCAATGCTGTCAAAATTGCTTTAAAAGAATTGAGAACTGCTCGGGTGGTATTTGCGTGAGCCTTCCAACGCGTTTTTGATAATGCTTTGAGTATTTTTTCGTTCCCGATGTGTTGTTTTAAGACATCCCAGCAGTTCGACGAATTTGAAAAAATACGTATACAATAGTTACACGATAGAAAAAAAAATTAACTGCAAACAAGCAGCGTTGTGAAGAAGTTGGTCCAACTAAGTTCAACGAATGCGTAGCACACGGTATATATACCGCATGCTCATTGAGATTAGACATTATTGCTTGCATCACTCTGTATTCTCCCAACATATTTGACTAATATTTCTTGCATTATGTGAAATCGCACTTTTTCTCCCATTATATTTATCAACTCCTCGCATAACTTTTTTGATTGGTGAGATGGATTTCCTTTACTTTTATACGCATATGTTGCAATGTGATTTTTTTTAAAATGGATCAAACTGAGTCATAAGTTCTAGCAAACCCTAATAGTTCCCATTATCTGGAACACCAAAATGCTCGTTTGTTCTGCAAAAAGGTAAACCTCGTTCAGATAACGATATAATGACTTTTATAAAACGTTTCAATACTTCTTTCCAGTAATTTTGCTTCGTTAGGAATTGAAGTTGAAAGGTGTCACATACAACAGAGCTTTGTTTTCTCCAAATATATGTCAACATGCATTCTCTGAGAAGAGATCCATTTTTATGTTGATGTATTTGATAAATATTCTTTTAATCATTAAATCCACCGCTGTTGAGTTTGTTTAATTTTTCTTTAGACACAAAAGCTTTACAAAGGAAACAGTACATACAACCAGTTGCTGGGGAATAAATGAGCCATTCTCGCAAAAACCTTTAGTCATTTGCTTTTTTCCCATAAAATGTGCTCTCTGAACAATACCATGTCTTGGATTCTGTATTGTAAAATCTACGAGAGCACTGAAATGGTTCTGAATAATTTTGACACTCGTGTAGACCATGGATAATCCAAAAACTAACGTCATCTTTATTAAAATTGCCCCACAGAACGACAGTCCTTCTCAATAGTAGATTCATTTCCGCAAGTAAGAGAATCATATCTAACTATGTATTGCTCAAGATCATTCGAACAGCTATCATTCTGAGGATTAGATTCATTTTGATGAGCAGCAAAATCGTTGCTGTCGAAATGATCAATTTTATCTGTTTGTGGTTGAACCTACAAATTTACTAACACTGCTATAAATATCCATTTCAAAATGCTTAGAATTTAATGAAACATACAATAAGTAATAATTAATTTTTTCAAAGGGTGACAGAGATGGGGGAACAGACCCTTGAAAAATAAAGTTAATTTCGGAACTTTTGCTAAATCAGCAGCATAATTGATTTTTTTTTCCCCTCTACTTTTCTTTTGTTCTATGATAATGCATAAATAAATAACTGTCAATTTTCATCTTGAATTAAAAATTGAAAATATTTTAACAAAGTCCGACTTAATCAGAATATTTTAACTTATCTTCAAAACATGGATTTTTTCCTGAAGAACTAAATAGTGCAAAGGTTACAACAGTTTTTAAAACAGGTGATCCTTCTGATGTTTCCAACTACAGACTGATCTCAGTTCTTAATTATTTTTTCAATATTTTGGAGCGTGTAATATATAATAGACTTTATTCTCTCTTATATTTAAATAATATTATTTTCAATAAACAATTTAGGTTTGAGTTCGCTCATTCGACCAATCATGCAATAATTAATCTTGCACATGAAATATTTAAAGCTTTTTATGAAAAGAAATTTACTTTAGGTGTCTTTATTGATCTAAGCAAAGCGTTTGATATCGTAGGTCAATATTGGTAATATTCTTCTATTTAAACTTATGATATCATCAATTATAACTTGGATCGGTTTAGAAGTTATTTAAAGAATAGGAAACAATGCATTTTATATGATGGCAAAAAAACAGATTTAATGACAATTAACTGCGGAGTCCCCCAAGAATCAATTATAGGACCGCTTTTATTTCTCATTTATATAAATGACTTGAGTAAGTTTTCCAATATCTTAAATTCAATTTTATTTGTCGACTAAACTAACGTATTTTATTCCAACAAAGATAATAACGATACTAACGTATTTTATTCTAATAAAGATTAATATTTTATTTGCTACAAAGAACAAAGAGCTTGCAAAACTAAGCGAATGGTTTGTATCGAATAAATTGTCCATAAATATTAAAAAAACAAAACATGCTTTCTTCCGTCGTCATCATGATAAAGACAACATTCCCTAAAAACTTCATAAGCTTTTTATTAATAACAAAAGAGAACGTTCTTTGTTGTTTCTTTGTGTAGTTTTAGATGAAAATGTAACGTGGACGGAGCACATATGTTTAATCCAAAATAAAATCTCAAAAATTATAGGCTTTCTATACAAAGCGAAAGAGTTATTATAGCAAAATACTTTATTTTTATTGCTATCTAAATTACGCTAACGTTGCTTGGTGAGGGCTAATGTATCTAAAAATAAAAAGCTTCTAATTCAACAAAAACACGCAATAAAAGTTATTGGAAATGTGCAGGCCCACCCAGAGCTTTTCTGTTGCCCGGGTCCAAAAGTTTAATGGATGCCCTATCATATTTCAGTTCTTTAAATGAAAAATAGCAAAAAAAAAATAGTATAGCTATTTTTGGTTTACTTTCATAGAAAACCTAAAATCACATTTAATTCATTTTAGTTTATAAAAACAAAATGGTAAAATCTTACGCTAAAGTCTTAATAGACGAACAATTCTTCCTGCCCTACTTAGCGGCAAAACTTGAAGTAACTTCTTCATAACTAATGTTATTGGATAAATTTGATTCAATTGAAAGGATTATCAAGTAGCACAATTGCTTCTTACCCATTGTGAAAATATAGATTGCAGCCTCTTTGCATAAACCTTATTTAAAAAATGAACTGGCTTTTCGCCGGCTAGAATATTTCTTGTTACGGAAAAAAAATTCCGAACTTCATCAGAAAATTTGTTTTTACATAAGTCTTCTGGGTAAAGTTTAGCCAGATTATCAGCTTTTAAACCTCGTTCTCTGTCTGTTTGAGATTTCTGTGAAAAGAAAACTTGTTATATTTCTTTAAATCGTATTTGATTTGTGTGTGGTTCAATGAAGATTTAATTGATTTATTTGATTGTGTGTGGTTCATTAAAGATTTGATTGATTCATTTGATTGTGTGTGGTTCATTGAAGATTTGATTGATTCATTTGATTGTGTGTGGTTCATTGAAAATCTGATTGATTCATTTGATTGTGTGTGGTTCATTAAAAATTTGATTGGTTCATTTGATTGTGTGTGGCTCATTGAAGATTTGATTGATTCATTTGATTGTGTGTGGTTCATTGAAGATTTGATTGATTCATTTGATTGTATGTGGTTCATTGAAGATTTGATTGATTCATTTGATTGTGTGTGGTTCATTGCAGATTTGATTGATTCATTTCATTGTGTGTGGTTCATTGAAGATTTAATTGATTCATTTAATTGTGTGTGGCTCATTGAAGATTTAATTGATTCATTTGATTGTGTGTGGTTCATTAAAAATTTGATTGGTTCATTTGATTGTGTGTGGCTCATTGAAGATTTGATTGATTCATTTGATTGTGTGTGGTTCATTGAAGATTTGATTGATTCATTTGATTGTATGTGGTTCATTGAAGATTTGATTGATTCATTTGATTGTGTGTGGTTCATTGCAGATTTGATTGATTCATTTCATTGTGTGTGGTTCATTGAAGATTTAATTGATTCATTTAATTGTGTGTGGCTCATTGAAGATTTAATTGATTCATTTGATTGTGTGTGGTTCATTGAAAATTTGATTGACTTATTTGATTGTGTGTGGTTCATTGAAGATATTATTTAAAAGGTTTTATGATGCTTCTTTGTTGTAACTAGCAGTTTCTTCAGGAATGACCTTCTTTTTGCGTTTTCTTTACAGCAAACATAATTGCATTTAATTTTGATTTCTTTGCAGCTTTTGTTGCCTCTATCAAAATCAGGTCTCAAGACAAACATATTCAATCCAGAACCGTCAAAAGGCCATTAAGAACCTTACTTTATCATCGAAAATGAGTTGAGTGGATCAAAGCAGAAAACTCACGTTGTTAACTGCCATCAAACAATTAAACCAAAAAGTAGTGAAAACAAAAAAATTAAAAGAATTTATTCATTTTATTAGATAATGCACTTTATTACTATTTTCGATATCTCTCTTGGCTTTTTTCGCTAGTGGGTTGACTGCTTCAATCTTTGAGCTCCATTGTGTAACAGAAAGTTTATGTAATGATTGGCTTGTCTACTCCTGAAAAATTCTCCAACGAACTATGCTGCAGCTGAACAGATTGTATAGTTTTTGAATATTTCCAAAATAGGATTTTGCAGGAGCCGATGATTTAATAGCGTGCACTGCACATAGGTTCAAACTGTGAGCAGCGGAGGGAATGAAAATTGCTTGTGAATTATTCTGCCTGTATAAAACCTGACATATTAGCACCATTGTCGTAGCATTGACCACGACAATTTTTTATGTTGAATTTATTCTCTTCCAACACATTCAATATCAACTTTGTTATATTAGATCCTTTCTTATTTCAAGTTATTTTAGCTAAAGTAACCTTCTTTAAGCTCCCACAACTAATTATCACTGAGATGCAAAAAACAAAAAATGAAAGTAATTTGACCGCTGTGGGACGAATTGGGAGTGCTGTCCGTGATAATAATAAAATATACTGATTTTGGATTTTTCGAATAACTTCTCGAACCACTAATTTGCCGCATTCCTCGATAAATTCATTCTGTGATTTCCAGGATAAGTAATGAGCTTGTATGCATTTTTCTTCTTCTTGATACTTAGCAATAAAATGCATATGATCTTGTAACGTTTTATTGTGGTGAGCAATTAATTCGAACGCTTCAAGAAGTTTCCATTCCCATTTTTGAAGAACTTTTGATTGGATTCTAATTACAAACAAAAAATAATCAAAATAGTAATCCATATTTATGTCCAATTATAACTTATAATTTTGATTTTTAAGTTACAATTTAAATAATAGAGAATATAATTTAAAGTTTAAACAATATCCTTACCTCTAAAATCTAAATTTATTGAAGCTAGAAAAAGCGACGTCAAGTATGCATTATAAAATTACCCTCCATCGCTTTGTTTCATCTCAAATTTTGATTCATCTCCAACAGTATGTAAAATTTGACAGTATGTAAAAAGAATTTTTACATACTGTTAAATAAAATAAAAAATTTATTCCACGCTCTTTACTTAATTAGGCAAACAAAAGGCCGATGAAAACGCGTGCGTTCAAATAGAAATAAAAACCCTATTTTAACCCTTTCGTGACAAGTGACCCTTTTGGCGGTTCATAAAGTTTGTTGCTAAATGACAAGTGACCCGAATGGCGATTCATAAACAATTTTATATATTTAATAAGATCTACAGCAATTGGGGGAAACTTTTAATTTATTTTTGAAATGTGAATAATTTTATAAGCTAATGCTTCAAACCGTTTGTTTATTGCATTTATAGATCGCTCAAAAATCAATTTTACAAAGTAAATTAATTTTTATTGATATAAATGAGATCCCTGATATATTTTTTCAATGATATGATTTTAATGGTGGTGATTTTTTTTGTATGATTACCACTATAAATGCCTCATTTATATAATATCGAAAACGATATGTTTATGTATTTCTTTTTTATTTGTTTAAGGTTACATAAAGAAACTATATATTTTTGTTAATTTCAACATGATATATTTTGATTACGTTACTAAGATAACAAAAAATTATTTCAAGTTTTTTAATATTCTGAAAATCAATTTTAGAAATTCTTTAACAATAAAACAAAGTTTTTGTAAAATTTTGACTAGCACTTTTTATTTTATACTCTTTTAATCAATCATGATCCTAGTTTGTTATTCTTTTAATCGATCATGATCCTAGTTTTTTATTCTTTTAATCGATCATGATCCTAGTTCGTTATTTTACGCGCAGTCATACAGCTGTTTTTAACTCAGTCGCGAAAGGGTTAAATGTTAACAATTTTAAAAGAAGAAAAAAATGAATAAAAAAATTGCATAAGCTTTAAATATGTTATCAGCTAAATTTTTATCCTTACAAAAAAAATTTTTAAGGCATATGTGATACCCCATAAACTGTGATGCCCGGGGCAAACTACTTCAATTGCCCCTCCCTCTTGGCGGCCCTGGAAATGTGGATCGCTTCTCGCACACTAAAATTCTTTTAAATAGAAATACTCAACGTATTTCAACTTAATCAACTTATATTTATGTTCAAAGTAGATAAAATGGCACCCATTTTATTCATCTCATTTTTTGAAAAAATAAATCATTTATACCCAACTAGATTTTCAAATAACAATTATATTCAACCAAAAACATATTATTCTTCGACTAAGTTCTCGATTGCAATCAGAGAACTTAAGTTATAGAACACGCTATTGGATAATGATTTAAAAAAAAATTCTTCCTTTGGTTAATTTAAAAATTAATAAACAATATTATTACAATATAATTGATAATTGACAACGAACGACTTATGAAACTTTAAAATAGGAGTAATCACTTGTTTTTTTCTTATTATTTACTTTATTTTTGATCATATTTATTTTTGATTTTAATCTGAACCGTCACTTACCCTTGATGTTCATATTTTATCGCATTTTTATTTATTTTTAAATACGAAATTTTAATAAATAAAAGCTAGAAAAAAAAAATTATATATATACCGTAAAATCGCTTAAGTTCTGTCACTTAAGCTTTGAATATTTATTTATCACGCATAAATAAATAAATTTCAATTTTTTTTGAAACATACAAAAATTATATTGATAATTGGTATTGTAAAAATAAAAAAATGAAAAAATATAAACTACCCAGTGGGAAAAAAGACGTCGAAAACACGTCTTTAAAAGTTTTATTTACGATGTCTTTAAGACGTCTTTTTTTAATCGATCATGCAAATCTAAAAGACATATTTTTTCGACATCGAAAAGACGTCTTTTTTTAACTTAATCTCGTCATCAAAAGACATAAAAAATGCGTCTTTAAGACGCCTTTTTTTAGTCAAATATACAAATCTAAAAGACATTTTTTTTCGACATCGAAAATGCGTCTTTTTTGTCTTTATCTGTAATGAAAAGACATAAAAAAAGCATCTTTAAGACGTCTTTGTTTATCAATTATGCACTTCTAAAAAAGTGTTTTTTTTCGGGGTCGGAACGACTTTTTTGCCATACTTATTAGCATACTATAGTATCCTATACACTATAGTATTCCTACTTTTCTTATATGAAAAGCTATATTTTTCAACTGAAAATGATAATAGCTCTTCATACAAAGTATGACAAAAAGCTTTTTCCGATGCCGAGAAAAAAACCTCTTTTAAATGTCAATATAAAAGAGGAAGTATTTTCTACATCTTTTATATGTTTAAATATAGGAGAATAATTTATAAATAAAACAATAGTATTGTTCAACAGAATATTTTTTCATCTTTCTCTTTCTTTTCTGTTTCTTGAATGAGCTCTGTTTCTTGGCGTTGTTGAATAAAATTAACAATTTCACGTCGAGAAATTCTTTCATACGAGCAAGTTACGACTTCTAGCTGGTTACCACTTCTAAAAAATGAGTGAAAACAGTTTTGGCTAAAATGTAATACAAAAAAAGCAAACGAAACTTGATTAGCTGAGTGGAACACATTATACTTACCGACTATTAATTCAAAAAGGGCTGATCCTTTTAATCCACTCATGTTTCCAGCGCGGTCCCTTTTTTTTGAACCCATTAGGTTAGATTGGGACAGGAGTCAAACAGTAAACAGTCTACAAATATATAAAAATGAGTGTGCTAAATAAATTTAAAACCATCAAAATGACTGTAAAACGATGTATTTTATTGTGTAGTACTTAAATCAAGCTAAACATTTGTACCTCTCAGATTTGCTATGAAAGCCAAGTTACTGAAAACAGATATTTATATTTTTCTGTCTTCTATAACATGAATTTTTAATTGAATTTCGCTGAAATTAAGTGTTGTAGACTCATAACAATTTAAAAATCAGTTATTGACTAAAGACTATCAAAACAAAAAGATAGTTCAGCTAATACACATTGAGAGTTGTTATTCATTTAAACTGGAAAAAAAAGTATTAGTCAAAGCTCTATTTTAACCTGAAACAAAAGGATGCTTTACTTAACAACATAAAATCATAAAAACTGGCGAAATCATTAGCAACACAGATGAAATACACATAAACAAAAATGAAGACAAGAAAGCTAAATAACTAAATAAAAACAACAAAATTATTCAGATCATTTAAAAATATATATACAAAAAATTGCAAGCCTACTGAATGCTTCTTTTTTTCTATCGTTCGTTTCACTGGCACTTGAACAAGTAAATATAGAGAAAAATTGTTTACAGGTTTTATTTTTTGTCTGAAAATAAATATTTTAATTTAATATGTAATAAACAACTTTTTTAAGCACAGTACATTAAAAAATTAGTCTAAAAATAAACGGTTAAACTTTTTTAAACACTTACCTGCGACTAACTTAATTGAGACTAGATCATATCGATACCATTTTACTGGCACCACGCCATCCACTTTTTTAGCTAAACAGCTGCAATTGTATATTTATTTCAGTATATATATATATATATATATATATATATATATATATATATATATATATATATATATATATATATATATATATATATATATATATATATATATATATATATATATATATACTATAACATATATGCGTTAACATTATGGGCGAAGGTGTATTTGATTCACGGGGTTAGGGGAGGGTAGCATTTCCCACTGGGTAGTACTCAAAAATTTTTTTAAATGAAAACATCTACTTTGACCGATCTTTCAATACCATCTCATAAGTTCGGCCACTATATAAATACTAATAACGTATCACAAACTTAAATTTACAAATAATGAAAACTAATTTTTAAATGTTGTTTTATTGTAAAATTATGATACAAATTCAGGTAATACCAGTAGCTAAAGAGGGCGTTGCCCTGGGCTAAAAAAAGAAGTCTTTTGGGGCACCAAAGTAAACAAAAAGGAGTACATAAAAAAAGGCCTTTTTAAATATAAGTAGTAGTATTTTTTTTTTTTTTAATGTAGTTATTCAACTATTATTACTATTCAAAATAATAATACTTTGGCCATTATTAGGCACTTCACACGATTTTACGTACGAAGATAATAAAGAAGTTTTCAGAACGAGTTCGTTTTTTAAATTTGGATAACTGGCTCCCAAGTTATGACAATTTATGTTGGGCTCAATAACGCCTATTTTGCATCAAGATTTGTTGAATTTTCCTCAAGGATTTATGGCACCAAATTTTGATAATAAATTTATTTTTCAAAATGCCATCAATGAGAAAGAGTTTCATTAAAGTTCTTATGCAAAACGACTTTTATTGTTTTCTTTTTTACTAAAGAATCAAGGCATTTAATTCTACAAATTATTATTCGCATATTAGGGGCCCATAAGTATAGATCTCCCTGCTCGTTTACCCTATTTGGGGCAATTTGGGGCAAACTAAAAAGCTATAAAAACTTTGTTAAAACCGAAAAAATTAACTTTAGATAAAGAAAAAGAGATTCAAATTGTAAGAGTAAAATTCATAAACAAATATAAAAAAAAATACATTAACAAATATAAAAAAAATATGAAAAAATTCAGGTCAAATTTCCCAAATCGAGGCGAATGGGCCAGGAACAATTAAGGCTCTGTAAAAATAATAAAAATTAACTTTAGTTAAAAAACAAAATTTTCATATTGTTAGAGTAAACAAGTTCATGCACATTTATAAAAACCCAAAATATATGTAAGAATCCCAGTGCTTGTTTGCCCCATTTATGGCAATTTGGTCAAAGGCAATCTGTAAAAACCTGATTAATGAATCTGTAAAAACCTGTCAAAAACAATTTGTAAAAACCTGTTTCTGTAAAAACCAAAAAAACAAAACTTTAGTTTAATTAAGAACGAGAGCTTTTTTATATTGTAATAGTAAACAAATTCACATACATTTATAAAAAATCCAATTTTTTTAGAAAGAAATGTCTTTGTAAACCATAGAAATCCAATGCCTTGCTTTGTCCAACCACTGTCTGAAACATTCCATGTACTTTCTTCTTTTAGTTTAGACTTAGTAGTTTTTTCTTTAATATATGAAATGCGGTGGAAAAGAGTTACCCATTGCATTGACACAAGCTATTACTTTGATTGTTTCCCGGTTACCTCATTGACAACATTATAGATACTTTTAAGTATCTATAATGTCGTGAAAAAAGAGTTAAAACTCTTTTTTTACAAACTATTTTTCCAGTAATCAAACTGCTTCCCAGTCTCACCTATATTCCAAATGTTTTGCGGTTTCTGAAATAGGTTGTTTTACGTTAACACATCTTTAAGAAAGGAAAAATATTTCGACATTTTACAAACATTCATACATGTCTAGTAGCTGCTGTACCTTCTGGTTGATATCAAGTTAAATCTTTGTGTCTTTTGCAAATCCCACTCCACTATTTTTCTGTTGGAGTTCCATTCTTATATGCTTTTTATGTTTTGAAGCAAAATTTTCAGCAAATTTCAGAATTTGCAATCGACCAAATCCGATTTTTAAAGCTACACGATTATATGGAAAATAAATTAATTTCTTTTCTTCTTCATCTAAAATAATTGAATGTCCAGGTTTTGCTCCCATTTCTGTTACCGAAGAAAGTCAAACTTGTAAGGAACATCTTAGAATGCCAAAAACTTTATCTGCTGCTCATTTTAAACAGCTTTAATTGCTGATATCATCGGATTATCATTCTATAATTGGTGTTTTCTGCGTTTGCTTCTCTGTTTTTCAATTTTCGTTGAATTTTCTTATTCTTTCAGCTTTTTTTTTTTTTTTTTTTTTATTCTAAAGTAAGGTGCAAAAAAACACCATGAAAATTTCATTATAAAATGGTTATGACAGTCTAAAAATAAATGTCTGTTTCTATAATTATATCATATACATGTATCAAGTAATTTAAGTTGGTCATTCTCTTTTTATCACATGGTTTTTATGCATGATTATTAAGGTGACCATACATACGCGTTTGGCGCGTACAGTAAGCGTTTTCCGGTAGTTTTGCGCGTTTGGGGTTTGTACGCGTTTGTGTACGCGTTTATATATTAAAAAAAGCAAATAAAATTCTTTGAAAAAATATTTTTTGAAAGACTTTTAATAAATGAATTTTCTAAAATATAATTAAAAAACAAAATGAATAAAATTCCAATAAACTTAACTATAAAACACAAAACTAAATGAATTAAGTTCCCGAAAACATAAAAAAAGTTTTTTAAAATTCTTATTAGAGAAGTAAAAAAATTACTTCAAAAGATTTTTTAACCACAGCAAAGGAAAATCTCGTTTTACGTAAATTTTGTTCGCCTTGTAATGTCTTTTTTCCTAATTATTGTAAACAACGCTTTGCAATTTATTTTAATAAAAAGTTCATAAAATAAGTCTTCATAAAAAATAAAAATGTGGTTTTTATAACTATTTATACATCAAATTCAAAAAATAAATAAGAAGAGAAGGTTAAACACATTTAATTATAATTTAAAGAAAATGTTTCCTTTATTAACGCAGATTAAAGAGGAGCTTCTCAAATGTTTGTCAAAGCCTATTTGACATTAGTAGTCATGGACGGTCTGCAATTGAAGATCATTGCAAATCAATCAAACACAGAATGGTATTGAATGTTTTTATATCGTCAAAAAAAATCACAAAGTTGATGAAGAGTCAGAGCCAAAATGAAAAAATATTAGCCATTCAAGAAGGAACGATTGCATTCCACACAATCAAACACAACCAAAACTTTAGAAGAGCTGATTGTACATCAAAGCTAATTAAGAAATTTTATAATCCAAGATTTGCTTGTGCGCTTACAAAATGTGAGGCATTATTTGTAAAAGTGTTCAAGAAATATTGTGAAACTAACTCAGAAAATGCTTTATTAAAAGCATCATATGTATCAATTCTTTCTGATGCATCAAACCACAGGGACGTTAAAATCCAATTTTGGATCGTTATTTTGACGTTAAAGAGAAGTGCAAATTCAGCTGAATAACATGGATTAAATGAAGAATCATCAGATTCTCCATTTACACAAAAAAAGTGTGGTTTCTGGCCAACGTGCTGCCCGTTCCCGAATGGGTAATAGAACGTTTACACAGTGCCATATTCGAAAATCTGTGGCAAAAGACCAAATTTAATCCGGTCAAAAGAGAGATACTTTTCTTACCCGTCAAAAACGGGGGTCTGGAAATTTTATCGCCGAAGGAGCAAAGTCTTGCTTTTCGCCTCTTTCAACTGAAAGAATGCGGAGAGATAAAACTTACTATTACTACTAATTTTTAAAGTACAAAGTAAACTGGTTAGCAAGTTCACTTATAAAGTTTACCAATCAAAACCAAAGCTGGAACTTTTTGAAACAGAACAATTTTCCAAAACAGTGGGACAACAAAATGTCTCAGTACTACAAAGCAATTGAAATAGTAGGCAAAAACGGGTCCTTTTTTTGACATCCCCCTAAAATCAACAAAAAAATTTTATTTAGAAGTGGCAAAAAACAAAAAAAAACAGTCGTGCCAGCAGAACTTTTCTGGAACGATTCAACAAAAACAACAATGCCGTGGGCCCAAATTTGGAAAATATACTTTACCTCCTACGCATGCGGATCGACTCAAAATATCCTTTTTCAATTTCTACACAACAGTCTACATTCTGCGGGCTTGCTAGCCAAAAGTACAAGGCAACAGATTGTAAAAAACAACAAATGCAAAACTTGCGGTAAAATCAAGGAAAACATCCACATATTTGCCTATTGTCCTCCTTCTGTTGAAATATGGGAGTATTTTAAACATTTATATAACTCCTAGACACCCCAAAAAAATTTCTCTCCAATAAATTTGATCTTCTCGATTGCGATAGCGAATCTATCAGAGAAAAACCCTATTTCGCAACTGCTGTTGACAATCACTGCCAGCCCTTATTTTATGAAATATTATTTTATCATATATGTGTTAAATGTAGAGATTGTAAAGTGGCATTATTTATTTATTTTTTCTTTAATAAAGCTTTCCTTTTCAAAATACTCTAATTTAACTTTGAACATTATCCTTTAATGTATATAAACTTTTATTAAACTTCATCAAGTTTTTGACACCTCTCCGCACAACCGCTGAAAATTAAAAAAATTAAAAAAATAAAAAACACAAAAAAATATAAATTTTAAAAACAAAAAAATATATATATATAAAATTTAAAAACATAAAAAATAAAATGTAAATATATGAAAATATAAATAAAATGTAAATAAATAAAAACACTTGTAAACTTTTTATATTATATACTCAGAAAAACATTTGTAAAAATGCATGATTGTAATTGTAACCTGAGATAGTATAAATTTATAAAATTGTATATAATTTATTGTTTTATAAAAAAAAAAAAAAAAAATCATCAGATATTTTATCAGATCTTTAAATGCATTAGTGCTGACAATATTTCTTCAAAAGTTTTGGATATTTCTGCAGAAAACACCAATACCAACTTTGGAGATTTAAAACGAAACGGTTATAACATTATTCACAAAAAGTATAATTATTCCTCAAAAGATAATTATTCCTCAAATTTATTTTACCTTTTAATCGTTTTACTGTTCGAGTTTCTAGTTTAGGAAATTTCTGCTATGAGGCCGGTGTGGAATATTAAAAATTGCTAGGATTCTCAAATGTTCGTTGGTTGGCCTTATCTATCGAAAGAGTGCTTAGGTTATATCAGCCACTAAGATCATACTTTTTAAACTTAGAAAATTATCAGAAAATTTTATCTGACTTTTTCATTAACGAAATGGGTGAAGTAGTATTGTTTTTTCTTCACAGTCAAGCCAATGTTTTTTAAGACACGGAAAAAAAAATTGAGAAAGATGAAATTTCTGCTGCTGAAGTTGCCATTGTGTCAAAGGATTTGAAAGACCAGATAAAGTCTAGAAAAAAAAAATTTTCTACCTTTCATGGTAAGACAGCATTTTCAAGTTACCGAAGAAAGTGGTCATCATTTAAAAAACCAAATTTCTGAAAGAAAAAACGCTTAAACGCTTCCGTAGACCAATTGTTATATATATATATATATATATATATATATATATATATATATATATATATATATATATATATATATATATATATATATATATATATATATATATATATTGTTATATATATATATATATATATATATATATATATATATATATATATATATATAACAATATATATATAACAATATATATATATATATATATATATATATATATATATATATATATATATATATATATATATATATATATATATATATATATATATATATATATATATATATATAACCCTTTTTTTATTATGTAGCGAAGTGTTCTATTTTAAATAAGACATCTTAGTCTTGTTCAGAGCCGGAGCAAACAGGTATCAGTTAAACTTGTAAGAACATTGAAGTAGCTAATGGGTTGGAGGCCCTCCCAAAATATATAATAGGGCCCCAAAATAATAATAAAAACTTTCATTTTTAGATGTTAGAAAAAAAAACTCCTTTTATTTTAAAAAAAGCTCCCATAGTTTTGCTGGGTTCCAACCAACCCTAATTTAGGGGTATGGGGGTGCCTAACAACAACACTGCGCAAAAAAAAATGACTAGAACAACAACAAAAAAACCTAGAACAAAGTTTCATCGGTTTTTAACATGTCTTTGTTAAAAAATGTAGTTAATATATTTAATATATAAGATGTAAAAAAATAACATTTTTGTATTTTACAAAAAGCCAAAGTTATTTTGTTGTATCTCTAAAAGTGGGTGGGAAAATAAGAGCATTAGCGTTATTTTAATAAATTTTTTATAATTAAAAATAAACAACGGAACAATCTTAAATCTAAAGGAAAACTTTAATTTCTAAATAATACTTTTAATTTAGCAGCAAACAAAATCAAACTTTGACATCGATTTTCTCAGTTTGCAAAAACATTGACTTAGAACAAGAAAATTCTAACGTCGCTATATAACAATAGCCAAAGGGTCTTTAACTTATTAAGCTGGCTGTCCTCTTAGCCAAATGTCTGTTTTTATCAAATTTACAAATATCGATAGCTTTTCGCTAACATAAAAAAGATGCATTTCATGAACTATGCATTTCATGCATGGTTAGAATTAAGACTTATCATGGCCAAATATAGGAAAATGACTTGAAAGTATGTTATAAGAAATATACAATACAGAAATATACAAAAAAAAAAAAAAAAAAAAAGCTATTGAACGTTATTCGAAATGAGCATAAATGCATACAGAGTTTTAACAATATTATATCATATTATTAGAAGCAATTTAAAAGATTTACAAACGCAAAATGTTTGGTAGGTATGTGACATAAAAATTTTCAATTAGCTATATACTAGATTGTTTTATATAATTAGAAAGAGCTTCAATACAGGTGAAAAAAGTATCAAAATCCGACATACCTACCAAAAGTTATGAAGTTTTATGTACCAATTTTTTGAAATGTGGAATTGTTGAAAAACTTCAAAAAAAAAATTTTATTTACATTCACTCCCAACAAGGCTGCAAGCAACCACTATTAAGTTGAGAGTTACTAAGAAAAAAAAGCAGAGTTATAGAGCAAGGAAACGGTTGACAGAAGACTTGAAAAGTTGAAGGCTGTATGTGTCAGGAAAACATGAAGATGGGAGAGAGTTCCAAAGGATTGAAGTGCGGGGAAAAAAACTAGATGAATAAAAGTTTTTAGAGCATGCAGGGACAGATACAGTAAACGAATGAGACTTAGCTGAATGACGAGTAAAACGAGAATGAATTTTAGTTGATGGAACTAGAGATGATAACTCCTTTGAGCAGTGACCATGATAGTATTTGTAGAAAAGAGAAAGAGATGCAACTTTACGACGATGGGAAAGAGGCTCAAGCTTAGCAGATAGTCCAGGTCCAACAACATTTACAATGCGTTTTTGGACCTTGTCAAGAAGAGAAAGTGAATCGTTAGAAGAACCAGCCCAAATATGACAACAGTGTTCCATACAGGGACGATTAAGAGATTTGTAGAGGTAGAGAATGGAATCAGAAGTAAGGAAATGGCGAGCTCGATAAAGAGAAGCAACCTTAGCAGAAGCTGATTTAGCAATCGATTGTATATATGGTTTCCATGAAAGGTTGTAAGCGATAATCCAAGAAGACGTAAAAAGGAGGACTCAGTAAGAGGATTGCCGTTCATTAATATAGGAATGTTGACCATATTACGGTAGTTGTTTGCAGTAAGCAATTGGGTTTTATTAGAGTTGAAATTCACAAGCCACTGTGAACCCCAATCTATTACTGAAGTGAGATCGGATTCAAGATCAGCTGCTTGTTCTAGGCGATCGAAAAGAGAAGACTTTTTGTCAAGACAGGAGTATAAAGTTGAGTCATCAGCAAAAAGAGCTACTTTAGATCAAAGGTTGTCAGGAAGATCGTTTATGTAGATAAGAAACAAAACAGGGCCCAGGATGGAATCTTGGGGAACCCCAGAAGTTACTGGAAATAAAGAAGAGTGCCAGCGGGCATTTTGACGTCCTAAGGACGTCCGTAAGACGTCTTAAGTCTCGTCCGTAAGACATCCTTAGTTGGTCTCAAATGAAAGGCTTGAGGACGTCTATTCCAGAAGTCCTAAAGACGTCTTTTTAAGTCGTCTTAGAGACGTTTTTTGACGTCTCATGGCTGGTCTAATCTTAAAGACTTAAGGACGTCTTTTTCAGACGTCTTAGAGACGTTTGAATTTTACCAAGACATTCTTTTAAAAAATATATAAAAATGCAATGATTTACAACACCAACCTTAGGTTTGCCTTAATCTAGGCAAGGGAAGTTATAAAAAGAAATCAATGTAAATAAAGTGTAATTTGATATATTTAAAATAAATTAATAACTTTACAAAAAATAAGAATAATTTTTCAAACAAAGTTACATTTTTCAAATTAAAAACTAATAGGTACTGTAGAATATAATCGATAGTGCATTATAAAAAAAAGAAAATTGCTTAAAAATGGAAAAAAAAAATACAACAGTTAATTGAGCCATCATTGATTGAAATCCATATTAGTGGATGTTCTCTTTATTCGGTCAGAAGAATGCCTAATTACTTTCTCAATAAGTTGGATGGCATCCATTTTGGTTAAGTTTTTATTTGACTTTAAAGCAGCCTCTAATAAAAACAACAAAACATGTTTTAAAAAGATCATAAAAAAAAAATACATGTCATGTATACATACACTTGAATACATGTCATGTTCCATAGCCAAAGAAATTGAATTTTTTTTTTTTTTAATTAAAACATCATTTTTAATTTTTAATTAATCAAACACATTAATAAGCTAATAAGAATACCAGTGACAGTGTAACATAGACTTGTCAACTCTTTAAACTTGTTTTTCTTCTTTAGACAATTCATGCTGTATTCTGACAAAATAGTGTCTGTTGGCAGTCTACATATATAAAAAAGAAGATAAATGCTGTACTGTCAGTCATAAATGTTAAAATTCAAACTTTTGCTTATTACTTACAAGAGCAAAATATTTTTAATTGTATCAGCTAGATTTTTACCTCCAATTAATGATAACGGTTTTACCTAAAAAGAAACAATATATTAGAAACATTGAAAATGTTTTTCACAATTTAAAATAAATATTGTAATAAAATATAACATGTAAAATATAAAGATGAAACTCATGTATACAAAAGTGATGTATTGGATATCTCCATTAGCGGATTTTTTTTTCAAAACATTAAATTTATCTGAACTTTTACGTTGTTTAAGACTTTCTTCTGGATTATTAGAGAACAGTGCAGTTCTATCTACTAAAATTTTTTTCATTTCAGCAAGTTGGGATATA
>NC_061162.1:51646227-51723727 GCF_022113875.1 Hydra vulgaris | reverse complement strand
TATATATATATATATATATATATATATATATATATATATATATATATATATATATATATATATATATATATATATATATTAAATAATAATTTAAATGCAGAAATACATCTTTGTAAGGGAACTTAAAGTTTTAAGACTTTTTTGGCAATAATCAGTCATATTATTAAAAAATATAAAAGCATTATAAAAAATAAAAATTTAGCATTGCAACAGCATCTAACATCAAATATCCGATACTCAGCGGAATCAAAGCGATAGTAAAATAATTTTTTTTTCCCTTTTAGAAATGTATTTCGAATAGTATACAACATGTATTAATACGCACACATGCACAAACATACACACACACACACACACACACCACACACACATATATATATCCATTTATATATATATATATATATATATATATATATATATATATATATATATATATATATATATATATATATATATATATATATATATAATGAATATGTATACATCATATAAACATTATAATATAATGTATAAATCATGTATATATAAATAATTATACATCAAATTAAATGAAACAACACAGTAACAAGGTGTCAACATAAGTAATAATCTTAATAATTATTTATACAACCCATGATGGAAAAATCATAAAATGGAATGAAACAACACAGGAACAACAAAATATATACAATTTATTTATTCATTTACCTATTTCTACTGCAAAGGTATTACAAATCTTTGCATATATATATATATATATATATATATATATATATATATATATATATATATATATATATATATATATATATATATATATATATATATATATACATATATATATATATATATATATATATATATATATATATATATATATATATATACATATATATATACACTGTGTCAAAAAAGTTTTCATCCACCTATCTTGCACATTTTAAAAATGCAATAACTTTTTATTCAGCAAGGATGCAAGCATGATATAAACTAAATTATATCATTTAAACATTTAAGAAATATTGTACAAAAAAAGTTTTTTAAAGTAATGAGTTTTAAATAAAATACAGCATTTTGGAATTAAAGATAGACATCTTTGTTTCAAAAAAGTTTTCATCCACTTTACAAAAATCAAATAAAATTGTCATACGAACTCAATTTATTAGTGTTTTAATAACTTGTGTTTCCACCACGAGCTTTTATTATTTAGTGTAGTCTGTTTTTCATTGAACAAACTAATTTTTTAGTAATTTCTGGAGTGATTAAGCCCCACTCTTTCATAATTACTAATTGGAGTTGTTGTTGATTCCTCACATCGTGGGTCCTAATTCTTCTACCCAATTCATCCCACAGATGTTCAATAGGATTCAAATCTGGAGATTGTGGGGGTGTATGAAGTTGCTTAGCTATTTTAAATATAAGCCATTCCTTGACACGTTTGGCAGTATGTTTTGGATCGTTATCTTGCTGAAAAGTAAATGACCTAGTAAGTCCCAATTTGTGGGCACTTTCTTCCAGATTATTTTTTAGAATGTTTAAATACACATTTTGATCCATATTTCCATCAATGAAAACCAAGTTTCCTACACCTGAAGCACTCATACACCCCCACACTAAAACACTTCCTCCGTCATGCTTCACCGTTGGACGCAAGTTTTGTTTTTTAAATGCTTCATTTGGTTTTCTCCAAACTTTAACTCTTCCATCTGATGAAAACACATTAAATTTTTGATTCATCGCTGAAAAGGACCGATTCCCAGAATGTTTGTGGTTCATTGATATAAAGTTTTGCAAAGTGTAGTCGTTTGGCTTTGTTGACTTTGCTGATATAGGGCTTTTTCAATGGTACTCTACCATTGTATCCAGCTCTTCTTAAGGTTATTCTAACAGTTTCAGGGTCCACTTTAAAATTGTAATCATTTTGCAGCATTCCAGCGAGTTTTGGAGCACTTATTTTAGGATTCTGGATGACTGTTCTTAATATAGCTCGCCGATGCAATACTTGAATTTTATTTGGACGCCCTGTACGTGGCTTATCAGCAATTTTTTTGGTGGTTTGGTATTTCTTAATAATAGACTGCACAGTTGCAGGTGATTTCTTTACTATTTTTCCTATATTTCGCTGTGATTTTCCCTCTTTCCATAGTCTAACAATAAGCAATCTAATTTCCTCTGCAACTCTCATTTTTATTAATAATCTAACAAAAATAAAAAATATAAAAAACTCATATAAAAAAAAAAAAATACAAAAATCTTACTAAATCTAATTTATATTTTAAAAATGATACTTTAATGGTGATTTAATAACAAATTGAGGTTGGAGTGCAGGGTGGATGAAAGCTTTTTTGGCGCAAAAATAGGCATTGTTTATGTTTAAATGTTGTATTTTAATTTCTATTCATAATTTTGTAAAATCTTTTTATACAATACTTCTTGAATGGTTAACTGATATAATTAAGTTGAAATTATGCTTATATCTTTGCTGAATGTAAAGTTATCACGTCTGAAAGATGTACAGGATAGGTGGATGAAAACTTTTTTGACACAGTGTATATATATATACATATATATATATATATATATATATATATATATATATATATATATATATATATATATATATATATATATATATATCATATATATATATATATATGTATATATATTACATATAACACAGACACACAAAATATCAATACTATTCTATAAAACACTAAGTGAAAAGTCTTGGTGCAATTTTTGTTAAAATTTCCTTATTATACTTGTAACTTAGTTACTCTTTTATTTAAATATTGAATCGATAGTAGTTTATAGATCATAGAGTATAGAATATAGAAAATTAAGAAATATCTTTGAACGATAAATAACTAAACAAAATAATAGTCTTAAAATAATCAACCAAAACAAGTAGACATTTAATTAACCGAGTTAGCGCATAATATTGTATGCGCCAAGTTGATAGTATTAATTTTTTCTAAGGTAATTAGGACGTCTTATATAGGTCTTAGCGACGTCCATAGGACGTCTAATTATTGAAGTCCTGATATCGTCTTTATATTAACGTCACAAGGACGTCCTAACAAAGACGTCTTTATCAGACGTCTTTAGGATGTCCTAATTTGGTCTGAGACGTCGCGACCTAGTTAAGACGTCCGTAAGACGTTTGAATCACGTCTGTGCCCGTTGGGGTGTTGGCCTTCAAGGATGACTTTAATAAACCGGTTAGAAAGAAATGATTTGATAATCTCAAAAAGTTTCCCATAAACACCATATGAAGCAAGCTTATGGAGAAGACCAGCATGCCAAACTTTGTCGAAAGCTTTAGATATGTTGAGAGCAATAGCCCTAGCCTCACCGCCTCCATCTAATGCACGATAAAATCTTTCAGTTACAGCAGTTAGCAAGTCGGCCGCAGAGCGAGAGGATTGAAAACCGTATTGATTGTCTGGCAGTAGTAAATTTGACCTTGCTAATAACAGAAAGAAGACTGATCGGACGATAATTGGAGGGGTCAGAATTTTCTCCAGAGTTTTTGAATATTGGAACTACAGATGCCATTTTCCAACAAGCAGGAAAACAAGACTCAGTCAAACACTTGTTAAATAGTTTAGAGAGAATTGAAGAAAGTTCTGGAGAACAATTCTGCAAGACTGTGACAGGAATGTTGTCTGGACCACAAGCTGTAGATGAGTTTAATTGAGATATGACTTTAGCAACAGAAGCCGGAGTGATTTGAATGTCTAACAATGGGTCAACTTGTTTGATTGGAATGGAAGGAAGAGAATGTCCATAAGGTTTCAGAGTAGAATTAGAAGAAAAGTTCTTTGCAAATAGTTCAGCCTTATCCTTGGGAGAGGTAATAAGATCAGTCCCATGAATGAGAGATGTAATGTTAGATCTACCCTTGTTAATAATGCTGTTGAAGATTTTCCAAAAGTCTTTAGAGCCTAACTTCTGTGATAAGATGCGAGATTTAGTGAACTGAGAATAATGGAGTTTAGCATCAGAAAGCACCTTTTTACATCAATTTCTTGCAATAATAAATAGCCGTTTGTTCTCAAGAGAGTTGTTCTTTTGAAAAAGATGAAAAAAATGATTACGATTGGATATAGCAGCCGCACAAGAAGAAGAAAACCATGGAGTAGAATGAGGCTTGACTCGAAACCGACGAGAAGGAATAAAAGCTTCCATTCCAGCCTGAATCCAGGAGGTTACGTAGGAGGCGCATTTATCAGCTGAGAGAGAAAAAACATCAGCCCAAGCACCATCACGAAGAAAATCACGAAAAGAACCCCAGTTAGCTTTAGGGTAGTAGTAGGTGGTGCGATGATAAGGTGAGCCCAAAAAAGAAGTACGAGAAGAAAGATTTATAGAGATCATTGCATGGTCAGAACCACCTAAGGGAGAAAAGGGAGAAACTGAACATAAACTAGGGTCAGAGACAAGACATAAGTCAAGGAGTGAAGGTAAATGATTAGGGTTGTCAGGAAAACGAGTCACAATGTTAACTATCTGAGTAAGAGATTGAGAAACGCAGAAGTTAAAGGCTTTAGTGCCAGCAGGATTAGTGGTGTTAGAGCCAAGCCATTCAGTGTGATGGGCATTAAAATCACCAACAACAACAATATTGGCAGAGGGGTAAAGAGAGAGGGCATGGTCAATTTGATCAGAGATAACATCTAAAAGAGTGCATCTAAAACATCTAAAAGAGATAACATCTATGTGCATCATAACATCTAAAAGAGATCTAAAAGAGTGCATCATAACATCTAAAAGACAGTTAAATCAGGTCAAATTTTTCCTTTGTTATAACCCAATATTTATCTAAATCTTGTTTTCAAAAGATCGATCTATGAAAGGAATATATTTTTTTATTGGTCAGAAGTCAAAGGGCGTTTACAGGGAGTTAGAGGGGGCACTAAACCACTGCCTTTACCATCCAATAAATGCAAATTTCATCAATAAAAGTGTGTAATAAAATATAATAAATAGAAGTGTGTAATAAAAATAATAATAAAAGGAGGCACTAAACCACTGCCTTTACCATCCAATAAATGCAAATTTCATCAATAAAAGTGTGTATTTAAATAAAGTAGTAGGTTTTTTTTATACAAAAAGCTGTTATTGTTTTATCTTACGTCCCAAGGAAACATTAGAAGTGTATCTTATAGTTAGGGTGGATGTAGTGGTGATGGTGCCCTTGTATTAAAAAAAATTATTTTTATAAATATTTCTTTTATCAAAACTATTATAATAATTATAACAAATTAAATATATATTTTACTTGATTACAATATATACCAGTGTTGCTTAGCTTGACGTATAAGAGGAAGAATGAGGGATGGAGTGGGGTGGGGTGGGGTGGGGGAGGAATGGCGTATGGTCCTCCTCTTTCCGCCTTTAACCTAAACCCTTAAAAAAAAAGCGTTTTTAATGTGCGCTAAAGTTACTAAAACAAAATTTAAATGCAACTATGATATCTTATGTCGCTTGGTATAACCAGAGTGGGAGCTGATTTAACTATCCAAAAAAATATATTTCTTTAAACTAAAATCAAAGTTTTTTTTTTGTATTCATATTTTTATCTTTATATTCATTTTTTTATCAAAACTGTTATAAAAAATTTAATTTGTGTTTTACTTGATTACGACATATACAGTGGTGCATAAGTTGACATATAGGGTAAAAGGAGGGAGGTGGGGAGGGGGTAGAGAGGCGTACGGTCCTCTCCCTCTACCTTTGACCTAGACCAAACAAACAAAAAATTTAATTGCTTTTACTGTGCTTCAAAGTTTTCACAACAAAATTTAATAAATTTATAAGAAGAAGGTAAATAAATAAGAAGAAGGTAAGTAAATAAGAAGAAGGTAAATAAATAAGAAGAAGGTAAATAAATAAGAAGAAGGTAAATAAATAAGAAGAAGGTAAATTAATTTAGAATGAATTGTTAAAGAACAGTACATGATATTGAAAAATATATGTTATTTTTAAATAATTTTTATTTATTTATTGCAATTGTTATTGTTTAATTCAATTAAAAAACAAATAGAAATGGCATTGAGAACATTGTCACATTGATTGACAATACCATTGATGAAGAATTCAATCACTATTGACAACAGTGACTTCACCAACTTTTTAACAGTTCCGGTAAATAAGTGTTAAGCAAATACGGACAGGTTTAGTTAACTATTAATAGCCTACCTAGCAGTAAATTACCTTAATTCACTACGTTACAGTAGCTGGCTAGTCAAATCTCTAAAATTGATAGGGGTAAAAATATCACTTAGCAATTAGTTTAAGTTAAAAAAATTTATAATTAAAGTAATAACTAAACTTAGACTTAAATTTATTAAAACTAATGCTCAACGATAGAAATAGTAAAAACCTTTTTCCATGTCGATATCCATAGTTTACGTAATTTCTATATAGAATTTAATATATCAGCTGTAAAATAAAATAAAATATTATTATAATTTTAAAAACATTGTTATTATATTAATAATATAATCATTAATAATATTATCACTAATAATCCTATTATTAAATTAATAAAATTAATAAAAATTAACAACTTGTCTTTATTATTTAACAACTTACTTGCAACTGTAAGTTTAACTATAATAATTATAATTATAACTTACAATTGTAATTTATAGTCCATTATTAAAATGGACCATAAACATAAAAGAATAATAAGACCATTACGTAAAATTACATTATCAATAACAATGTTATTGTTAATTTAATAATAATGATTATTGAATCGTTTAAATAATCCATTATTACTAATAATAGATATTTATTAGATTTAATAACTACAATGTTTTATAATATTAAATACAATAATAATGAAATTAAAATTTACAATATCATTAATATGATTACTTTACTAGGAGTTAAGTCAATAACAATGTATTTGGTCTAAATGAAATTTTTAATCTAATGCCGCCCCCTCACCCATTACAGAATTCGGAAAAAGGATTTTAGGTACCATAACTGCGACGTTTTTTATCTGCGATTAAATATTTTTTTCTGAAATTTGACAGGTGCTTAAATAATTTGTATAAAAAGTTATCCTGATAGTTTTAAAAAGAATCCTAACATTCCTTCGACATTTGTTTCATACGAGAACAGCAACTAAATTTTCAACATCAATAAAGTCAAATCAAAATGTGTCAACCATACATAAATACCACATTAATATCATGCTCCACTTTTCTACTTTTCAAAAATGATCTTAGTTGATATACATATCCAAAAAAGAAATGCCACAAAAAAACGTTTCTCTGGCGCTACTTAAAAAAAAGTACTTATGTTTTGATGTAATCAGGAAAACTTTGAAAATACCAAACATCGAGTTTACAGAATATAATATTTATCAAACTTAAAAAAAATGTTCTTAAAGCAGTTAACGAGTCAATAAGTACTTTAAACTGCATATTTATAAATTATAAAATCTAAAAATTGTGTTTTTACTTTAAACCAATCAATAGAACCCTGCATTAAAGATTTTTTTAAAAATTGGCCAGAATAAGACGCACCCAAATACCGTAAAATTTATTTATCACGCATAAATAAAAAAATTTCAATTTTTTTTCCTGAAACTGAAATTATGAAAAATAAAAAATAGTACTCAATATTTTTTTTTAAATGAAAACATTTACTTTGACCGAATTTTCAATACCATCTCATCGGCCGCTATTTAAATACTAATAACGTATCGCAAACTTGACGTCACAAATAATGAAAACTAATTTTTAAATGTTGTTTATTGTAAAACTATGATATAAATTCAGGTAATACCAGTAACTAAGGAGGGCGTTGCCCCGAGCTCAAAAAAAAGTCTTTTGGGGCACCAAAGAAAACAAGAAGGAGCACATAAAAAAGGTTTTATTTAGTAAAAGAATTTTTAATTTTTATTGTAATTAGTCAACTATTCTATTACTTTGGCCTTTATCACATTTGCTACGTCACTAGTTAATAAAGTTTAAAAAATATTTTTTAATTAATTTAAAAAGGTTTTTTCTATTAACAAAAAAAACACTACTTTGCTTTAAATAAGCTTTGAATGTTTATTGGCAATTCTTGCACGTACCGTTGACCATAGTAGAACAGCAAGATCCTCATAACCAATCGCCACAGGATTCGCGATACATCTATAATTGTCGTTAAGCTATAATTTTATTTCCAGAAAAATTGTCACAAGCTTGAGAATTTTTTAGAACTCAAAGAACCGTCAGTTAATATTGAAATTATGAACAAAATTTTCAAATAAGGTATCATGGTGTGCATCCATTTAAAAAATATCAAAATTTACTGGTAAAGTTAGAGGTAAAGTTGCCGGTAAATTTTACATTCGCAACACTTTTCAGCATTTCACAATATTATTGCTAATTGTCTCCTTCGTTGTTTATCCGTGAAACTAATTTTTATAGAAAAACTAGTTAATTTTCAAAAATTTATAATTTTTTGTTTGTAAATATAATAAATTTGGTGATTCTTAATAATACTAAAATTAAATATAATCGTTTATTTTAATAACTTGCTTATTTTAGATTTTAATAGTATGCATTTTTTCAAATTGTTGTTTAGCTAAAGAATTATTCCAGAAAGTTGCATAAAAACATTATTATTTTGTTTATAAGTTCATATTTACGAACTAATTAAAAATATTATTTGAGAAAAAAAAATTTGTAAAATTTGAGTTTTGCATACTTATTTTATACTGATTCTTAAATAATCGAAGTTACTTCGGTATATAAAAAGTATTTTCATACTTACATTTATATATTGTTCTTTGTTATCATGATGATAATCCTAAAATAGCACCAGCTCGTTCGTCTGCTCCTACGTCGAGGAAAAACTAGGAAACGAAAGTCTGCGCCTAAAACTTGGATACAGAATGTGAGAAAGAAACAATATGATCAATCGTATAAAAATAGAAAGGGAGAAAATGTTTCAATGTAAATCTGTAACCAAAAAGAAGGGCTGTTAAATTTTTTTAAATTTAAATACACACAAAACTTCAGTGATGAAAAATGAACGCGTATATTTGTTGATTTTTAGTTTCTGATATGTTACCCAAAAATCAGAGTAATCTAACAAAAGACCAGGAAATTCTAGTATACAAGAGGTTGATAATATCCATAATCAAATAAAGCACACGCTCTTGTTAAAATAATCAGTTCCCTTTGGTTTAATTAGAGCAATTCCCTTCAAAAAAAAATTTTTTCTGTCTACCAAATGAAGAAACTGAATTTCAAACATTTTTTAGCTAATGCAGGCTTTTTTAATTTTAAGCTTGTTCCCTATATTTAGATAAAGCATCTAGCATTTAGATCATGTATCCTACAGAAAATCATGTTATAATGTTTCTTCAAAAACATGAGTTAACAATCTATGATCTTAGTCATGGCAAAGATTCTAATGTTTTTTGCCTTGAATAAGGGTGTTCAAATTTCAAATGATAAAGCCAATTTCCTTCAAAATCTGTTCAAGTATATACCTACTTTAAAAATTGCATTTAATGAATATTTTAAAATAATTTATTGTATTGTCAATATATATATATATATATATATATATATATATATATATATATATATATATATATATATATATATATATATATATATATATATATATATATATATATATGTATGTAAATATATGTATATATATATATATATATATATATATATATATATATATATATATATATATATATATATTATATCTTATGTTGTTTAATGGGCTTCTTACTGAAATGTTATAATTTTAGTGGCCTTACTAAAGGTGTTGGTTAACTAATTATTCTTTAAGATATCTTTTTATTGTGCAATGTATTTTAGATGTTGTGCTTTTAGAACTTGTAACTAAAGTTTTATTTTGTTGTGAAGATCTTGGTACATACTTTAGATAATATATTACTTATCTTCTCTGTTGAATTGAATTTTAGACAAAGTAGTTTATGTAATTTGTTCACTAGTGTAATATAAGATTTTTTTTTTCTAATAAAACAGATACATTACATAACAGTATTTTAATTGCAAAAATATACAATCATCTAGCAACAATATATATAAAAAATACTAGTTTGTCTTATATTTTTTAACAGAAAATGGAGATAACACTGAACAAAATAACACTGTATTTTATAAAATAAGTGTGTGTTACATTGTTCTATCTCCAAATCTATTTGAATCACTAACTTGAAAAAGGAGATATGTCCTTCAAAAATTCACATAACATGTCGCTTTTTTCAAGTTAGAGATTCATTTGCACTCAAGAGCGCTGTCGTCTTAGAACTATTATGCTGACCGTTGCACAGTCGAGTATTTGACCAAAAAAGTCGGTCAAAAGTATTTCTTTGAAGTTACCGCAAAAACAAAAGAATCTTTAAAGTTTCCGCGAAAAAAGTTTTTTTTTAATATAGTGAATTGTTTATAAAATATATATATTTAACAAGTATATTTGTAATTGAAAAAAGCATATTTATAAATATAAAAATATATTTAATTATATTTCAAATAAATGTATATATATATATATATATATGGAAATTTAAAGTGATGGTTATTGTGAAACAAAGTTTGTCAAATATGTTATTATTATCTTCACATTCAAAACACTTTTTTTAATTTCTCCACCGTTCTCCAAGCTGATTTTTTCAACATTCGATGACTTGATCTATATTCTTGATACACTTAAAAAACCAGCTGGCATAAATATACTTTTATGGAATGTACACAAAGGGTGTATTTATAAAACAATTATTTTTTCGAAGTAACTTTATTGAAACTGTTTTTAAGGATTTTATTTTAATTAATTATTATTTTTTTAATATTTCACTTTTATGAACTATATATATTTTTATATTTATAAATATACCTTTTTCAATTACAAATATACTTGTTAAATAGGGGAAGACGGGGCAACATGGCGAACGTTTCGAAAATCTTTGTTTCCTGCAAGACTACCAGTCATAGCTCACTAATATTTTGTCAGTATGTATTTGATACCCTAATCTTTTAATATTCGCCAAGGTATTTAGTTAATTACAATAAAAACATACCCAAATAAACAAAATAAAAAAGTCCTTAAATTTTTCATCTTGCCCCGATAGTGGGGCAAGATGACTGAAACTGCGTTTTTCAATTCACAATCAATTAGACATTGGAAAATGTAACTCAATTAACTGCAAAACAAAGCCAGGTTGCTCATTTTTTATCTAATTGGGGTAGCTGTACCCATTGCACCTAATAATATTTAACGCCCTATAAATATGCCAATAATTTACTGCAGTTTAAAACTGAATACACTTGAAATAAAGTTGACTAACCTTACACTATATAGCCAAATCACTGACTAACAGCAGTTTTAAATCTCATAACATGAAAACAATACAAACTTAAAACTATAACACAATGCAAAATAAAACACACTCGATACCAGTAATACAAATTTAATAACAAAAAATTTATAAAATACATATTTTTTTGTCCCACATCAACAGGAAACTTAAAAGTCAATTAAACAAAAAATATATATACATATAAACAAATATATATATATATATATATATATATATATATATATATATATATATATATATATATATATATATATATATATATATATATATATATATAACACACAGAAAAAAATATATACACTAATCTATTAATTTAACTTTACACACAGATACCTACAAACATGTATACAAAAAATATATATACATATATACAAATATATATATATATATATATATATATATACATATATATATATATATATATATATATATATATATATATATATATATATATATATATATATATATATATATATATATATATATATATATATATATATATATATATATATATATATATAGATGGCAGACTCGTAATCTTGCCCCGATCAACTTGCCCCGCTGACACAATTATTCTAATTCCATCAATAACTCTATTACTCTACAACAGCTGCACAAACATTTACTATAATAATATTAAAAAATGTTTTTTGTACCAAATAATAGTTTTGCAGCATGCAAAAGGCAGCGTAGCCTAAAATAATAAGGACCAAACTGAAAAAAAAAAATTATTTTAAAAATCTTAAAAATAGACTTTTGTGAATAAATCCACGGGGACAATAACTACAAAAACCAAATGTTATTTAAAATAAGACCCATATAGACAGTTTTCATTACTATCTATTTAAACTATTCATTATTGAGCGGTTCGGCTAGAAAAAGCAATTCGTCATCTTGCCCCCTTCGCCATGTTGCCCCGTTCTCCCCTATATATTTTTAAAATATTTCACTCTATTTAAAAAAAACTTTTTCGTGGAAATTTTAAGGATTTTTTGTTTTTGCGGTTACTTCAAAGAAATACTTTTGATCGACTTTTTTGGTCAAATACTCCACTGTGCGTTGTGTAAACTAATTCCCGACTTTTTTTATATAATAGTTTTTTCTTCGTTAAGGGTTTGGTTAGCATAATTTGGTCCATAATCTTTCAGGTTCATTGTTTCACATTAGTTGAACTTTGTTACCAAATCAATAAACTAAAAAAAGGAAAAACATTTATTCTGAAATTATTTGAGTTCAGACATATATCATTTGAAAATAATATGATTCTGATGTTCAAAAACTAAACTTTTACTTTCTTAAAAGATACATTTGTCGTTCATGATTTAAATGATGTCTCGAAAAGAAAATTAATTTTTTATATAGTCAAGTTATTAAAACACCATTTCAAACTCAAGTTACAAACATAAACCTGGAGCTCAAAAGAGAAAACTCAAAAATGATTTAAGATAAAAAGAATCTCAAAGTAGTCAATCAATAATCGAATCTTTGCGATATGGAAACAAAGATTCTTCTAATGGTAAAATTAAGGATTGCTGAAAGCATAACTGTAGAATTGATTTCAGAGCTGAAAATCATTTTGAAATAGATTTAATAGGTGAAAAATCAGACAAAGGAAATGGGCATGGATTCACTGCTTCTGATGAGATAAGACAAAAGATAAGTCTAACAATAGTGTGGCTAAAAAAGAATTAAATGCAGATGATACTCCTAATTCTAATGTAATCAAAAAAACTGATATAATTCTTGATGACCCTGGTAGATGGCCCAAATTGATTTCAGATTGACAGCGCCAATGTATAGTAACAACTTACAGCCTTGGGGAAGTTAGGCAGATATATGAATAATTACCTAAATTTTTATTGATTTTTCAAAAATATTTTGCGAAGAAAAAATATTTTGCCTATATAAAAGTATTTTTTTCCCGCAAAAAAAACCCGCAGATGGGCCCAGCATAGGGCCCTGTTTTAGAATGTGGGGGCCATGGCTGTTGTAAAAGAGTTTCAATGCAAAACTAAGTGATGTAACAAACATTGGTTATTTGTTGAATTTGTTGAATTAAAAGTTGTGGAATTAAAATTTGTTTAAAAAGTTTAAACAAAGCGGACTAAGACTTTCCACGGATAACAAGTCCAAAAAAGTAACGGAATTCGCGATAATACGCGCTATGATTATTTTAACATTTGGAAGTTTTATATAAGACTTGTTAATGGCTTCATCTGTTCTGGTTTTTGGTTCATCACAGGTTAGGATACACATCCACATAAGTGTGTGGAGACCATCGATGTTTATAAACCAAGCAATCTTTGTTGAGAAATCTTTTTTGTTTTTTGATTAATAGTCATTAAGTATGACATAAGTTATAACCTGGTTTGTGTTTATTTTAATGGGTTTTTTTTAAATTGCTAAAACAGGTGACTGGAGTTATCAATGAAATTCTACCGTCAATAAGTTCCATAAAATCTTGTTTTTGTAACAAAAAAATACCAAAAACTTGTAAGCTTAAAGAAAACAAGTACAATGGGGAATTTATCACTTCAAAAACAATAAATATCAAAAAAAGAGAGGTAATATTAATAAAATTAACTTCTTTATTTTCAAAACAGTGGTTCTAAATTTAAGGGTTGAGCTAAAAATATTGCTCAGCCCGACCAGTTTGCCTTGTTTTTCCTAAAAATGTAATTTTCCTATAAAAAACTAACTATCGGAAAGTATATAATAATATACTTATTATATACTCTCCTATAATAATAATAATAATAATAATAATAATAATAATAATAATAATAATAATAATAATAATAATAATAATAATAATAATATGATAATAATAATAATGATAATATAGTAATAATAATAATAATAATAATAATAATAATAATAATAATTTATTATTTAAACTCAATTGCAGTTGAGCATCTTTGCCTTTACAATTTATAAAACAAAATAAAGATATTATTATTGTTCTTATATGTTCTATAACCACCGGTAGCGATTCCAGAGTGCAACTAAAAACATATACTATTCATGTCTTAAGACCATTATTGATTGAAAAACTTGTTGCAGAAGGTAAAATGTCCTAAGCACCAAAACACATCTAATTTGTATGAAACTTTCCATATATATTAAAAAATGATGAGGAGTATTATGGAATATTGACTCTTTTTAACATGTAGTTTTTTAATTCTCAGTGTTTAAGGTTAATTTTGACAAAATTAAACTTCAAGGATATTCAAGGATATTCATTGTTTGAACGAGAAAGAACTTATGGCAAAGGTGGTGGTGTTTGCATATATGTCAAAGACTTAATAAAATCTTTTGAAGTTTCAAATAGTGTGCTGCAAAGCCAACAAATAGAACAAATATGGTGTAACATAGAAGTTGGAAATGAATCAATACTATGTGGCTGCATTTATCATCCCGGAATAAGTGGCATTCAAAATTGTATAAAAATTACAGCATCAATGAAAGTAAAATATGAAATGATATCCAATATTACATATAGTGGCATTCTTTTAAATGGGGATTTTAACTTAGCAAAAATAGATTGGAGTGAGGAATTTTTTGCCCATCTGCAAGAACCAAATGAAATTGCTAGTATGTTTATAGACTGCTTAGACGATTGTTATTTGTTTCAAAATATAAATAAGCCAACGTTTCAAGTGGATGATATAACTGAAACTAATGTCTTAGATTTAGTAATAACCGAAAATAATTTGCGAATATATAAGCTAGAACATCATCCACCGTTAGAATCGATTAAACATGGTCATCACGTTTTAACATATAATTACAAGTACAGTTCATCTGAAGAAATATTAGCAGAGTTTAACAAAAAAAAATACATCTTTAATAAAGGAAACTATGATGAAATTAATAAATACTTTAATAGTACTGACTGGTCAAGAATATTTGAAAATTTGAACGCTAATGAGTGAACAAAAAATGGTTAGAACATTATAAAATTATTTGTAATGTAAATATACCGTTAACTAAATCAAATAAAAAGAAAAGAGCACCTTGGTTTAATAAAAGTCTATCGGAAATGATTAAGGCAAAAAAATTTTATGGATAAAATGTAGAAATGCAAAATTTAGAGATCAAGAACTTGGGGCGAAATATAAAAGTATAAAAAACACAAATGCTAAGAAGAATCCCAAAATAGTTTACCAATATATGAATAATAAAACTCAAACTAAAGATTATATTCGAGCTATTGAGAATAATAATGGAATAGTTACGACCAACACTTTCTGAGATTGCTAACAAACTAAACAATTTTTTCAGCTCAGTTGTTACTATTGAAAATAAAAACCTCCCAGAGTTTCCAAAACAGTGCGATTTTTTATGCCCAAATCCTACATTCGATATTGAAATAGTTAGTAAGAAGCTTGCAACTCTGAATGTTTATAAATCAACTGGAGTAGACACAATACACCCTAGAGTTTTTAAAGAATGTTGCAAAAGTATTTCAAAACCACTATCAATTATTTTTGATCGATCATTTTCAAGTGGCATTGTTCCATGTTTATGGTTATGTGCAAATATTACCTCTCTGTTTAAAAAAGGAGATAAATTAAAAGTAAAAAATTATAGGCTGGTATCACTCACATCAATAGTGTGCAAAGTGATGGAAAGAATGATAAGAGACACACTAATGAATCATCTGACTAAAAATAATATACTCTCTGACTCTCAACATGGTTTTGTATCATCCAAAAGTTGTTGCACAAATTTACTTGAAACATTTGACATAATAACTCAGGCACTTGAGGAAAATTTATCAGTAGATATAGCTTTTTTAGACTTTGCCAAAGCCTTTGACCTTATTAAAACTACAATCCTATGGGATCCAAGAACAATTATTATGTTTGTTTAAAAGTTTTCTAAGCAGACGAACACAAAGAGTGGTTCTCAATGAGATAACCTCTGAGTGGAAAAAAGTAATAAGTGGATCCGCATATCGGCAAAAGAAATTTAAAATATAATTACTTAATTTGTAGCACATTCGATATAATTCAGCAAAATGCTTTAGTTATGGAAGAAACCGCGTTAGAGAGCGATCTTGGTGTAATAATATCAAACGACGTCAAATGGGAAAAGCATATTAACACAATTGCGGCAAGGGCTAATAGAAAGCTCTGTCAGATAAAGAAATCTTTTTGTCGATTCAATGAAATTTTAATGAAACATTTATACACGTCGTTGGTTCGTCAAAACACCTGGAGTTTGCAGTGCCGGTATGGAACCCTTACTACCAAAAGGATATTGATAAAATTGAAAAAATACAACGTAGGGCTACTTGAATAAATAGTTTAAGAAGCTTTTGCTATGAAGATAGACTGAAAAAATTTAACTTGACTACTTTAAAAACAAGAAGAGAAAGAGGCAATTTGATTCAATTTTATAAAATAAGTAAAAATATGGATAAAGTTAAATGGAATCATTCTCCTAAAATAATTAAATATGCAATAATAAGAGGTCATACTCAGAAAATACAAAAACAATTCACATATTCTACCACAAGATTTAACTTCCTTACAAACAGAATAGTTAACAATTGGAATAATTTAACCGAGGAGATAATTAATTCTAAAAATGTTAACATCTTCAAAAACAAGTTTGATCTTTTCGAAAAAAACAAAATAAAAATATAAAACAAATAAAACAAAAAATATTTATATAACATTTAAAAAGGGAAAAAAAAAAACTTTTGCAACGGCTGTCAAAGTTTTAACATCTACAGATGTTAGACTCACACATTGTATGTGTACAGCAAAAAATTTATTAATTAATTAAAAAGGTTAATTTTTTCAAAAAAGCATCAGTTTTTTCAGCACAGAAAATGAAATAATTTTGAACATTTAAAGTTGAAAGACCCTTTCTTTTTTTAAGTCTTTTTAAGCTCTCTACAACTATGTTAATCATAATAATTTATGACCCTTTCTTTTTTTAAGTCTTTTTAAGCTCTCTACAACTATGTTAAAATAAATTGACAAAATTGCCTCTTTTTATCATGTTTGGTATTTTCTAACTTCTGATTCTATTCTCTACCTTTAAGTCTCTTATTCATCATCATTGATTACTGTTTTTACGTTTAGACTTGTTTTTAAAATAATATTTCTTTGCTAGACAAGATCCAAAAACATATTGTAAGTTGTTGGACCTGCTCTACCTCAACCTCTGTTGTCCTATCATGTTGCATCTCTTTTTGTCATTTATACAAATACTGAGATGGTTGCTTCTTAAATGAGCTATCATTTCTGATTCTTCATTTAGTAAAGTCATATCCTTTTACTGTATCTATTCTTTCATACTGTAAAAACTTTTATTCCTCAAGCTTTTTTCCTCACACATCAATGCTTTATAATTTTCTCACGTTTTTGTGTTTTCTTGACTGATTGACAGTTTTCTGTCTTTCTTGCACTTTAATTTAACTCTTATTTTTTAATTAAACTCCAAACTTAAATGCTTGCAGCCTTGTTAGGAGTAAATTATATTTAAAAAAATTAAAAAATAAGATATTATCAACAGATAACAGATTTTTTGGAAAATCATAAGCTTTTTCACACATTGCAGATCGAATGAAAGAGCTTTTAACAATGGCATGGAAACTAAATCTAAAGAGTGCTTGAAATTATTTTTTCGTTTGGTTGCTTCGGAAAAACAGTTAAAATCTTAGACTTTTATGATTTTTTTGCAGCTTTTGTTGCCTGTGTTAGTATAGTAAAAATAATTATTTATTGGCAATGTCTCAGAGCTAATGTTACACCTATTTATAAAATTGGTAGCAGAACAGATCTAGCCAATTACAGGCCCATATCGCTCACTTCTGTTCCATGCAAACTTATGGAAAAAATAGTTAGACAAGTAATAATCAATCATTTGGTAAATAACAATTTGCTTTTCATGGTTTTGTTTCAAAAAAGACTTGCATCACAAATCTTGGACTTTTTGACTTTTAGCGAATCAAAGAAAAAACTAGTCGACCTAATTTTTCTTGACTTAGCATAGACATTTGATAAATTTTCGCATGTAAGATCGCTGCAAAAAATGTATGATATAAATGGCAATCTTCTAAACTGGTTAAAAGCCTTCTTAACAAACTGCAAGCAGCGTGTTATACTTGGAGAATCAAAATCTGACTGGATTGATGTAACTAGCGAGGTTCCCCAAGGTACTGTGTTAGGACCAACGCTCTTTGTCATATTTGTTAATGACCTGCCAGTTCATGTCAAATTAGCCATTTGCAAAACGTTTGCAGATGACATAAAGCTCGTGAAAGTTGTTGAAAATGATGAAGACTAAGCAGGTTTACAATCCGACCTAGACGAGATTGTTAAATAGACGCACACCTGGCTAATGAAGTTAAATGTAAAAAAATGTAAAGTTATACATGTAAATTCTGGAACAATAAAATTTGATTACATTATGGATGAAATCAAAAATAACGGTACAACCAATAGAGTAGTTTTAAAAGTCACAAATTCTGAAAAAGATCTCAGAATTCTAATCTCCAAGAATCTTAAATATGCTCAACAGTGCAATATAGCTGCAAACAAAGCAAATAATATGCTTGGAATTTTTAAACACACGTTTGTATCAAGAGACATTAACATTTGGAAAAAAATTTATACTGCATATATTAGACCACATCTGGAGTTTGCCATACAAGCCTGGAACCCTTACCTTGATAGTGACATAAAAAAAATTACCTTGATAGTGACATAAAAAAGTTCCTCATGCTTTGAAAAAATAAAGGCTAAAAAAAAGGCTAAAAAAAAAGGCTAAAAAAAAACTTGATGTAAAATCGTGAAATTAACTACTCTTGAAGACAGACGGAAAAGAGGCGATCTTATTCAAAAATATAAGCTTCTCGACAATTTAAACCTAATTGGTTGGTACGTAATGCCTGGCAGCATAGCACCCAGAGCTCAACATCGAATCAGATTTCATTGCAAGATTTTTTAACAACTATGTAGTCAATGACTGGAATGCTTTGCCAAATAATGTCATTGAGGCAACATCAGTTGATAAATTTAAACAACTACTAGACAGTTTTCAGTCATCATAGTTGCTACAACTCATCATTTACCAGAAAATACCATGCAAAAGTGGCCGAAATACGAGTTGGGTATAGATGTGTATACTCAGCTGATGATAAGTTTAACAAGGCTGTTGCTTTGTGTAACTTAAATTAACTAACTAATGTTATACCAGTAAATCGGTAAAACAATTTACAGATTTACCAGCAAATTTTTAGCAAAAGCTTAACCCTAGTTAGCGCAAAATCTTTACAACAGTTCAAAAAAGTTTATGATAGGATAAAGCAAAGGATTAAAAGTATTAAAAGAATACGTTAAAAAATAGCTGTTGAATAGTTTGATTGACACTCGCTGTCAATCAAACTATTTGATGATGATGGTTCCTCTACCAGCTGTAATATTAAAATAATACAATATCATACACGTTTAAAAGAATATTATATATTAGGGAAAACCAAAGGCAATCAGGTGTAAAAAAAATTACTTGTGTGTGCTTTAGTGTGGATTTTTGTGGGTTGTTTTTTGTTTTGTCTAATATTTTGTTGTTACTATTGTTTTGATTTATAGTTTATTTTTATTTATTTGCAGTCTGGTTTAAAAAATTTTCATGAATTGGGTTTGCATTATCTACCTTCTGACTGGATAAATTTTATTCAAGTTCCAAATTCAAAATGGTCTTCTGAATTTCTTTTATTAAAAAACTCTTCAAATCATTGGAATGTTTCTCACATATCAAACAACACTTTCTTTGAAAACAAACATGGTAAAAATTAAATTTTATTTTTAATTACAAAAATATAAAAATTGTTTTGAACCATAACTTTTTTTAAAATTTAAATGACTCTGCTACTAGTCAATATTTGATTCTCTTTTGATTGTTTTTTATAATATTTTATTCTTTTAAAATTTCATTATTTTTTATAATATTCTATTCTCTATATATCTCTGTTGAGACTTGATTGAAACTGTTGTCAGACAGTTAGCACATTTATATGCAAGATTTTTTGTGATGTAACCTGGTATATTAATGGAGACTTCATAAGAGTCATGAAACTGCTCATTTTCTTGAATATCATTGCTCAATTTTTTAATTTTAATAAAAGGTCATTTCTGTCAATTTTTGTATCAGATTTTTGTATCGGATTTATTTTCAATTTATGTATCGGATACCCATGTATCGGATTTCAGATTGCTTGTCCATCTATTAACATTGGATCTCCCATGATATCTTTTCAGAGTTTTGAACTTTGCGTAAACTGACTAAAAAATCTTCCAACACTCATTTAGCGATAGTTACTGAAATTTTTCTTTATTTGAAATGCCTTTCTAATGGATCAGTTAGAAACCTGCTATTTAGAACATACTTATATCCTTCTGAAAATAAATCTTCCATCAGACTCACAGTATCCTTCAGTGTTGTAATTAATGCATTAGTTGTTTCAACAGACAAAGTATATTTATTTTAAATTGTAACTTTTCCATATACAATCTATGTTGCCATATCTCAAATAAACTGATTTTTTATCTCCTGGAATAGTTCCATTACCAATCCTATTGTTTGTGTAAAACATTACCTTTATGAATAGTCCACCAAATATTCAAAAGCTTTAGAAATCCAGCAGCTGCAGTTTCTTTTGGAAAATAACTGATGATTGCAGCAGAGGTGCTTTCATCAAAAATATTTAAAGCTAAAGAAACACTTTGATTATTATTTCCAGGATGTTTGTGCAGATAACTTTAAAGTTTTTTTAAGTTAGCAGGAGTTCATCTTTTTTTTAAATTTTATGCAATAAACTCCAAGAAATTTGGCCAGCTTTAACATTAATAATATCATCAAATTTGTTGAAATCGAAAGATGGAAATACAAACCGTTTTAAATTTAATAAATTATTCCTAATATTTTATAGTAAGTGAACTCTGTCTTATAAATTATAAACCTTTTGTCCCATAAAAGTAAAAAATATCTCATTATCTTGTTTACCAAATTTCAAAGGTTGTATCTTGAATGCTGAAACATTTGTTGCATGATTATCAGTAATCGATTTTTTTAAGCTAACCACTATGAACACAACTATACCTATCATTTTACAAAAGTAATAATAATCCTGATATTGGTTCAATGCCACTTGTAAGGGTTTTCTGTCCAATTTAAGCAAACGGTTTCATGTAAAAACCAAAATCATTTTTAGTTGGAATTATACTTTCTCGCATTTTCATGTGTGCTTTTTTTTGTTGAGATTAGTTTGATCATTTTTTATTTACATTTTTTTTTTTTAAGAAGTAGGACTGAATTATCACAGATGCTACTAGTCACCAGTGATGGTTCATTGGTGTCAAGCAGCTTTTCACTGAGAAAGATTTATCACTTTGTTTTATCGCATCATTTTATCGCAACATAATTGATATTCCCATTAAAGTTAAACAATTTTAAAGTTAAGGTTGTTGTGAAAATCTGTCTATATTAACTTTTGAAACTACCTCTGAAATGCAAATACCTGAGCTGGTTATTTTTTCATCTTTTTGAGTGGTTTGAAGAGTATGATCCATTTATACATAACTATTAAATTACAAAATTAGTTAAATGAAATTGATGTAAAATATAAAACTAGTTAAATCAAATTGATGTAACCGTCAACAAATAATGTATGTTACACAGCCAAGTCATAAATTAACAAAAACGCCTACAGTGTAGAGTTTTTTGTCAGATTACCCGCAACATATCGTGGGTATTCTGGAAAAAAGTGTTAATTTAAAAATCTATGTTAAGAGAAATTAATCATTCAAGTTTTCTTTCAATTTGAAATTTTTATAATCTTATTAAACGCTTTTGTTTTTAAACAAACAAACAAAAATAAAAGAATTGGAAAGTTAAATCGGATGAAAAGATAAAAGGATTCAAATTTAATTACTGTTTTTAAGTTGTTAAAAATAGTAATAATAATAATAAAAAAATACAAGATATATTAAATAGTTAAAATAGACAAAATTTATTTAAAAATAAATTAAAAATTAATTAGTTAAAAATTAATTTAAAAATAAATTAGTTAAAAATCAATTTAAGAATAAATTAGTTAAAAATTAATTTAAAAATAAGTTAGTTAAAAATTAAAAATTTAGAAATTAATTAGTATAATAACATAAAAAAGACTATTTATAAGTATAGCAAAAATTATTTGTATTGAGAAAATATAACCCAATAACAGGTTTTCATAATGCTATTTTCATTAACTAATTCCAAAGACATTTTGGAATAATTAAAGTAATTTTTTACAACTTAATAATCTTTCTGGCAATAACCTGTTTTAAAGATCAGGAATTTAGTACCAGTAAGATTACCTTCTAAAGTTAACATGTTATGCATACTTGTACCCATAATTAAATCAGGGGATTTTATATTAAATTTTTCTTTTAATTAAATATGTATGTTTGTTTTATGATAAAAAGTTTTTTTTTAAGCTTTTTGTGATTCCATTTTTAATTTGTTTTTTATTGAAAACAAGTGTTTACCTTATGCATTTTGCATTATATGATTTAATTAAATTAAGAGAATAAATTTTATTTGAAAAAGAGATTAGTTACCGCAGCTGTTATGCTCTAACTCTGGCTCAACAAATATGTTAAGTTTGATTATTAAAAATGCATTTTCATATTATTTGAATATATTTGTTTCTAGGCTTACTTGCAAAAAGAAGCTTTTATGGTATTTTAAGTCGACATTATTCTACAACCAGTAAAGCTATACATAGTAAGTATTATTTAATATGTATTAAACTTATATAATTGTTATTTATTGTTTATACTCTTATTTGAATCCCAAACTTGCTAATATTACCAGGGGCTATTCTTGACCCTTTTCAACAACATTAAACATATTTGGGTCACTTTTTTTTTTTTTTTTATGGCAAATGTTGAGTTTTTTTTTAATGGCAATAAAATCCTTTTATACATCAATGTTTCCGCATGATGTTATTGATTTGTTTGTTTATTTACAAAATCTATCTTTTAAACAAACAAAAATATCAATGACATCATGTACTAAAACTCGAAGGAATAAAACACGCTTGAAGAAATTAAATCTGTATATTGTAAACTTTAAATTTATTTAAAAGCAATTCATTCATTGCAATGGCTTCTAATTGGCTGGGAAAAACTATGAAAAAAATAAATGAGGAGAAAATGTTCATTGTATAAAGATTTTACAATATATATATATATATATATATATATATATATATATATATATATATATATATATATATATATATATATATATATATATATATAAATATTTTTAAGAATCTTTAGTAAATTTACCTATAAATCATTCATACATTTATTACATTTGCAGTCAAAAGTTAGGAGAAGGTAAATAAAAAGATTTAAAGAAAAAAAAGTGACTAAATGCAGTTAATAGAAAAAATAATCTCAGTGAAATATAGCAATTATTATATATTTTTATATTATTATAAAAATAATATATTAAATAATTTTATTAAAGCAATAATAAAATAATAAATTCAATCATTTATGAAAAAAGGTTTTTAACCACCAGTAAAATAAAAATAATTTTAAAGAAGTGAAGCAAAAAAAAAATATTTTCGTCAATGAAGCAAATGAAAGAAGCATGTCGTAAACAATAAAACTATTTTAAACGCTTATTAAAAATTGAAATGATTTTATGAAATTTTAGTATATGCTTTTCCTAAATATCATCATAGTTATTTGTAAAACATTGTTTTTAAAAACTCTGATTTTTTTTTCAATTGGTCAAACAATTTTTTTTTAATCGGTCAAACACAAAAAACCATTGTTATCACCAAGTTTGCTAAACCTCATCATTCTCTAATATTCGTGGTCTTCAAAGTAATTTTTCTTCTGTTGAGTCTTATCTCTTGCAAAGTTTACCAGACCTACTTGCTTTTTGTGAGACTAATTTGAGTTCAGTTGTCTCATCTTATGATCTTAGTGTTAATGGTTATCTTCCTTTAATTTGTAAAGACCTTAATAGTCACATGCTTGGCCTAGGCATTTACATTTGTAAGAATTCACCCATTTGTCGGGAAACTAGGTTTGAATCCACAGACTACTCTTTTATGTGCTTTTGTTTAGCACCACTTCACTCTATCACCTTTCTCTTTGTTCTATATCACTCTCCTTCATCTTAAGACTGCACTCTTCTTAATGTTATTTCTAATCATATTGACCGAGCCTTCTTTCTTTATCCATCAGCCAATATTGTTGTTGTCGGTGACTTTAATGTTCATCACACTGAATGGGTTGGCTCTAGTGTTAGTGACACTGCAGGCATTAAAGCCTACAACTTTAGCCTTTCTCAATCCCTAACTCAAATAGTCAACTTTCCAACTCGCTTTCCAGACAACCCAAATTATTTACCTTCTCTACTCAACTTATGTCTTGTTTCTGATCCTAGTCAGTGCTCAGTTTTTCCATAATCATCCCTAGGTGCCTCTGATTACAGTTTGATCTCTCTTAAACTATAGACCTCTGATTACAGTTTAATCTCTCTTAAATCAGATTCCCCCTATCATCATACATCTTACAACTACCTTGAAGCTGACTGGGACTCTTTCCATGATTTTCTTTGTAATGCCCTTGGGTAGAAATCTTTCGTCTTCCTGTTAACAAATGTGCTTCTTACATAACTTTGTATTTTCAGACTGGCATGGAATCCTTTATTCCCTCTTGACGATTCCAGGTCAACCCTCACTCTTCTCCTTGGTTTTCCTCACATTGTGCTGCTGCAATTGCCAATCGAAACCATTACTTCCATATCTATCAGTAAAACAATTCACCAGAAAACAGACGTCTGTTTATTATTGCTAGGAACCATTGTAAAAAGGTTTTGTCTAATGCCAAAGCTCACTATTCTCAGGTCATGAAATCTCGTATTTCATCGCAAAAATTAGGCTCTTGTGACTTTAGGAGAATCTTTAATAATATCAATAATAAGGGCAAATCTGTAATTTCATCTCTTTTGTATGGTTCAGACTTTGTCACCTCACCTAAAGACAAAGCTGAATTATTTGCTGAGAACTTGTAATCAATATCATCTCTTGATTCCACTAGTTGCGTTCTACCTGATAAAGCAGTCAAACAGGTTGATCCATTGCTAGACATTCGTATCACTCCAGCTTCTGTATCTAAAGTGATTTCCTGCTTAAACTCTTCTACAGCTTGTGGCCCAACAACATACCTGTTATAGTCTTGCAGAAGTGTTCGCCGGAGGTGCCGTCTATCCTTTCAAAACTATTCAACAAGTCCTTATCAGAGTCTTAATTTCCAGCCTGCTGGAGAGCAGCACTTGTTATTCCTATTTTTAAAAATTCTGAAGATCAATCTGATTCGTCTAATTATCGTCCCGTTAGTCTTCTTCCTATCGTAAGCAAGATTTTTGAATCTTTAATTAACAAACACTTAATCTCTCATCTTGAATCTAATAACTTACTTTCTGATCATCAATATGGATTTGATGATCTTCTCGTTATAACCGATAGGTTTTATTGTGCATTAGATAAAGGTGAGGAGGTTAATGTATCTCTCTTGACATTTTTAAAACTTTTGATTAAGTTTGGCATGCTGGTCTTCTCCATAAGCTTTTTTCTTACGGTGTATCTGGAAACATCTTTAAGATTATTAAATCCTTCCATTCCAATCATAGTATAAAAGTTGTTCCCGATGAACAGCATTCTTTTTTTTTTTATTTTACTTCACCTCCTCAAGGCCGAGAAGGCCACTACAAACGAGGAGGCTACTTATTTTGTGACTATAACCCTCTCTCAACTCTATAACTCCGAAACACGAACCTTGACGAACAAGGCCGCTGCGCGGAGAAACGAGTTGATTCTTCTTCTTGTTCTGTAACCTCAGGGGATCCTCAAGGTTCAATCCTTGGCTCTATACTCTTTTTAATATACATCAATGATCTTCCAGATATTCTCACTTCTAAGGTGCCATTATTTGCTGATGATGCTACCATTTTTTCTTGTCATAATAAGAAGCCAACACTCTCTGATTGCTTGGAGAGGGCTTTTGAGCTTGAAAAGGATCTCACTTCTGCTATAGCTTGGGGATCACAGTGGCTGGTGAACTTTAATTCAGATAAAACTCAATTTTTTTCAGTCAATTGTTATCGCAATAATTACGACCTTCCTATATTTATGAACGGTAATATACTCGATGAGTCATTTACCCTTCATCTTCTAGGATTAACTATTACTTCTGATCTTTCTTGGAAACCATATATCAAATCTGTTGCAAAATTAGCATCTGCTAAAGTTGCATCTCTTTATTGAGCTCAATGCTTTCCTACTCTGGATTCTATTCTCTATTTCTATAAATCTCAAATCCGGCCTTGTATGGAATACTCTTGCCATATCTCAAGCGGATCTTCTAATGATACCCTTTCTCTTTAAGACAAGGTGCAAAAACACATTGCAAACATAGTTGAACCTGCTCTTGCAGCCAAACTTCAACCGTTATCACATCGTCATAATGTTGCTTCTCTTTCTCTTTTCTACAAATACTATAATGGGCACTGCTTTAAAGAGCTAGCATCTATTGTGCCATCTACTAAAATTCATTGTCGTGTTACTCATTATTCAATTAAGTCTCATCCTTTTTCTGTGACTTCCTAAGAGCTTCAAAAAATCTTATTCTTCTTATTTTTTTCCTTGAACATCAGTTTATTGGAATTCGCTTCCTTCATCTTGCTTTCCTGATTCATATAATTTGCAATCTTGCAATTTGTAAAGTTGTCTGTCAATTGTTATCTTGCTCTACAATCTTAATCTTTGCTCTTCCAGTAACTTCCAACACTAATTAGCGTTTAATTTCCAAGTGGTTGCTTGCAGCCTGGTTGGAAGCCATGATGTTTTAAAATAAATAATGAAATAAGTAAAAGCAAGAATTCATTTTGGGAGGTCAAAGTTGTAATTTTAGTCATTTCAGGCAGTTATTGACCATCCGTTGTTTTCCAAGCTGCAATAATAATATATAGTTATTAAAAATAGTCAAAATCTTAAAAAAAAGAGTAAGTAGCTTAAGTAGCTAAGAAAATAAAATATTATACGACTTAGCAAAATCATGAAAATTAACTGTACAAACAATCTTGGTAATGTGAGCAGAAAACAAAGTTATTCTTACTTTAATTGCAACAAGTTATTTATTTTTTTTTATATACTATTAGCTAATGATAAATAGTAAATCTCAAATCAATAAAGTTTACTAAGTTAAAACCATATTTTAACAGTAGACAAAATAAACTAATGGTAGTTGGTAGAACACCAAGGTAGAACTAAAAAAATAAAATAACAATAATAAAAAGTAGACATGTTTGTAATATATAATCTTTGCAAATAAAAATGAAAGATATAGTAGAAATAAAAAAATATATATATACAAAAAAAATTAATTTTTTTTAATTATGTGAAAAAGTAATTTTTTTTAATGCAATTTAATTTATTGTCAAGAAAAAGTGAAGTAGCAAAGTGAAGTAAATAAACTGAACGTTATTTGTATACTACTACATTTTAACCTGAAACTTTTTTTTATTATTTTATTATATTTAATAAAAAAACATTAGAAAAGTTAATAGATAAAATAATTTTTTGGCCCTTTTTTTTGGGCGCCCATACCGCTCCAGCGGTAAAAAAAAAAAAGGTTCCCTGTATATGTTTATATATATATATATATATATATATATATATATATATATATATATATATATATATATATATATATATATATATATATATATATATATATATATACTATATATATATATATATATATATATATATATATATACATACATACATACATATATATATATATATATATATATATATATATATATATATATATATATATATATATATATATATATATATATATATATATATATATAAACATATACAGGGAACCTTTTTTTTTTTTACCGCTGGAGCGGTATGGGCGCCCAAAAAAAAGGTTATAGATAAAATAATTTTTTGGCCCTTTTTTTTGGGCGCCCATACCGCTCCAGCGGTAAAAAAAAAAAAGGTTCCCTGTATATGTTTATATATATATATATATATATATATATATATATATATATATATATATATATATATATATATATATATATGTATGTATGTATGTATGTATATATATATATATATATATATATATATATTTATATATATATATATATATAATTTTTTTATTTTTTGTTATTTAATTATTTTTTTTGCGAAATTTATATCTATAAGCTTTTTAATTGGTAATAACAATTTATCACTGGGTCAGAACCTTTTAGATGACTTTTGTGAGTTTTGTTTAGCAAATCTATAAAAACATGATTTCAATAAGTTTTATTATCCATCCATCCTGTATTTAACCATTTTTTCTAATAAAAACTGGTAGCTGGACAGTTTTTTGTTTGCTTTTAAAGATTTCAAAGATAAATAAGTTAATGCAAGTAAATTTAAAAAACAAACTTTTTTTTGTTAATTTATTACTAAATAAGTTAAAGTTTTACTTAAAACTTGCATTAGATTTCAACTATTTGTAGCTGATCTATTTCATTTTGTATTTCCTGTTTACATCATAATTGTAGGTGTTAGGTATCCCCACCTAAGATTAAATCTCAGTATGATGTTATCAATATCATTTTCTGAAATATGAGCTCAATTTAATAAGTATTTACAAAAATTAAAATTTTTTATTAACAAGTATTTACTACAATTATCACAAAGCAAATACCAACATGGTTATAATTATTAAAGTTTATGTTAAGAATACATTTTTGTAAGTATTAACATATTGCATGAAGGATTAATTGTAAAGAATCCACAATGGATTAGACAATTTTTTTCTTATATCAATAATTTTTTTCTCTTTCTATAAGATGTTTCAAAAAGATATAAGAGCACTAATCGACTATCAAAAAACCAGATTTTGTTTCTTGAATATCTTGCGAATCAACAACCCTCAAATGCTAATGCTCAAGCTGAGTATTTAAAGGTAATTTTTTCTTTTATAAATATCTTGTATTGAGAACATATCTTATATACAGATAGAGTTCCAGTAATATATATATATATATATATATATATATATATATATATATATATATATATATATATATATATATATATATATATATATATATATATATATATATATATATATATATATATATATATATATATATATTAGTGTACCTTAAACATCTCTTTATTTACAAAGTCAAAACCTATATTTGTGCATGTGCTGTGGTTACCCTTTGTAAATAATGTTAGCTCTGAAGTCCAATGTTGAGTACATTACCAAGTTTTCTATTTCTGTGTGGAGAACAGTAATGGTTGTTTGATTTTGCATTTAAACATCTAATAAAAAATTAATAGTCCTTTCAATAAAGATGGAGTAACAGTTTACATTTCAAAAGCAATATATCTTGCAACACCAAGTGCCAGAGCAGTACCTGGGGTAGTAGGAGTCTTTAGCCCCCCTCCCCTCTTCATCTTCCAATCCACTGGGCACGGGGGGGGGGGGGGAATGAGTTTAATATTTGTTATATTATAATTGCTATATTATAATTTTTCAAAAATCAGCAAAAAATCTGGTTAAAAAATGAATTTGGTAATGATTTAACATTTGCCTATTTTTGAAAGCTCCTCTTTCGTGTTATTTGAGTGTCTTTTTCTGTGGTCTGCTACAGCAAGTAGCAGGTTCTGTTTGAATTTCTCATTCTGACACAGATTGGTGAAATCTTGAATCAGTTTGATTCCTCTTTCAGTCGTGTGATTGAAGACAGACAACTTATTGATAAATTTGTGTAGATATTTGTCTGTTTCCTTTAGGTTTAGATGTTGAATAATCACCCAACTCTAAGATCCAACCGAACTGGGCAGACTAGGAATATTCTCTGTGTTGAATTTAGGGAAGACAGGTTTTCCAAGTTCAAATGTTTTAGGTATGAAACATTTTACTAGAGCTTGGGCAATGCCATCTGGCACATTCTTGTACAACTGATCATCTGCTAGTGCTAGGACAACATTTCTTTCTGTTAGAAACCAAAAGTGTTTTTTTAAGCTCTTGATAGCTGCATTTAAAACAGTTCATTGAAATGTGCATATAGTGCCATGTCCTTGATTGCACTTGAATTCATACTTGGTGACAAACTCATCACTGGCAGTTTCTTAAATCACATTGCATGAAACAATCCTGTGTACTCTGCAACATGGTGGACTGTAGATCTTTTTTTTTTAATAATCAACCCAAAGACAACGTCATCAATCTGACTGGCTAGTAGTTCCATGCTTATTTAATATAAATATTTAGCAATAAATCTTGCATGGTGTACTGTAATTGGTTTGTGAAATCTGATATTCTTCATTTTGTCACCAAACCAACACAAGCTTGTCTAAATGTTTGTAATTAAAACAAGGAAACTCCTTTGTGTACAGTATAGCTTCAAGGTATTACTTAACTTCAAGTGCCTGTAATTAATAAAATTATAAAATCTGCTTGAATTTAAATCATGTACAATAAAAATAACAATTGTTTCACTGAAAAATACCTTGCTCTTCAGAAACATTCCCTTGTTTGCACTTCAGTCAAACATGTTGAGATCCTTCAATCTTGGGTCTTGAAACTTTTTAAGATGTTCATAGGGCTTATCAGTTTTCTTTCCAGAGATTACCTGTGTCCATTTTCTGTGCTACATGCTGAAATAGCAAAAATTTAACATGAAAGATTAAAATATAAAAATTTGTTAATTAAAAAAAATTGTTAATTAAAAAAAATTGTTAGAAAATTCAACAACCTTTATGTTGTGCTCATTGACATTATGCTTATATACTAACCATAGTTACGGTTTTTCTATCCATTTCTCCAATAAGGATGCAACACCCTTCATGCAACCTTAAAATGTTTTTCCTATATTTAAAAATTTAATATAATCTTTTTTTTTTTTTTTTTTTTTTTTTTTTTTGTTTGTTTTTTTTTTTGTTTTTGTTTTTTTTTTTGTTATTCACCTCCTCAAGAAGGCCACTACTGATGAGGAGGCTACTTAATAGTGTTTATAACTCTCTCTCAACTCTATAACTCCGAAACACGAACCTTGATGAACATTTGAGTGCCGTACTACCAGGGACATGGTGGGGATCAAACGCGGAACTTCTCGCTTATGGAGCGAGTATTTTACCACTACATCACTACCGCATAAACTTTTAACATCAATTAAACTATATTCACCTGTGTTTGAATCTGTATTATTTAAACATATGTTGTGAATATCTTCCCAAAGATTCCAATCCACAAGAAATACCTTAATTGCTGTTGCTTGAGTAAATCCATAGCCACCTGACATTAGAATTATCCCTATAAGGTGTTCTCTTTCAAGATCAGGAGATGTGACAATCACAGCCATTTTGTCCACATTTCTGGTTTGTCCATCTGCATACTCTGCTATAATTTTAGCATCTCTTAATCCCCTAGTATCCCCTAACTCCTGGTGAATTCAAGACTTCAGAGCGGAAATTGGGCTTAAATTATTCACAAAGGGTAACAGCACATGCACACATAGGTTTGGATTTAGTAAATAAAGGGAGGGTTTAATATATATATATATATATATATATATATATATATATATATATATATATATATATATATATATATATATATATATATATATATATATATATATTATACACATATATATATATATATACACATATATATATATATATATATATACACACACACATATATACGTATATATACATATATATACACACACATATATACATATATATATATATATATATATATATATATACACATATATATATATATATATATATATACACACACACATATATACATATATATACACACATATATACATATATATATATATATATATATATATATACATACATACATACATACATACATACATACATACATATATATATAAATATATATATAAATTCATATATGTATATATATATATATAATATATATATATATATATACATGTATACATATATACATGTATATATATATATATGTATATATATATATATATATATACATGTATACATATATACATGTATACATATATACATGTATATATATATATATGTATATGTATATATATATATATATATATATATATATATATATATATATATATATATATATATATATATATATATATATATATATATATATATATACATACATGTATATGGATTGCCTGCCCAAACAAAACTCCTTGCATGTTCTTCTATTTGTCAGTCGGTGTAGCAGAATTCATCTATTGTTCTACCTATTTGTTTTAAAGTTTTCAAATTTTTTGGCTTTAGTGTTATAAGTTAGATATTCAATTTAATATTAAAATAATATTTTAATAAATTTTTATATATTGAATAAATATATTTTTGTTGATTTATTTTTCTTTTTTCCTAGGCTGTTGTAAACGAGGATCCGGAATATGTTATTAAAAGAATTGCAAGCAATAACTTTGCAACAAATGAAGATGTAAAAGCTATACATATTAAAGCACTAATTCTTACTGATCAACTTTCTCCTGAAGAATTAAAACGAAAACTTTCCAACAATGCAATAAATAATTCTACTGGGGTAGAACAAAATCCAATGCATGTTGTTGTTGTAGATGACAAGAAGAATACTTATAAGAAATATAAATCGATGTATAACATGTTTATGTTTGCAATGACTCTTTCTTTAATGTATCTTATTTTTACTCGTTTCATAAAAATGCCGAGTCTTTTTAATAGCAAAGAATTCCTTCCAGACCTATCAGAAAAAACAGTTAAGTTTGAAGATGTTGAAGGTTGCGACGAAGCTAAGGAAGAGTTGGAAGAAGTTGTTGAGTTTTTAAAGAACCCAGAGAAGTTTCAAAAACTTGGTGCTAAGTTACCAGGTGGTGTTTTATTGATTGGTCCTCCTGGTACCGGAAAAACATTATTAGCACGGGCTATAGCAGGGGAAGCAGATGTTCCTTTTTTTTTTGCATCAGGGTCTGAGTTTGATGAAATGTTTGTTGGAGTTGGTGCTGCTCGAATCAGAAAATTGTTTGGTATAGCTTTATTTATTGATGTACCATTATGTTTCATTTATTGGATAAAATAGATAGAACTGAAATTTATTGATAATTTTAAAGTTTAGTCAAGATATAAAAGATTCTTTCCATTATGATCATTAATTTTAATGAATTTGAGGTTTAATTGGTTAATTTTTTTTATAATTTTTCAAAATTTATCTGGTTATTTGCTACTTACAGTAAGTTACTACTTACAGTAAATTTCAATAAAAACTAGATTTTGCTTTCCTCAAGTGTTATCTTTCTTTTGCTTTTATAAGTATTTTTATTTTACTTTATTTTTCTTGTCAATGTTGTCTTATCTTTATTTTTTCTTGTCTTTATTGTTCTTGTCTCCAAATTTTATTATTATTTATTATTTTTTTATTATTATTGATATTTTTGTTTTTTTTGACTTTCTCATCATTATTTTTCTTGTCTCTCTCATCTTTTTGAGTCAGTGGTCACAATCTTTCATTTTATTTTAAATTTTGATTGTCAGCCTCTAACTTTTATTTGTAAGCTTGATGTATATTTTAGAGTTTTGTATTGTATATTGATGTGCGGCCGTGGCGCAGTGGTTAATACGCTTGCTTTATAAGCAGGAGACCCAGGTTCAAAAATGAGCTTTGGACATATTTTTGCGTTACAATAAGGAAAGTGGTGTGAACTTCCTGGTTAAACGCATTTCCGCTGCGCTCTGTGACAAAAAAAATGTATATTTTAGTATTTTCAAGTATTGTGCTAGTTTTATTTTTAGAGGTTTGTAATTATGCTTTTTATTTAGCATCAGCAAAAGAACATGCTCCATCTATAATTTTTATGGATGAATTGGATGCAATTGGAGGTAAACGTAATGCGAATGATAGTCAACCATACTCCAGAATGACACTTAATCAACTTCTAGTTGAGTTAGATGGGTATTTAATATTTTTAATTTAAAGATTTTGAAGAACAATGTTAGGGAATTTTGAAACATTCTTGAATTTCTCTGAAATATCTTATTCCTTGGTAAAAACTTTCAGAGATTTGTTGGTAAACAATAAAAATTTTCTGTATTTGATATTTTTAATAATAATAAAAACATCAAATTTTATTAAATTTTTAAAGACATCATTCAAGAGTTTAATATATAGTTAAATAAAAAACTTCTATTATGGATGTAACGCTTTTTATGAATTAATTTTCATACAATATTTCAAGGAAATATAGATACCCTTGTTGTCAAGTATAATATATATAGAGAGAGAAAGGCTTTGGCGGGAGTAAATAAGCGCGAGAGCCGAGAAAGGCTCTCTTATAACCAACATAGCAAGCCATGCAAGCTGTTCCTCTAAACTGCTTTTTACGAGAGCTTTTCGTTTTTGCACAAGTTATCATTTGGTTTTAATAGCATATGTTTGTAACGTTAATGCTAAAATAATATACACATAACAAGCATCATTTGTTGAAAAAATTCTTTAGAAATAAAATTTTTTTGACTTAAACCATGGCATAAACCATGCCTGTTTATTATCCAATTGATTAAATTTTTTTGACTTTACGTATTTCATTTTAGTTACAATAATAATTAAACTTTTAAGAGGAAAAAAAATACTTTTGCAAGAGCTGTTAATTGCTCCCATGAACCATTTTACGGGTGTGTGGGCAAGAGCGAGAGATAAAGCTCTCGTTTCCTGCTGAGGCCTATATATATATATATATATATATATATATATATATATATATATATATATATATATATATATATATATATATATATATATATATATATATATATCAACCCTAGGAATTGGGAAAAATAAGGTCAGTAATAATTTGCTGACCTCAATCTTCTTGAGGTTGGCATCAGGTCGGCAAAAATTATTTGATACAAAGGTCTGACCATAAAACATAAAAACTAGTTTGGCAAAAAATTGCCGACCTCAAACACTTTTAGGTCAGCATTGCTGAATGCCTGCCCTAATTCCGAGGGTTGATATATATATATATATATATATATATATATATATATATATATATATATATATATATATATATATATATATATATATATATATATATATAGAGAGAGAGAGAGAGAGAGAGAGAGAGAGAGAGAGAGAAAGAAAGAAAGAAAGAAAGAAAGAAAGAAAGAAAGAGAGATATGCCATTTTTTGTCATAGTGAAAATTTGTGACGCACAGTAACTAATCAGTCTCTCTAGAGTCACTTTTATTAATAAATTTTTTTTTCAAATTTGTTTGGTAATAATTATTATTCCCGCCAGTCACTTAAAAAAATATTTTACCTAGAAATTGGCCTGTTTTTACAGATTTTCAGTTTATTGGCGGGAATAGTAAATATTTTCTAATATTGTTTATTGTTAATTTAAAATGTTTTTGAAGGTCTATGTAATGACATATTAACATTAACATTATGTGAAATATCCCCATGTATTACTAATGTGTCTGCTAAGTTATAGCATGGAAATTTTTTTGTGGATGGAATTTTTTTATTTTCATTTTCCTTCAGAGCAAGTAAATAAAATAATGGATTAAGATCTTTATTTTCAAAAAAATAACTTTAAAAAAAATCAATGATATACACAATGCAGAGCAGTTCTATACAACAGAAACTTCAATATCTTTATTAGTAGAGGATTTTAGAGTTGGTGGCTAGAGTTAGCGGATTTTTTTTATGACGCTATGGTTTTGTAAACTGGTTTCTTCTAAGCATTCTTGACCTGATTCTGCAGTTTATCTTCACTCTTGGCTTTCTCCACATTCTGTTGGATGAGCTTGACAGCCTGTTCAGAGCAATCATTGACAACATTAATTGAATTGCTTCAAACTGAACCTCGCCAGTCCCATGACCTAATTTTGGAACACCAAAGAGATGTGTCTCTCCCTCATCTGTTGAGCCTGTGTAATCCTTGATAATTTTTCCGTCAAAATGTGCAATAATTAGCATATCAGCATCCTTCATTTTCTTTTTTAGGTTAGCTCTGAGTGCAGCAGTGTCCTTGTGTGAGATCTTGTCTGAGATTCTTTGTCCAGAAGTCTTAGATAATGTTATTTTGTCTATATCTCCACCAGACTGCTCAACAACAGAAATTATTAAGGGATTTGCTAGGTGAGGACTGATGCCCATGCCAACAGCAGTTCTGGCAGTTTTAGACAAAATATTCTTAGGCATAATTAAAATTTGTTCTGAAAACTTTTCCTGTGGTATTTCAAAGTTTTCGGCATCATAGCTAGGTTCGCTGTCTGTTGTATCTGATGCAAAGTCAATGTTATCAGTGTCAGATTTAACCTAAATAAAAGCAGTTGGTTTTTCCTGCTTCTTTTGTCTTTCAAATCTCTGTGCAACAAACTTAAACCTTCCATCAACTTTACCAATCAACAACTTTCTGTCTGTCATCTGATCATGAATAAAAGCTTCATCCTCTAAATTGTCCTTGGTCATCCTTAACCTACTAGATTCCAGACTTTTTTTTCATATCCAAACTTGCCCAAAACAAATCTTGATAAAAACAACTGTTGTTTTAAAACTCTTAATATGTGCCTCAAAGAATAATCAAAACAAATGTAGTTAGTCCTGCTAACTTTACATATTTTGACTTATTTTCTTGATTAATCCTGAAATTTTATAAAGTCAACCAACAAAATATTTTAAAATTAAATCATATAATTATTTTATATTGACAAAGATAAGTAAATTGAAACTTGTTTTTTTCAAGTTTAATGCTAAACCTCTTGCGAGATGCTTTATAGCCAGTTCCAACTTTCTTCTGAGATTTACTCAGGTTAATGTACTGTTCCACAAACTGATTAACACTTTTGCGTAGATAATGGACAGTCAGAACTGGAAATCCTATTCTTCTCCAAGGAACAAAAATTCCAGAAAGGACACATCCAAACTCACAGTCAGCGCCATATTAAACGTAAGATAATCTAGAAAAACTTTTTTTAAATAATAATCCTTGTCCAACTACATTAAAAAGGGAACAGATGCATTCGAGGAATTTTTTGTGGATATAATTTAATAATTCACATTCTGTATCCATTTGACAATAAATGGTGGGATTGATACACATGTAAACAATATAAAACAAACCTAAAAGTTTTGTTTTGAAGAGAGCAAGACACTAACTCTTTAATTGGTTTCTTTGGATACAGATCACAGAGGTGAAGATGATGTTGGCTATATATATATATATATATACATATACATATATACATATATACATATATACATATATACATATATACATATATACATATATACATATATATATATATATATATATATATATATATATATATATATATATATATATATATATATATATATATATATATATATATATATATATATATATCAATTGAAAAAAAGAGTTGCATCCATAATAGAAGTTTTTAACTTTTATTAAAATAATAACAATAACATTCTACATTAGTTTAAGTTTTTAATTTGAAACTTAAAATCAGCTATTTAAATATTTAATATATTTTATTATTTGATTATATTGAAAATATTAAATAAATATATAATTTTTTTTCTTTTGATTTTTTTTTATATATTTATATTTAATATATTTTAGATTTACTCAAAATGAAGGAGTGATAGTGATTGGTGCAACAAACTTTCCAGAAATTCTTGATAAGTAAATATAGTAAATATTTTTATTAATTTTAATTTTTTCCTTAGTAATTGAGCATTTTTATTATTTGAACATATTTTTTGCTTGTAGAGCTTTGACAAGACCTGGTCGATTTGATAGCAAAGTTCATGTTGCAATGCCTGATGTCAGAGGAAGAAAAAATATCCTTCAACTTTATTTAAAGAAAGTTCCATGTGCAAAAGGTATTTTTTTTCTGAAAATTATTTGCTTACCTAAAATATTCACCATAAATTTTTTTTAATTTTTTCACACACAACTGTCACAAATGACAGTTGTATGTGAGTGGGTGGGTGATTGGGGGGGGGGGAGATAAATATCCTTAAACTTTGTATAAAAAAAAAATAATAAAAGAAAAGAAATGTTGTTGTTCATAATTTGCCAACTAATCTATAAAAATATTCATTTTTTTGACTAAGGATCCTAGTCTGTCAACATAAAAGGGTGTGTGCATAAAGGAGAGAGGAGGTCCCCTATGCACATACATCTGACCCTTCCTACAACTGGCCTTGAGTAAAGATAATTTATTTATTTTGTCATTAAAAAACTTGTAAGCATTTACTGAACTAAATTTTTTTTAATAATAAAAAATTTGCTTTAAATTTAACAGAACTGTTATTCCAACTCATAGCATTGAAACATATTACACTTTCCACTATGCACTATAAATAGTGTCATAACTAGATTAGTTTTTATGGTTTTCAGGAACAGTAATTTGTTATGTGTTTTAATATATTTTTGTATTACAATGAAACTGAAATGATGACTACAATAATAAATAATAGCTATTTTAAATATATATATATAAATATATATATATATATATATATATATATATATATATATATATATATATATATATATATATATATATATATATATATATATATATACACACACACATATAGTGTTAACCAAGAATAAATTTGATGCAGTATTTTGACAAAATTGGGAATTTGTTAAAATATTTGAAGGCCAATTGTTTAAACCTCAACATGTCACTGCTAGTATTGCACTTGTTTTTTTTTTGTGATAAATTTTTTTATCATTTTGTCATCACAACTAGTTCTTGATGGTTTTATAACTTCTAATGATGGAGAGACTTATGTTTTAAATAATGGAGAGACTTATGTTTTAAATAATGGAGAGACTTATTGTTTAAGTTTTTTACATAATAATTTAATTTAAATAATAATATAAAGTAATAAAAAAAATCAGGTATGACCTTTTTTATGTTTATTTTAGTAAAACAAATTGTTTGTAAATACAATTAAGGGGAGTCATACATATAGTGTGTCATCCTATATTTGTTAATACTTATTCCCTCTGTCACAAATGATCACATATACCTTAATCCCCTCCCCCACCTAAACTGTGATAGTAGTTTTTACGTCAAAAATATTTTAAAAGATTTAAATGTAAATACTTTGCAGCATTTTAAAAATTCAACCTTATGAAAATAAGGCAATACACATAAACGTAAGAAGTGTAAGTAAAAATTTTGACAAACCCTCAATTTTCTTTAAATGACTCAAATAAGTATTTAAAAAGTTGTAATACTAAAATAATTTTTTTAAAGTTGCTCTTGGTCTTGTGGAAAATCTGTTTTTGATTAGATAACTTTCATAAATGTTATGAAAAATCACTCAGGAAATTGTGTCTAACAGTATATATATATATATATATATATATATATATATATATATATATATATATATATATATATATATATATATATATATATATATATATATATATACACACATATATATTGTTAATCTACTGCAACAACATTTTTGTTTTTTAGATATTGATGCTGAGGTGCTAGCAAGAGGATCTCCAGGGTTTTCAGGTTCATTTTATTTTGCTTTGAATCATTGTTTAATTGGAAAAAAAAAGTTTCCATCGGGAGATAGATTCATTTTACTCAGTTTTAATTGATGTACTAAAAAATATTATTTTAACTTCAGATTTTTTTAAGTCTGTATAAAATGTTGTAATATTTAACATAAATATAATAATCATATGCTTTTTGAGTAATAAAAAGATATAAACAATTTTATATAACAATGATAATCACTAAATAAATAAAACTATTGTGGGAAAACAAAAGATAAATTTAAAGAAATAACTATGCTTTTAATTTGAAGGTCTGTTTAACTTGCTTTTAATTTGTAGGTCTGTTTTAATTTTTATTTGTTTTTTTAGTTTTAACAAATGAAATAATGTAAATGTATTAATATTTAAGAAAAAGTATGTAAAAAAAAATTGCAAGCAAAAAATTTATTTACAAAAAAGTTATTATATATCAGCGCTCGAAGTAACGGCCGATCAACGATCAATGATTGGCTATTTTTAGGGAAATTTTGAAAAATTCACAAAAAAAAAAAAAAAAAAAAAACTTAGTTCAAACAGTTTTATACTGCATTAAGGGTATCATCATCTACATACTATGCTGATGGCCAGCCCAGGTATGAGAAGTTTTTAAGATGGATGTCTGTGAGTCATCATTTCATTTAAGAGAAATTTTTGTAGTACCAAAACTGAAAACATCCAATACACACCACTTATTGCAATTTTTGTAGTACCAAAATGGAGCTTGTCAGTTAAAATGCTGATAATTTTAGTGATTAAAAACTATTTTTTATTTTAGCGAGTTTAACAAATTTTTACTTTTAATTTTAAAAATTTCTTCCAGAGTAAAACAAATTTTGTTAAATTCTCTCAACATTACCAAAGGGAGATATATAGGTTCTATTTTCTGGTCATATATATTTTTTTAATTTCTTTAAATGGTTTTTATTCAGGAAAGTATTTAAAGAACTTAGATAATCTTCTTAAAATAGAGAAAATAATTTAAGGAAAGACTTACATGTAAAAATTATTATAAGCAGTATATAAAATAGAACTTAGAACACACAAAATATTTTTATGCAGCATAAAGTATGGTTGTGTACACAGTGTTTTGGTTGTGTACACAGTGTTTTGTAAAAAGCAATTTAAATTATATAATAGTAACCTGCCATTGAATTGTGTGAACATTAATATATATTATTTTATATTGTGTGAACATTAATATATATTAAGTCAACAAAAATCAAAAAATCAATTCGTCAAACTATTATTTTTTTTATATATATACAATTATATACCTTAATAATATATACCTTATCCTGATGGACGAGGATAACAAGGTTGATTCATAAAATTAGTTAAATTAAAAATAATTAGTTTTCGATTAAGTTTAAATATTTTTTTAATAAAAGCTTTAATGAAAAAAATCTTTTTTTATAAAAAAATTTTTTAACTACTTTAAAACTTTTAACTACGTATATAATTATACAATGTTATATAACATACAAATTTTTGTATGATTATGCAAACAGTATAAAAAAGCTTATGTTATATAACATACAAATTTTTAAGCTAAATGTTTGAAAGAATGTTTACAATACATTCTGTACCATTTCTCGTTTGAGTTTTCATTAATTAAATAAATTAGTATTTCTTTTTTTAAGGTGCTGATTTAAACAACTTAGTAAATCAAGCAGCTTTACGAGCAGCTGCACAAGGTTGTGAAGAAATAACTATGGAACATATTGAGTGGGCAAAAGATAAAATTATGATGGGTAACAGCTAAAATAATTCAGTGTGTTGGAATACTTTTAGATATAGTATTGTTACTATGATCTTGTTGTGGTTACCTTTAGGTCCTGAAAGGCGAAGCGCTGTAATTGCTGAAAAAAATAGAAATTTAGTTGCATATCATGAGGGTGGTCATGCAATTGTTGCTTTATTTACACCAGGTATTTTTTTTGCTACATTTACACTGGACTTTTTGCTACACCTACACTGGATTTAACTTCGTATCACATTCACATTTCTTATTAATTTTTAATGTTGGTGTATTTATAATGAATTTTTTCATTATTTTAATATTCACAATGGCTATTTATCGTCATTTTTATCTTTATTCTTCAGTGAAAATTTGTGTTCATTGTTGCTATGTTCACACTGAGAATTTATTTAAGTTGTTTCAATATAAATTGTTTTATAGATGCAGAACCTGTTCACAAAGCTACTGTTATGCCTCGTGGTTCTGCACTGGGTTATGTAATGCAGCTTCCTGAGAAAGATGATTTATCATGGACCAAAAAACAGTTACTTGCTAAGATTGATGTATGTATGGGAGGGCGTGTTGCTGAAGAAATTATTTTTGGAGAGGATGCCATTACTACAGGTAAAAACTAAAACTTTGTTTATCAAAAAAATTTTGAGAAATCATTTTTCTAGTTAAAAAAAGATTCTTAATTTAGCTTTAAAAAATGTTTTGTTTTAGTAAAGTTGTGGGTCATCCATAATTTACGTCATGCTCTGGGTTAGTGAGTCTTAATGGTTTTGCGATGACTTGTAGGGGATTTGTTACTAAAGAGTTATGATATTGTGACAAAAAGGGGGCGGGGGAGGAAATCAAAAACGGTAAAAATATGTACAACAAATTATCGACGATCTCTTTGTTATAAATATGATATTTTAATATTTCTTTATTTAAATGAAATTACTTATATTATTCATCGAGCAATTTTACAGGATTTTGTATCATTGTCATATCATTGTAAAGTCATTTTAAAAAAAAGTAATAGAAATTAACTTCAACAAGTCTATACAAAGTAAAATTGTTTTTGGTTCTTCCATTCCATGGAAAGTCACCATTTTTATAAGACTGATATCTAAAACTTAATGTTTTTTAACTTTCATTTTTGAAAAGTTGTCATTATAATCAAGGCTTTGAAATAACTATTAGTTAATTAAAGACAAAAATTTTTCCTATATTTCTAATTTTCATCGAAATATTATAATTGCTGAGTTTGTAAGTCAACTATCTTACAGTTGATTTTCAAAAATTCTAATTTTTTTAATTTATTGTTTACGAACTAAGTATTTTGAAGAACAAAAAACGATTTTGTATAATCAACAAACAATATAATAAATTTAAAGATCAAATTTAAAGTCTAAATTTAAGAAAAATTTTACTTTAAAAAATATTGACATAGAACTCTGAAAACCTTGCAAATAGAAGTATAAGTATAGGCCTTATCATAAATCAAATTTTTCCCAATTCAACTTTTTGTATAGTTTAAAAAAAAAATTAATGTTTATATATAAATGCATACATATATATATATATATATATATATATATATATATATATATATATATATATATATATATATATATATATATATATATATATCTATATATATATATATATATATATCTATATATATATATATATATATATATATATATATATATATATATATATATATATATATATATATATATTATGTAGGAGCGTCAAGTGACATGCAACAAGCAACACGAATTGCACGAGCAATGGTAACACAGTATGGAATGAGTGAAAAGGTATATTTTGTTAAAGTTCTGGAATTTCTGTTTGAAAATTGAAAAAAACTAATTTAATTTTTTTTTTTTGTTTGTTTGGTAGATTGGAACAGTATTAATAGACGAAGAACAGGAGAAATTAAGTCCAGAACTTCAATCTCTTATTGAAAGTGAAGTTAAGCGACTGATACAGGTATATCTTGAGCATCTTGTGGAAATTTGTGAATCATTATTGTGTTATCACTTACGTAAATTATTTTTAAAAATCTTACAATCCTAAAATCCTAATTTTTTTCATAGGAATCTTACAATCGAGCAAAAAATATTTTAACAAAATATGCAAAGGAACATAAAAGACTCGCTGAAGGACTTCTCAAATATGAAACTTTAAATGCAGAAGAAATCAATTTAATCATAAAAGGAAAACCTATTCAAGGAAAATAAAACGAAAATTTAAACGCAGAAAAAGTAAATCTGATCATTAAAAAAAACTTATTCTAAAAAAATATTTCAGTAAATAATTTAAATCGACTAAAACAGTTATTTCTTAAAAATGTGAAGTCAGTTTTTTTTTTTTTAAAAAAAAAAAAAGACATTCATTTTCAAAACTTGTTTCTTATGCGTTTATGAACTGATGAAATTTTAGTGGTGCCGAAACTTGATTATTGAAGTGTTTACTTATGGTATTTAAGTAGCAAAATCTCAAGGTTTTTTTTATTAGCGACAATTTTTATAGTCTCAGAAGAAATAGCTACGGTGTTTTATAATCAGAAAACGCTCTTTTTATGGTCTGAAATAAAATTTTACCGTTTATTTTTTTGTTTTATACACTATTAAACAATGTTTAATAGTGTTTAAACAACTGTTTTTTCAGTTAAATTAAGTTTTAGTAGACACAACTAGTAGTGGTTTAGATGAAAACTTAAATAATAATTACGTTTGTTTGGTACCTTTTAACCATACTTTGTTACTTTATATATTAAATCCTCTCATTCAGTCTAAAAATCTCTTAAAATGAGCTAAAGAGTAGATGATTTTTTTTTATAACGCTTGTTCTGTTTCAAGGACTTTTGTTTTGCTTAAATTACAGAGTTAGTTTTATCAACTTTAGGTTCTTTTTGTTTAAGCAATTTTTTGGTAGCACGAAGTTTTTTGTTGTTTCTATTATTTTTAGGGTTTGCTTGTTTGCATTACAAATTAATTTACTTTTGTTGTGCTTTTGCAAACTGTAACGTAAAAGTTTTTAATAGAACAGGCTAGGATAAAATTTCATACATTAAAAATACAGTAAAATTATTATACAATAATTTATTTTTTTTTCGTTATTAATCTATTAGTTATTGTTGTTACGAGAATCTCGGTTCGTTATTTTTTGAATCAAGATGTTTCATATGAAACATCTTGATTCAAAAAGATGATTTCATACTTTTTCAAAGAATTTTCTAATCTTTCCGTAATTTCTGTAAAGAATAAATCTATTATAAGAAAAATTATAAAACATTTTTTTAAATTGTCTTAAGGCTATTGATTATTTTGACTTTAATTGTAAACTGTTTATTTAATTGTCTATTGTAACATGTTTATTAGTTATTTCAGAAAAGTTAACATTTTAGCATTAATTATTTTATTTGGAAACAATAAGTTTTTACAAACATAAAATTGAGATCATGTACAAAAAAATTCAGTTATGATAAATTATGTTAATTCTTAACCATTATATGAAATTATATGGCTTAACTGTTCTTACTAGAAAAAGGGACCTTTAACTGTAATTACACCTTTAATTCTGTGTGACATGCTTTCAATATTTAAAGATTTAGACAGTACGTACTGTACATAATCTTTTCTAAGAGTTGTGTTTGGTAAAACTTTCGCCACTCCCCTTTTCATCAGCTCTCGCACGTTTTCAATAATGTTCATATCTGCGCTATTACCCGGCCAATCCAACAGAGAGTAATTTACTTTTCCAAAAAAAAGCTTTAAAAGACCATTCTGTTTGGCAGAGAGCCAAACAAAACTTTTGAATAAAAAATTTTTTTTATTTATAAATCATCATCTGCACAATGGACATTGTTAAAAAATCAGTTTTACTAAAATAAATTTAAATTAGTTGTTATTGAAAGCCAAATAAATTTCCAGTTCATTAAAAAAATTAATTCAAAAACATGATTTATTTAGGAAATATACAAGTTTGAATAATGTAAATTTGTTGTAAAAGATATGTAATAAGTATAAATAATACATAAAAGTCATTTTTTGGCATTATATAGAGAAAATGTCACTATATAAACAGTGCTATTGAGGTAATTGTATTACATTATTTTGTAATACAATTAGCACATTAATTGTTTTACATTATTTTGTACATATTTTTATAAGGGAAAGATGTGTTTAGTAAAAGTATCTAGAAATTAAAGATTAAGATCAATTTTTGACCAACACCTCTACCCCCTCCCCTAGCCCTTTTTTCTATTGACCTTTTTTTTTGACCAAATTTAATCTTGTTATTACAACCGTTAATAAAAAATATATATATTGCAGCATTGAAATCTGTTTTAAAATAAACGAATTGCAAGAGTTAAAATCAAAACTGAGGGTTTTGTGGTGTATATAGTAATAATATAATATTTTTACTTATCACATATTCTTGTTTATATTTAGAAATATATTATTTTAAGTTTAAATTATTTTGTTTAAAAAGTTATTAGACAATAAATCAACAAAAATATTTATATCATTAGTTTAATAACAATGGAACTCACTGAATATGAATTATTTAAAATTTTAATTGCTGAGGAAAATAAACAACCAAAAGCTATTTCTGCAAATATAACAGGTTGTATACAGGTAATTGTTAAGGCACATGGCTCCAATGGATTGATATTTGCTCAAATAGCAATAGTTCAGAATAGCTGGCAGAGATCTGCATTTGAAGAAAAACAAACTTAAAAAAATAGGCTATGTTGGCATACAGTTCAAGACTGGTAAGGAAACCTTGAAGAGTATATTAAAGAATAACTCTTTAATTAAGTTTCCAATAGAAACAATGTCAATTTAAACAGTTTGTACTCTTGGTAGACATTCATATACAAACTAAAAAAAAACTTCTTCTGGTTTTAATATATTGCCTAGTTGGAAACAATTCAGAAGAAAACAATCTGAAGAAACACAATTTATTATGAATTGTCTTGAACTTTATTCTTGTGTTCACAGATAATTCCTATTTACTAATTATTTAATAATTATTCCTGCGTTTACTTCATTCCATTTCAGGCTATTAAACCTAGTTTACACTGTTATCACGATTTGTATATATATATATTTGTAAAATAGTTTTAAAAGTTTATTTTATTGTAAAACAACTAACTTTGTAATTAAAAAAAAAAGAAAAAAAAAACTGACGATGCAAAGGATATTGGAGAACAATGGCAAAAATAATAAAAATTATCAAAAGAAGAACTAAAATACGTAATTTATTCATATGTTAACATTTTAAAATATGTATCATCTTCATATTAAATATTATATGAAAATATACTAATGAAAATAAAGTTTGGATTTAATGGTAGTGGAAGCCATGCAATATTTAATTAAAAAGGTAATGTTAACACTAGCAAAATCATACTGAAAATGTTTTGTACATTTTTAAACAGAAGCAGATTTCTTAATATAGTTGCAAAAGTCACAAAATGCCCCATTGAGTCACAAAACGCTAAGTCTATAAATGGAAAAAGAATCAAGAGAAACTCTTCAACCATTGTCTGTCTTTAATTCTGACAAAGAAGAGTTAAAAATAAAAGTTTTCTTATATAAAGAGGGAAAACAATTTAATATGAAGGTAATAGTGCAGTTAAATATGATGGGTATGAAAACAGCGATTCTTTTTTCAGGAGGTGCATATTGTGATCATGTGCACATGCCTAAAAAACCTGTGTTTGAATATTGAAAAAATTGAAAATGGTTTTGTAATCAATCGAGACTATAACAATGAATGAAATATTAAACTCGAACAAAAAGACGTTTCTTTAATTAATAAAAACCTAATTATATTACAAGCGCCTGAGAAACCTTCAAACCAATTCCAACATGTGATGTAAAGCCAATACAAGTGTATTGGTATCTTTTAATAATGTTCATATTATTCTATACTTTTAATATGTGAATATACTTGATATTAAAAATTATTACATTTAGAAATTACTGATATTTTCATAGGTTTTTCATGCTTTACTAGGTATATTTGACCACTTCATGAAAACTGTTGTACATGTGAAAGCTAGTGTTTTTAATTGATCTGATTTTCCTTTCAGAGCTTCAAATAGCTTTCAAAAGCAAGTAGAGATTTCATTACAAACAGAGATATTTAAAAAAAAACAATTATAAAATGGGCCTACATTAATGAAATTGGAAAAAGAGGAATAACAACAACAGGTTACATAGCTAGAGAACTATTGTACAAAAAAATCAAACAGGGATTTAATTATTGCACAACTGTCTGTTTAATATCATGCAACATTTCAAAAGTTTGAATTGGTGCTCTCAGAAATTCTTTGAGTATTTTCCTAAAAAAGAAAAGTTTATGTCAATTAATATAATTATATTTGTATATTTCTATTGTACAGATTTTTATTTATTCCTATTTAACGAGTTTCCACCTGTTACAAAAATAAATTTATCTGGACCATGGATCAGTATAAGACCATCACTTTACAAAATGACTGGGCATTCTTAGGCGCTAATTTTGAATAACGAAGAGTGTGATTTGGGAAATTTTTATGATTCAGGGTTAAAAGATAATAACAAAATATTAACATTGATACATACTAGACTTTCAAAAAACATTTTCACTTTCAAAAAATTCCAAAATTGTCAATTTAACAGACAATAATAATAAAAAAAACAACATAACAATTATAATATTAATTAAATTAAAAAAATAATCAAATAATAAGTCACTTGTTTTTATAAACACAATAGCTAAATATACATATAAGTTAGTTACCAACAATTGACTGATAAAACGTAACAAATAACAATAACATTTAACATTTATTTAAATTGAAAATAATAAAATATGAATAATAATAGTAAAGATAAAAATAGTAATAATTGTGGTTACGATAAATATTTAGAACTAAAAGAAATAAAACTATAACAAAAAACATGATAAAAATTAAAGATAAAATAAAGAAAAACAAAAAAGCATTAAAAAAATGAGATTTTAATATTGTTACATGCACACACAAACAGAAATATAAAGATATATACACATACTAACCCACATACATACATACACACATATATACACACACGCGTGTACATGCACTCAAATAGCTATGTATACATGTAAATATAGATACATATACAGCTTTAAAAATATGTACATTTTTTAAAATGTCCAACTTTCACAATTTTAAAATATTTTAGCATTAACGAGAAGGCCCTTACTTAAGGTTTTTTACACGGTAAAAAAACCTTAAGTAAAGGCCTTTTTTACCCATACAGTATGGGTAAAAAAGGCGATCTGGCGAATGAACATGTTTATTTAAACGCTGCATACAAAACAAACAAAGAGCTGCATAGTAAAAACTGCAAATCAAATAAATACAGTGAACAAAGCCACAAAATCATGTTTGCAACCATATTCATAATAACAGATTATTTTATGATATAATATACTTTAATTTTATTTTGATTATTTAATGACAGATGTATGCTGTAACTGACGTACTAGAAAACGCGGTTTGTACTTGTTTACGTTTTTGTATTAAGGTAACGTTACATATATGGTTTGTTTCGGATGTAATAACATCTATAAAAAAATATTAAATATTATGCACGCACAGAATCCGAAATATCCATTAAAGTCAATAAACAAAAGTGTTGGGCGCCCAACAATATTTAATTTTTTTTTTTCCAGATGTCACTACATCTGAAAAAAAAAACATATATGTAACGTTACATATATGGTTTTTTCAGATGTAATAACATCTGGAAAAAAGTATTTAAAAAAAAATTATTATTTTATTAAATGTTATATTATTTTAATTAATTACATCTGGAGGAAATTCTTCGAGATGTTTTATGGATTTGTAGTTACAGACGTAGTTACATCTGGATTTGTAGTTACAGACGTAGTTACATCTTCCTAAAGATGTTGTTAGGGATCATTAAAATTCCAGATATTACTGTATTGAGAAAAAATATATATATATATACAGATGATCTCAATACAATAATATCTACAGATGTAGTAATCTCTTACTTATAAATACGGCCCCTTAGTTAATTCGGTGTGGATGTTGTGTAACACGCCACCGTAAATGTTTTTGTATAAGCTTAAAATGTATCTTGAAGAAGAGTGTATCAGCTTAAAATGTACCCCTCAGCTGCTTGAATAAGACTGTGCCAAAGATTAAAATGCAGCAATGTTTTAATTTAAGAGAAAGTTGAAATTTTTATCAAGTCACTTTTACTTGCTAGCTGCTGTAAATGTTTAGATAGTTTAAAATAAAAGTTACTACGCCAAAGCTAGCCCACAACCAAGTTGTAAAAGGAGGATGGCTGTTACTTATTCATTTATACAATCTCTATTATACGATAACAAGTTTTTTGAGTCATATTAGCACGTGCTTTTGTTGAGTTTTTACCAATCAAAAACTGGATAATCCAAGAGGGCGGCAATCACCTCTATGATAGCCACTAAGATCGTGATTTTTGCACCTAAACCAATTTCGAAGACAATCACCATATACCTGATTGGTTATACAGTCGAAAATATTTTAAGAGCTTGTAAAATTTGTAACTAATTTCCGTTAACCAACTGTTTTAGTCATTTACTGATTTTAGTCATTTGCTTGTTATAAACAAGCAACACCGAGTAAAAATATAAGAAGCAAATTTTAAAATAACGACTATATTAAATAAATTCAATTTGTATTTTTGGAAAACTAAATTAACAGGATTTTCTAGAAACCTGCATTTTCTGCAAATATACATTGACATAAATTTTCCAATGAAATATACTTTGAACTAGGGCTTTCAATGGTAATGTAACAATATTTAACCAACTTAAAATAACATACGCGTTACAGCTGATTTTCACTTAAAAATTTACAAAATAAAACTAAAAAAAGCGTACAAAACAATATTTTATTTACGACAATACATACAATTTGAAAAAAAAGAAGAAAAAAATACACACCCATATATATATATATATATATATATATATATATATATATATATATATATATATATATATATATATATATATATATATATATATATATATATATATATATATATATATATATATATATATATATATATATATATATATATATATGTATATATATATTATTTATATAATATTTTATAGCTTACTCATTCTCAGTTAACTAAAAAATATATCGAGGTACGATCTTTAACCAATAAATTATATATGAAATTTTTTAAAATAACTTTGACTCAAAAGATAAAGTTGATTGATGTCTCGAAATCTATTAAGTAAAAATGCTAAGTAATATTGCTAAATCTTCTGATCAAAACATGTCTATGTAGCAATTTTCTTCATGAGACTTTCTATCCTTTTATCAAGTCCTTCGCAATTCTTTTGAATAGAAGCAATGTTCTCAGCAAAACTTTTTTCAAACTATTTAAAGAAAAAAAAAAAAGATTTTTTTTTGAAAACTTTAGCTATTTTAGCTTTAGAAATTATAAGCATTAGAATTTTTTTTTTCCTTCTGAATAAATTTATCAAAACATTTAAAATTTCATAAAATAATCTTCTGTTTGAAAATTATGGTAATTCTACATTTTAATTAAATCTAATTTTTAAATTTGAGGGGAATAGTAAAATATAAGTTGTGGTTTAAAATACTCTAGAGGTTAAAACTAAATGTTTTATTATCAAAATGATTTGATAATAACAAAAATAATTAACAATAATAATACAAATTTTAAATAATCATATGATTATAATCAAATTATACTGATAATAACGGCATTGGGGTATTAGGTCATATTTTTCCAATTGTTAATGGAACACGGGTGTTTTAAGCCATATTATTCCAATTTCAACAAAATAAAAACCTATTACCATTCCAAATAAAGTTCTTGTCAAATAAAATTTCTAGGCTGTTTTCTAAATTTTGTGTTAAACTTTTTTTTTTTTAAATATACTAAGTCTTACTTTATTTAGTGTATCTTTTTCGGTGCGAAGAAGATCTCGGACTTCAGTTTGATTAATTGTCAAATTTTCCATAGATTGGAAAAATGAGGTAGCTGAAAAAAAAGTAAGTGTTAATTTAGTATACTTTATTTAGCTAATTTATAACAGTTTTTACGAGAGCAGAGCAATAATAAATTAATTAAAAAATCTCTTGTTTGACTAAGGACTCCTCTAAATAACTTAAAAAGTTCTATATATTTTTAAATAACACACATATGTATACTATTATAGTGTGTACACTAAGAGTAGGGTATTTCCAAAAAATCACGCACGGAAACTCGTACATGTTTTGTCTATTATTTTCATTCTTTCAATAGTAATCTATATAAGTATTTTGTAAACAAAGAATGATATACATCAGCAATGTCACCAAAACATAAATTAGGTTTTAAGCGGAATCACGCACGGAACAGAAAAAACGCAAATTTTAGTTGCAAGATAAGTTTTAGCGGTTTACTTTTTTATTAAAACGATATTTTAGATATTAGTAAAAATGTATCATAAAATCATAGCAATCTTTTAAATACAGTTTATGAATGGTCACGTACAGAAGTTACAATTTTGTCAATTTCATGTAATTTTTATAAAAATAAATTGCTGGCGAGTATTTCAAGTGAAATATATTTACAACTCATATTTAATTTTCGATAAGAAATTGCAGTCATCAAATATTTCTAGCTAGAGTATGACGTTTTGAAAATTATTGTGTATTTTTCAAACTATTGTGCATTAACATACAAAATAAATAAATAAAGATAAAAATATACATATTTAAACATTCAGGTAGCCTAAAATATGAAAGAAATATTATAATTGTTCTTTAAAAAAATCGTAATAGTATGCATATTGCTATAAGTTCCAGCTTCTAATTGTAAAAACAAAGAAAAATAAAAATTCACGCAAAAAAATGGAAACACCTAGTAGTCATTTCGAATAACTTATTAAGACAAAAATGGAAACATAAGAACATTAAAAAAGAAAATGTTTATTATCAAAGCAGCTAATCCAAAAAAAAAAAAAAATAGTAATGATAATAAAGTACTTTCTCAGAGTATTTTCTTTTGGTAAAGACCAGTGCAATGAATCTTTTTAAGGGGTAAGGGAAGAGAATCTTATCAAATCCAAAGTAGGGATGCTTTGATACTAAAATTAGCTGTTGCACAGAATGGTAAAAACCACGGGGTTCGACATAAAAAATAATGTACAAAAAAAAAACATTAATGTATAAAAGATATTACGCATACCGGAATCCAAGAGATTAGATTGACAGTAAAATTATAAGTAATGCGATGTAGGACAATAGCCTTAAGACTCACAAAGAAAATCTAGTCAGCTTTAAAATAGACAGAGGGAGCCTTAAAATGAAAAAATAAAAAAAGTATTTTATGCATTTAAAAATAAAATTACTACATAATCCATAAAAAAGAAACCCTGAGTTTTAATCTTTTTGTGTATATAAAATATTAAGATTAGCTAACTTCAGGTTTTCTTGTATTATATATGAATAAATATCAATATTTTTCATGTTTTAAATATATAATAGTATAAATTTTTATTTACAAAATTTTAAAAATAGGTATTTCAGAATGTATACTATACTAAAACAAATTTGTCTTAAAACAAGATGTCTTAAAATAAAAAAAAAATTCTTTTTAGAGATGGTCCAAACAATCTAAAGAAGAATAAGGAGATACTGAGAACAAGCTAGGGTCAAAGACCAAACACAAATCAAGTAGATTAAGGGTTGTCTGAAGAAAAGATTCAAAGTTATCTATTCGAAGACATAGATAAATACAAAAAATACGAGCTTTAGTGTCAGCAGGGTCAGTGGTATTAGAGGCAAGCCATTTAGCAACATAAGCATTAAAATAACCAATAACAACAATATTGGCTGATGGATAAAGAGAAAGAGCTTGGCCAATTTATGCGGTAGTGGTGTAGTGGTAGAGCGCTCGCTTCATAAATGAGTGGTTCCGAGTTCGATCCCCACCACGTCCCTGGTAGTACCGCGCTCAACTCGTTTCTCTGTGCAGCGGCCTTGTTCGTCAAGGTTCGTGTTTCAGAGTTATAGAGTTGAGAGAGGGTTATAGCCACAAAATAAGTAGCCTCCTCGTCTGTAGTGGCCTTCTCGGCCTTGAGGAGGTGAAGTAAAATAAAAATAAAAATAAAAAAAAATTTGATCAGAAATAACATCAAAAAGAAGTCTTGAGCAAGAAGAATGATAAAAGACAAAAAGAAGGGTCATTGAGTGAAGAGGTAAAAATTTCAAGCCAAATAGATGAACTTATATACAAGTGTATGTCAAGGCAAAGCATGTACTGGAGTCATTGTAAATCAAAGATAATAGCCATCAACACTGAGATCTTCTAATCTCAGTGTTGATGGCTATTATCCTTTATTATATTTATTATTAATAATTATTATACCCAAATTTAAAAACAATTAATTAGTTTCTCATTAGTATGTAGTATACTAAAGTAGAAGTCTTTATCTTTAAATTATGTATTTATTCAAAAATTTTAATGCATAAATAAATTGCAGAATTTTATTGAATAGATTTATTTGATAAAGAAACGTGCAGCAACCATATGTATCAAGCGTCCATGTTTAAATCAACCCTCAGAATGTCTTGAAGGCATATGCCTCAGATTTATCCAAAAAAAAAAAAAAAAAAATCAAATGATCACCCTCTTTGACCATTGTTTTTAGTCACACCTATAGCGTGAAATCTTAGGAATTTGCGAAATCTGCAACTTCTGCACCCAAAATCACTTGATTAATAAAATCTTCTGTGAGTTTTTGTAAATTCTCATAGATACCTAGATATTGTATTTATTTATAAAGGAAAAAAAAAAATTCATTTTTTTTCAAAAAAAGTTCATCATCTATTCATTACTCCATAGCAACAGAATTTATGCACTATCCTTGTTTACAACATTTTGCCAACAGTAAGGTGAAGTACAAATAGTGAAGAACTCTTAAGGTTTTAAATCAAAGAAGTAATTTAGGTGTTAGAGTCCTTTTGCTTCATTGAACTTTTTAATGTGTTAGTTGTTATTTAGTGATCGAAATAAATAATAATCTGAAAATAATCTTTGCCCATTTTCTATGATATACAGGAATTGCACAAAATTTAATAGACCAGACAAGCCAATTCAGAAACCATATTAAAATCATGAAAACTCTTAAAGCTTTTTAGAAACTTTTTAGAGAAACTGTTCTTCATTTTTTACCCAACACAAAAAATTTCAGGTTTTTTGACATTAAACTGCGCCTTAAAACTGTTACTAAAATTATTTTACAAAACAAAAGTATTACTATATTGTGTAAATAAACATACCTTGCTCATTCAGAACGCTCAAAGCTTTTAATCGCTCTATCTTTAAAAAAAAAAGTATATATATATATATATATATATATATATATATATATATATATATATATATATATATATATATATATAAAAGTGTTACAAGAACATCAATTTTTATGACTTACTAAATCAGGTACAACAGTTGCAACGCTGTCCCAACTTTTTATTAAAGAGTATAACTCATCTATCTAAAAAACAAAACACAATTGATTTTACACCTCTAAAAATTTTAAGAAGTTATAACAAAGATCATGTTTATATTGAAATCTTAAAATCTGTTTTGTAACAAATTTTTTTAAGGATAAAAATTATAAAAAACTCCAAGAACTTATGTTTCACTCTTATTGCATAAGAGAAACAGCTATACACGTTAAAATAAATATAAAAGCTTGGGGTTGAACGATGTAGAATAGTATTTACTGTTTACATTTACTGTTTAACATTTGTATTTCTTGTGTTGTTCTCTGTTTATCTGTAAGTTTTTGCAATGGAAAACTTTTGTATAAAGGCAAATAAAAAAAAAAAAAAAAAAAAAAAAAACAATTAACCTCAGTGAAGAGAAATTAATTATAATTGCTGAAATATTGGGAGCTGATAATGTTAATTATGCAGGCAAATATAGGAATGTTAAAACTGTTGGAGAAGATTGCAAGTATAAAATAAGATGTTAAATTATAATATTATTAACTAATAACAAATACAAATTTATCACTAATAAATTATTATTAATCATGCACCATTCCTATGTGTGTTGCATACCAAATTAGCATCCTATAAATAGGATCATTTTGTTGTCCTTTTTTTATTAAAATAAAAAAAGTAAACCATTATCTTTTAACTTGTGTACAACTGATTAATTTGTTAAGGTGCAAGAGATTAAACTGTTTTGAAAGTGAATGCAGATATCCAAATAGAAAGATTTGAATGTTTTACTATATGGGAACTAAAAACGAACAAGATGTTTACTTATCTATTTGTATTTAAGATAAATGAAGAGAAAACATGCAAGTAAAAAACCTAACCTGGAATATGTAGTACCTATTTATGATTATTTTTAATGCATTCAGCATTTTTTAAGTATAAGGTTAGTATTTTTTTTCACAAATATTTCAAAACATTAAAAAACATTTAGTTTATTTGACATTTCTCTTAAATGTTATTTAATGTACTTATTTAAATTATAAAATGTTACAACATATATAAAATGTTACAACATATTTTAACATTTTAAGAGAATTGATAAAAACAAGTTAGCGTACAGTAATTAAAAAAAAAAAGAATTCAAAAAAAGTTTGCATTTATTTGATGTCTTTTTGCTGCTTCAAATCAAATTACATTGCAATAAATTAAAAAAAAATTTTTTTTGAATGATAGAAACAGGAGGGAGCACACACCCTCTCATTTCTGAGGAGGCACACCCTTTCCCCTACTTTTTTTGTGCGGACCATTTTTTTTTTTTTAAATTGTCAAATTTTATAAGAAAATGAGGAATTTTTTTCTGAAATGAGGTAGTGTTTCCCACTTTAAAAATTCTGTAAAAACCATTGATTTCTCATCCAAATTCACAAACTTCATGGGAAAAAAATTCAGTTGAAAATTGCATGAATTAACGGGTCCCTGGCACATTTCTAATATACATATGCATATTTGTAATTTATACACATACATATATATATATATATATATATATATATATATATATATATATATATATATATATATATATATATATATATATTAAATTGGGCGTAACAACTGTGTTCCTTCCTTTTTGACCCTATTTAATTTTTTTCCAAGAAATTAACATAAATCATTTTAAAACAATTTTTGGACAATTTTTTTCAATTTATATTGTTTAATAATCATAATTCTAAGTTTATGTATGTATGTATATGTATGCAAATTTTTGATAAGCAGTCTGACATCATGCTGATGTAAAGGGTGAATGCACTGAAGCCCCTGATATCAACATACATTATAGGGGTGCTACCAGGGTCTTCACTATATTGATTGACTAACTAAATAGGAAAAACATACCAAGAGTGCCACTACATTGTCTAAGGATTTGGATTAGACACTAATCACTTTTTTCATTACTAGTCGGGTTTTTTTTATAACTATAAATGAATCTCAAAATATATGAAACACAGTGTAAGATTAAAATAATTTATGTGATTTTCTACTAATTTATTATTGTTTTGTTCTTTTAAGAGCATTGAGCAATCTATTTTGTAGAATACATTTAAAATTACTTGTGTGTGTATATATATGGGCAATTCCAAGGCGGAAAATAAAAAAGTAGTCAAATCTTTTTCGTCAACTTTGAGCAAATGAATATTGATGTAGACACATAAAAGATTATTTAAAATATACCTTTAGTACTAAAATTAATTTATTTAAGTCATTTTTATGCTTCATTGTAAAATTTCATTTTTAAAATGAAAAAAATCATTGTAAAAAAACATTGTAAAATTTTATTGTTAACCATTAATTTATTTGCATAATCGGAATTAATTTAGAGTGAAAACTGAGTTTTTTTTTGTTTTAATGCATCTCCTCAAGGCCGAGAAGGCCACTACAGACGAGGAGGCTACTTATTTGTCGTTATAACCCTCTCTCAACTATTCAACTCTGAAACACGAACCTTGACAAACAAGGCCGTTGCGCGGAGAAACGAGTCGAGCGCGGTACTACCAGGGACGTGGTGGGGATCGAACTCGGAACCACTTGTTTATGAATATTAAATATTACGTTTTAAAATTTAAAGTTTTGAATAACAATGCTTATTTAAAGCACATTTTTATTTTAAATTTGTGTAACATAAGTTAAAACTACATGCATTTACTAAAGTTTTGGTGCTTTTTCAGTAACAAAATAAATTACGTCTTAAGTAATTCTTATTTTGTCATGTTGGTTTGACAAGGTTCTAACTGAAACTTTCAGAATTCAGAAACAAAATCTTTTATTATTTTTTAATGTTAAAATTATTTATATTATTGTTTTTTTTTATTTGTTTAGGTATTCTTATTCTTGTTGACATCTGATCTTCTAATGATGCCCTTTCTCTTTTAGACAAGGTACAAAAATGCATTGTAAACATAGTTGGACCTGCTCTTATAGCCAACATTCAACCTTTGTCACATAGTCATAATGTTGCTTCTCTTTCTCTTTTTTACAAATACTATAATGGGCACTGCTCTAAAGAGCTAGCGTCTTTTGTGCCATCTACTAAAATTCATTCTCGTGTTACTCGTCATTCAATTAAGTCTCATCTTTTTTCTGTTACTGTTCCTAAGTGCCCTAAAAATTCTTATTTGTCTAGCTTTTTCCCTCGAACATCAGTTCTTTGGAATTTGCTTCCTTCATCTTGCTTTCCAAATTCATATAATTTGCGATCTTTTAAGTTGTCTGTCAATCGTTATCTTGCTCTACAATTTTCATCTTTTCTCTTCCAGTAACACTAATTAGTGGTTGCTTGCAGCCTTGTTGGAAGCAAAGATGTTTAAAAAAAAAAAAAATTAAATATACATGAATAAATAAAAATAAGAATTATATAATATTTTTATTTAGACATTAAAAAAAAAGAAAAAAAAAAGGAAAGATTTATTTGTTATTCTCCTAATATAAAAAAAACAAAACAGTTAGAACCTTTATTTTTGTTTTAGTAAAACAAATCATTTGTAAATACAATTAAAGGGGGTTCATCCATAAAGCATATCAGCCAATATTTGTCAAATCCTCACCCCTTTCCTCCTGTCACAAAAATATATACTGAACTGTTTTAATGTCAAAAAATTTTTTAAAGATTTAAATGTAAATACTTTGCAGTATTTTAAAAATTCAACCTAATGAAAATAAAGCAATACACATGAACGTAAGGAGTGTAAGTAAAAACTTTGACACACCCTAGATTTTCTTTAGATGATTCAAATAAGTATTTAAAAAGTTGTAATACTAAAATGATTTTTTAAATTTGCTTTTGGTCTTGCAGAAAAACTGTTTTTGATTAGATAAGAGTGTCACCAGTTTCTTAAAATATCATTTATTAATTATTTTTAATGAATGAGTGCAATACTTTTACAATTCTTTTGTTATGTAACTCTAACTCTAATATAATATAAAAAATCCACGATAATAATCACTCAGTAACAGTGAAGTAACATAAGTTAAATACACAGTATCAAAAAAATCAGTTTATTTTCTTTAGCCAGTCACCTCTGATAAATTTTTAAATATTTTTTAAATTAGTATAGAATTCTCAACATCTTGTGAAAGTTTCTAATACAAACCGCTTTACTGATTCACAGAAATCTCACCTAAAAGTTAAAGCAATTTTTTTACCTTGATTTCTATGTAACGCAAGTTAAGTGTCATTTTCAGTAATAAGTTCACTCTCTTTTGGCCAGGCTCGAAATTTTTTAGCTAATTTTATTTTTTCGATTAACAGCTTTTATAAAAATAGCTAAAAGTTTAATTTAAAATTTAAATAGGAAAATATTTGATAAAGATGTTGCGTGTGTAACCAGTCTTTCACAGAAAGACGTTGGACGTCTTCGTATGACCAAGCAAATTACATTTTGCTATGACAATTTGACCGCGGCTATTTCCAAAAACATTTTAAAAATGTGCTAAATGAAAATTATTCTGAAAAAGTAAAATTAATTACATCAAAGCTTTTTAACAAATGTTTTTATATTAGTAAACTTTTATTATAAATTTATATTATAAAAAAAAAAAAAAAAAGAAAAAGAAAAAAGGGGAGTAGCCTCCTCGACTGTAGTGGCCCCCTCGGGCCTTGGGGAGGTGAATAATTAACATATATATATATATATATATATATATATATATATATATATATATATATATATATATATATATATCAGTTATATATATATATATATATATATATATATATATATATATATATATATATATATATATATATATATCAGTTATATATATATCAGTTTATATATATATATATATATATATATATATATATATATATATATATATATATCAGTTATATATATCAGTTATATATATCAGTTATATATATATATATATTATATATATATATATATATATATATATATATATATATATCAGTTATATATATATATCAGTTATATATATATATATATATATATATATATATATATATATCAGTTATATATATATATATATATCAGTTATATATATATATATATCAGTTATATATATATATATATATATATATATATATATATATATATATATATATATATATATATATATATTATCAGTTAATTAATTTCATATTTTATCAATATAATTTGGAATGTAATAATTTTATATTTATCAGTTAGTCAAAAACATTTGCATTAAAATTGGCGCTCTTTTTTAATTTTTAAAAAGAATTGCAGTTTAATATGCCTTTAATTTTATTTTATTTTATAAAAATAACTGTTTTTCATTTTAGTTTATCAATGATAATTATACTTTTAAGAGAAAAAATTATAGTTTTGCGAGAGCCATATATTGCTCCCGTAAACTTCTTTAGTGAGGCGTGGGCTAGAGCTAAAACTCTTGCTTCTTATCAAGGCATGTATATATATATACATATATATATATATATATATATATATATATATATATATATATATATATATATATATATATATATATATATATATATATATATATATATATACACACACATATATATATATATAAATATATATATAAACACACACACACACACATTCATCTTACTTTGGTTTGATTGATCACATTTTCAATTGTGTCTTTTCTTTGTGAAATCTCATTGATGCAATGAAGCAACCCCTAAAAATATTAAATAAATAGTAACAGCCAAATTCTTACTTAAGATGAAAAAAAGTATATATAAAAAAATTAACCTGAAGACGAGCACTAATAATTTCGATGTGTGTAATATCAAAAAGTGAAAGCTTAGCATGTAATTGCTCTGTTGTATCCTGCAATCGAAACAAAAACAAACAAAAAAAATGAACTTAAACTACACAAAAAAAACGTATTATTTTATAAACAAAAAACAAAAAAAAAAACATACCATTAGTGAGTTGCCTGATGAATCAGATATAATCCTTTGCTATGAAAACAACAAAAGCAACATTTATATTACTATTTGATTACAGTTATCAAAGATAATAATTATCAAAATTGAAGCATTAAATGAAAGGATAAAATCCTTGCTGGGACAATACAATACGTCAATGTGTCCTATTAATTTAACAGAACCAATACTTGATAAAGTTATTTAAATGATTGTATTTAAATTTAAAAACTCAAAAAAAAAAAAAAAATTATATATAAATATATATATATATATATATATATATATATATATATAAAAATAAATAAAATAAGGACAGCTTGGACGGTTGAGTTAAGAACACATACATAATTCATATTTAAAAAGTGATTAAAATAAGTGTAAAAAAATGACATTTAAAATAAATTACTTTATCTTAACAAAAAATACATACCAATTTAGGATTATCTATACCAACAGCAGTTTCAATAGCTTTTAGCTTAGCTTCTAGTTCGCTTATCTGAGTTTAAAACAAAAATGATAATTATGTAATAGCATCTAAATTTCAATATTTATTGAAATATTGAAACAACAAATTATTTTAAATCAGATTTTAATATTCAATTTTTTTAATCTAGCATATAAGTTATTATAGCTACTATTTAAATAACAGCACTAATAAAAATGTCTCTAAATCACTTTCAAGGCATGTGTATTTCAGTAATGTGTAAATCAGGTTACACAAACAATTTAGTTATACAAAAATAATAAAAGTTAAGTTGTAAGTAGAAAAAAAGTATTTTTTAAATTAAAATATATTTTACTTTAGCCAATAACGCAAACTTAGAATGCTCAGGACGATAGTAAATTTCGTAGACAACATCCTATTAAAAAAAAAAAAACTTTCTCAATATAAATAAAATATTATGCACTATCAACAATTGTAAACATTTATACCTTGTGAGATGGATCTTTATTGTCTGGCATTTTTGTTTTAATTGACTGAAGTTGATCAACAATTTGCCTTAAAAATAATAATATTAATATCATAATGTAGTAAGATGTGCATGAAGCATAACAAATGTCTAATAAGAGGACTTAGTAACTGTAGTAACTAAAGTAGTAAGATGTGCATGAAACAAATGTCATGCTAATAAGGGGACTTTAGTAACTACACTCATTGAGTGTAAGGATTTACAAGTTGGTATCTAATCATTTAGTAAATATTTTGTGTCCATAATGACAAAAAGTATTTTTTCATTTCTCCCTTCCTCCCGCCTCTCTCTCTTTATGCGCACTCACGCACGCACACACACAGATATATACATTTTTTTATTTTAATTCACATCCCAATGGCCGAGAAGGCCTTTATTATGTAAAAAGTATTTATAGATTGGTTGTTTTTTATGGCATAACAAGTTGCAAAGATATCAAATATTAACTTGTGGAAACACAGGATAATATTATAGCTAATTAATATTACTAATTAATATTACTAATTATAAACTGCATACTACTTGTAGTCATTAAGAGAAAAAAATATTAAAAAAAAAAGCTGAACAATAAAACAATAGAACATTTGTCTCAAATGCAACAGACATACTAAAAATACTAAATAAGACATACTACTAGAGTTTTTAGTACATCTGTTATTAAGAAGTTAAAAAAGAAAGTCTATTGTAGTCTGTTCTATTACATTTTAAGCTTGCCAAATGGTGATTTTGATGGCTCCATTTATTTTAAAATCGGATGGATCTGGAAGTGGGAAAATTTACTATTACCACTTTTAAATCATCATTATTAACGACAGATCTAGATACCCCTAAAGTCAAGGTTCACTTGAGCAAAGCAAACCAACTTAAAAATCATTATTAGCATAGATGAAAGACTGTAAAACAATTGGATTTTTAAACTATGCAAAGTTCAGTGGGGAATGAATACTACTTACCCTAAAGCTATTAAAATAGATGCATATTGCTGTGTTGGGTCAAAAACCGGGAATGATATCTTTAATAATATATCTTGAATTTTTAACAGACATTGTTTATTAGAATGTGAAAAACAAACTATTGAATAAGGAAGAAAAATTACAGAATAAAATAAAAAATAATCACGAGCAAATAGAAATATGAACAAGGTATAATACTTATTAGCTTATGAACAAAATATATTACAAGATCATGACATAGCATATATTTGATACTAGTAGTGAATATCCTACATCATTTATTGCAAAAATATTACAAAGTGTAAATAGCAAACTAACTGTTATAAACATAATTAACGCAGATGCGGCTGTGGCACAGTGGTTAAAGCGCTTGCTTTATAAGCAGGAGATCCAGGTTTGAAACGAGCTCTGGATATATTTTCGCGTTACGGTAAGGAACTTCCTGGTTAAATGCACTTTCGCGGTGTTTTGTGACAAGATAATACTCTTAAATAATACTCTCATAATACTCTTGGAAATAAGTTAATTATAATATGTACTAATAATTAAAAAATTTATAATTTGCTACAACAAAAGCTATGAAGATTTTGACAACTACTCAATGCAATATTGCAACTTTCTAATCATCCAGCAAATAGAGAATCAATTGCTTAAATTTCTCGGAATAATTTTATTTCTATATTTTATTTAAAGAAAATGGTTGGAAGATCAAATAAACATTGATAGTAAGCAATAAGGTACTTATTGGTATTAGCGATTGTGAGATTAGAGATTGTAGACAGGAAGATCCTGCTAATTTAATAGGGATAATTATTGAAGAAAGAGATACCAAGTAAAAAGTTGGTACTAAATATGAAACATTTAACTGTTCTTGGAATGTGATTGTATTCAACTCACAGAATATTATAAATCAACTGTTGAGGATATCCTCAAAAATGGGAAGAAGACTTTGTGAGAGTTAGTATAATAAGATTTGTGGACAGTCTTAATGTCTTGTGGACAGTCAATAAATCTATATTTGCAATAAAGTTAATATTATTGTTAAAAAATCTCTAATCAAACCATGTCAACCAAACCCTCCAAATTACTATTTGCCTTGAATTGGCTTAAAAACTTTAATTTGTTTAAACTTGTGCAGGTTTACCAGGCTATTTCTAGTTAAAATCAAAAAACAATAGAAATAGTCCATATTTCCTGTAGATTCTTATGACTATGACAAATTTAAAAAAATTTAATATAATAAAAACTTATATTAAATAGCAATAAATATTCATTTTGCTAATATCAACCACTATTCATATAATTTATACATAAGATTGTTCAAACCATCATTTTAGAATTTAATTTTTTTTTTTTTTAACATCTTCACTTCCAACAAGGCTGCAAGCAACCACTATAAGAGTTGGAAGTTACTGGAAGAGAAAAGACTAAATCTGTAGAGCAAGATAACGATTGACTGATGACTTAAAAGATTGCAAATTATATGAATCAGGAAAGCAAGATGAAGGAAGCGAATTCCAAAGAACTGATGTTCGAGGAAAAAAACTAGAAGAATAAGAGTTTTTGAAGCACTTAGGAACAGTCACAGAAAAAGGATGAGACTTAATTGAATGGCGAGTAACACGAGAATGAATTTTAGTAGATGGCACAAGGGACGCTAGCTCCTTAGAGCAGTGCCCATTATAGTATTTGTAGAAAAGAGAAAGAGAAGCAACATTACGACGATGTGACAAAGGTTGGAGATTGGCTGCCAGAGCAGGTCCAACTATGTTCACAATTCGTTTTTGCACCTTGTCTAAAAGAGAAAGAGCATCATTAGAAGATCCGCCCCAGATGTGGCAACAGTATTCCATACAGGGACAGATTTGAGATTTATAGAGATAGAGAATAGAATCTGGAGTAAGAAAGTGTCGAGCTCGATAAAGATATGCAACCTTAGCAGATGCTAATTTTGCAATGGATTTGATATACGGTTTAAAAGAAAGATCAGAAGTAAGAGTTAATCCTAGAAGATGAATGGTAGATGACTCATCTAGTACATTACCATTCATAAATATAGGAAGATCTAAATTATTACGATAACGATTGGCCGAATAAAATTGAGTTTTATCTGAAATAAAGTTCACCAGCCACTGTGAGCCCCATGCTGTAGCAGAAGTGAGATCCTTTTCAAGCTCAGATACCCCCTCCAAGCAATCAGAGAGTGTAGGCTTCTTATCATGACAAGAGTAAATGGTAGTGTCGTCAGCGAATAATGCCACCTTAGATGTGAGAATATCTGGAAGATCGTTAATGTAAATTAAAAAGAGTAAAGGGCCAAGGATTGAACCTTGAGGAACCCCTGAAGTTACAGGATGTGAAGAAGAGTGTTGTCCATCGAGGACAACTTTTATACTACGATTGGAAAGAAAGGACTCAATAATCTTAAAGACGTTACCAGCTACACCATAAGAAGAAAGCTTATGGAGAAGACCAGCATGCCAAACTTTATCAAAAGCTTTAGAAATGTCAAGTGCGATAGCCTTAACCTCTCCACCTCTATCTAATGCACGGTAAAACCTATCGGTTATTACTGTTAGCACATCAGCTGTAGAACGAGAAGACCGAAATCCATATTGATGATCAGAAAGTAAGTTATTTGATTCAAGATGAGAGATTAAGTGTTTGTTGATTAAAGATTCAAAAACCTTGCTTATGACAGGAAGAAGACTAATGGGCAGTAGTTAGATGAATCAGATCGCTCTCCGGAATTTTTGAAAATAGGGATAACAGATGCTGCTTTCCAGCATGATGGAAAACAAGACTCTGATAAGCACTTGTTAAATAGTTTAGAAAGTATGGATGAAAGCTCCGGAGAACACCTCTGCAAGACTACAACAGGAATGTTGTCAGGACCACAAGCTGTTGAAGAGTCTAAGCAGGAAATTACTTTAGATACAGAAGCTGAAGTGATGCGAATGTCAAGCAAGGGATCAACCTGTTTGACGGCTATGTCAGGTAAAACGCAACTAGTGGAATCAAGAGATGATATTGATGAAAAGTTCTTAGCAAACAATTCAGCTTTGTCTTTAGGTGAGGTGACAAAGTCTGAACCATACAAGAGAGAAGGAATAACAGATTTGCCCTTATTATTGATACTGTTAAAGATTCTCCAGAAGTCTCGAGAGCCTAATTTTTGTGATGAGATACGAGATTTAATGACCTGGGAATAGCGAGCTTTGGCGTCAGACAAAACCTTTTTACAATGGTTTCTGGCGATAGTGAACAGATGTCTGTTTTCTGGAGAATTGTTTTGCTGATAGATATGGAAGTAACGGTTTCGATTAGAAATTGCTGCAGCGCAATGTGAGGAAAACCAAGGAGAAAAGTGAGGCTTGACCTGGAATTGTTGAGAGGGAATAAAAGATTCCATGCCAGCCTGAATCCACGAAGTTATGTAAGAAGCACATTTGTCAGCAGGAAGACGAAAGATTTCTACCCAAGGGCCATCACGAAGAAAATCACAGAAAGAGTCCCAGTCAGCTTTAAGGTAGTTGTATGTGGTACGATGATAGAGGGATTCTGATGAAGTAGAAGAATTTGATAATAGTTTTAGAGAGATCAAACCGTGATCAGAAGTACCTAAGGGTGAATGTGGAGAAATTGAGCACTGACTAGGATCCAAAACAAGACATAAGTCGAGTAGAGAAGGTAAATGATTAGGGTTGTCTGGAAAACGAGTTGGAAAGTTGACTATTTGAGTTAGAGATTGAGAAAGGCAAAAGTTGAGGGCCTTAACGCCAGCAGAGTCACTGACACTAGAGCCAAGCCAATCGGTGTGATGGGCATTAAAGTCACCAACAACGACGATATTGGCCGATGGATAAAGGGAGAGGGCTTGGTCAATTTGATCAGAAATAACATCAAGAATAGTGCAACCTTGGGATGAAGGAGAGCGATATAAAACAAAGAGAAAGGCGATAGAGTGAAGTTGTGCTAAACGAAAGCACATAAATGAATAGTCTGTAGATTCAAACCTAGTTTCACGACAAATGGGTGATTTCATACGAATGTAGATGCCCAGGCCAAGCATGTGATTATTGGAGTCTTAACGAATTAAAGGAAGATAACCATTAACACTAAGATCACAAGATGGGACAGCCGAACTCAAATTAGTCTCACAAAGAGCAAGTAGGTCTGGTGAACTTTGCAAGAGATAAGACTCAACAGAAGAAAAGTTACTTCGAAGACCACGAATATTAGTAAATGATAGGTTTAGAGAACTTGGTGATGACAATGGTTTTTTGTGTTTTTTAGTTTTAAGTACTTTAGTCATTTTAAATTTATAAAGAACTTGACTCAAGTATAGATAGTACTCAGTACACTATTTAACAACTAAGCAATAGCCTCATTACTATTAATAAACCCTAAGCCGTAACAAAGGGCTCCAAATGTGGCCTCTGCAATGCACACCAAAAGTACAAACAGGGACACCATCCATGCGCAACATGGCACTGTTAGTACTCTGATATTTTTCGGCTGTTGATGGAATCAGCCTCTCTGAGAGCTACCACAGAGTTCGGAAAACCTGACTACCAGCCGGCCTCAGAACCATAAAACTGAGTTTTAGAGCTGTACCCTCATTAGGAGATAATAGAATGAGTTGCCCAGTCATAAAAATAGAGACACAAGCAATACCCACGCATTGAGTCAAGAAGATCCAGCGTTCAACATCCTAAACTGGAAACAATGTATTAAAAATACATCTGCGCCAGCCTAATAGATGAGGAAGGGGTGCGAGGCTGGTCAACAGATAGAATCTGTTTACCCCTTAAGTCTTTGCCTAGGAGGCCTTCTACAAGACAGCAGCTGGATGCATGTAACATCTGTCCAAGATGAGTATTTTTATCGAGACACTATCTCTAGCCTTTACTCAACCAAGAGCCCCAAGGCAGGGGGTGTTTTAAATCGGAGTTAACTTCTCCTAGCCTTTGCCTAAAAAAGCGTATCCTACAAGGCAGCAGGACATAGAGCAGGTTGTACTGGGTTACATGTTACCAGTAGCAGGAAAACCTGACCTGACCTTAAATTTATTGGCATAATTATAATAATTTTTACCATAATTATAAGCTCTTTCTCGGTCAGAACTCAAAACATAGATTTTATTTATTTTTTGTGAAAATTGATATAAATATTTAGATTAGAAAAATTAGATTAACAAATAACTATCAAACACCTGTTTTATTTACCTTATAAATTATTTTATTCATTAAAAAACTATTTTCAAAGAAAGTTTATAATAACTACTAGTGCTATCAGTTTTGTATTGTTTACTAAAGCTAGTTTTGCCAGTTTTATGTTGATAAGACTAATATTAACTTTGTAATGATAACATTAGGCAGGCGAGGCCAGAAGTTTCAGTAAATCAGTACAAAAAGTATTGATCATATTTACCTTGTCAAGGGTTGAACTCCATGTGACGCAAATACCTTAACAAAATAGTGCAAAATTTGCAAGATTTTTCTAAATTCTATTTTGAAAATTTTTTGAAAACACAAAAGATTTTAAAATAAAATTTTAAAAAAATTTTCAAAATAACCTACATGAGGTCCAAAGTATTTTTCTAACTGCAAATCATGAAGCTAGAAATCAACATAGAAATTCATGAGGCTAGAAATCAATAGAGAATATCATATTGATAAAACTTAAAATTAAATTGATAAAATTCATAAAGATAATATAATATAATTAGGAAGATTAAAAATTTACATCAAAGATCAACAAGAAATAATAAGGTTAAATATACTAAATAATAAAGTAAATCATTGTATTAAAAATAAAAAGACACAAATATCAATGAAAAATAACATCATTAAACTATGAGCGAAAAATTAGATTACTAAAATTGAACAAATAATTTAAATAATTAAGATAAGTAAAAACACCTGTTTTTGCAAACACAACACCTCACTTGATAATGAAACTGCTGATGCATCTTTATTTTCAGAATCCTAATTGATCATTACACAAAAATAAATTAAAGCCTAATTTATCATTAATTTAATTAAAAATAATGATGATTATACTTTACATATAGCCTGCAAAATAAAACTTCATACAATACATATTTTTTGGTAAAAAATTGACAATTAAGTTTCCTAAGAATTTTTGTAAACAATTAAACAGCATTGAATAAAAAAGATTAATTTAGTAAATAAAAATTACTTTTTTTTTTTTCCAATTTTTTGGAAGCTTATTAATTGCTAATAAAGTGAAGAATTACTTTTTCATTTTTAAAGTTTCTTATCTTATTAGTAAAATAGCAGCAAAAATAAAAACAGTTTTAAATAATCTAATAATTTATTATTATTACATTATTTAAAATTGTTTATTTTTACTTTAATGATAAGAAAAGTTTAACAATAAAAAAGTTTGTTCTTTGCATAGTAAATTTATAGTTACAAATATATAAAGAATTAAATTTTGTTAAACTTTTATTTATCATTAATAATAAATAAAACTAAGATTTAAAAACAACAATGAAAAAAAAGTAAGAAATATTTGTTTTTTAAACGTTTATAAACGTTTGAATTGAATAAAATAAATTATTACAACAAATTTATTAAACCAAGTATTTCCATCACTGTGACTGACAATACATTTATGGATAAGCTTTTTATTAGTTGTTACAACTATTAAATAATACGACTGTGGACTAAATCCACTAATAAATTTTCTAAAAGTCAACTAAAATCAATTAATACATTTTGAAATCAACTATTTTTTTGAAGTCAACTTAGTCAAGGTATAGAAATAATTAGTTTTTTTGAAATAAATTGTAACAAAAATAAAATAATTAAAATTTGTATTCTATTTTTAATACCATATCATTTAAATAATAATGGACCAAAACAATATGAGAGGAATGTCACTCTGACAGTGGAAAAATCTATTCCCAGACCTCAATAATTTAGGAACTGCCTTAAAGGGATCCCAAACTCCTAACACATGTTGTTTTCATATTAAAGATAATGTTAAAAAAAAAGGTTTGAACCAAATTTTTTTGATTAAAAATAAATAATGAATGCATACCGTGAAAAACAAATGTTGTTGTTTTTGCCAAAGCTCGTCTTCTCCATTTTTTTCAACTACTCGGAGTCTTTAAATTATACGTCGCAATCTACAGACTTTAACGATTCCTTTGAAGCGCGTTTAATTCATAAAAGTTCTAGTATTTGACGTCACGGTAGACTTTTAACAAATAAAACTCTAGAAATATTTTTATTTATTTTTATTCGAAGTTTTTTTGATTTGTTTAGTTGTTTTTTTTTTCTATTTTTAACATTTAAAAAGATATTAAAAACCTCAAATGTTTTATGCTGGTTCGTTGCTATAAATTGCGCCGTATATTTAATGTTTATAAATTATGAATATTTAATATCGCAAAAATTGTTTTACATTAATTACCCGTATAAAATTAGTAACAGCTTTTTTATTTGGTTAGACGATATTTCGTTTCAATTTGTTTTGCATAAAGTTCGGAAAGTCAAACGAAAAAAATTAGTTTGAATAATCACGTCGAAATATATTTAAAACAAATTATTTTAATGACGGGGGTTCTAAAGTTTTTTTATAACAAATTTAGGTTAAAAAATAAATAACTAAATAAAAAGTTCAGTATTAAACGCCATTTTTTTTATATGTAAATTATATGCAACTTTTTTTATATGTAATTATATGTAATTATATTTTATTATATGTAATTATATGCAACTGTAAATATTGAATTATTAACTTGAACTAAATCTACTTATTATTTAGAACGACTAAGCAATAAAAATAAAATGCCCCTAAAATTATGCGAGATTGTGTTGTTTATTTGATAGTTGGTTGTTTATGTTGATTATTTTCAAAAATATCAAAATAGTTCCAGATTAACCTGTTCATTGCTTTGCTCATTGTTGATTTATTTCTAATTTAATTTCAAAACTATAACTTTTCTTTTTTAACATATAATTATAGTTTGAGATATAATTTTTCAAATTTAATCTCAAACTATAATTATATGTTAAAAAAGAAAAGTTTTTATTTCATCGGGCGCTCTTTTTATAAAAGAGTAGAACAAAAGAGAAAGAAAAGTTTCGTGCAATTAAACTTTGAATGAATAAGAATTGTATAGAATATATATATATATATATTTTTTGCGCCACTCGTTCTTTTTTTAGATGAGAGAAATAAAAGTTTAATAGTAAACTTTCTTTGAATAAATGAGAATTGGAAAAGAAAATTGCTTGAAAATTTGTATTTGTTAATTGTGTTTTTAAAAATTTTTAATTTTTCATGTTAAGAGACAAATGCCAATTGCGACACAAATTTGGAAATACCAATATAATATGTTTATAATGCGCGTTATGACATTTTAACAATTTAAAATTATCTTGAATTATTGCCTTTAATTAATGTGTTAATTATTGCGTTATTTAATAATAATTTGTCCGTATTTTTGTTAAATATTAGTTGTATAAAACGGGCGAAAATATACGAACTTCATGTTTTTTATTTGATGGTTATAAAATATTGAACAGTAAACTTATAATCAAAATTTATAATGCCGACTTGTGTTGCAATTAATTGTACTTTTAATGCAAAATCAGGATTTCACATATCCTTTCACGAATTTTCATATCTGATACTACTGTCAACTGTGTTGTTTAGTGTATTTTTTTTCATAATCTTAACAGGTTCTAATTGGTATAAAGTTGCTGACATTTTAAAAATTTCATTATTAAAAATCAAATGTAAAATAAAATGGTATTTCCTTTTTATCCGTATCCAATTCAGCAAATTTAGCAATTTAAATTAAATCAGCATGATCAAAAAATTTTTTTATTTATCTCTAATTAATACTGTCATTTTCTGAAAGTAATTGTTAATAAATACTTTTTTTCAACGGGAAAACAAAAAATTGTCATAGCGTAAAAATAACCAGAGAAGTTAGAAAATAGTTCCCATTGTTTAAATAAAAATAATTAAGAATCAGAATATATAATACTGCGCTCTCTTGCGCAAAAACAAGAGACCGTATATAAAACGTTCTCTATAATGTAAAATAGTCGTATGAAAATCATGAGATTGGTAAGTAAAGCTTTAATATTTGTTTTAATTTAAATAATTAAAGAAATATAAGTAAGATATATAAATCTAAAAATTATTAAGATATCTGTAAAAAATAAGTTGCTCCTATAAAATAAAAATAATTTATTGTTTTTACTTTTTACAAAGTTTTTTTTGCGATGTTTGGAAAAATAATACAAATAAATTTGTTTTGCTGTATGTTACAGTAGAAAAACGCAGCTTAGAAAAACGCAGCTACCGTGACGTCAAATACTAAAACTTTTATGAATTAAACGCGCTTCAAAGGAATTGCCAAAGTCTGTAGATTGCGACGGATAATTTAAAGACTCCAAGTAGTTGAAAAAAATGGAGAAGACAAGCTTCGGCAAAAACAACAACATTTGTTTTTCACGGTATGCATTCATTATTTATTTTTAATCAAAAAATTTTGGTTCAAACCTTTTTTTTAACATTATCTTTAATATGAACACAACATGTGTTGGGAGTTTGGGATCCCTTTAAATACTTGCATATATATAAAAGTCATTAAAATCATATTTACAATGTAATTGTATAGATTAATGACATTTAGATTTTGGAGATTCACTACTTAATTTTACCCCAGGGCCCCAACCCAGCATGGAGCGGCTCTGTATTAAAGTATGAAAATCACAAGCATTGAATAAACAAAAGAAAAAAAAATTAAAGAAATACATAATCAAAAGTTTAATTAGATATAAATAATGCTAACATGTTATGAAATAGATAAAACTTCAAGTGAGTAAAAATCTATTTTTAGTCGATTAGTAGGAAATCCATAGTCAATTAAATCAACTATTCTATTTTTCAAAGTCAACTAATTACAACTAGTTGACTTTTAATTGATTTAATCGAAGTCAATAACAATACTACTTTTTATAGAAGAAAGATAAAACAGATAAAATACTTTTTTTAAAATCTAAACAAATGTCAAAACAAAGCTAATTAAACTAAAATACCGAAAAACGTCATTAACAATACAAAACTTGGTTGCTTGCAAAACCAATGACTTGTATTAAACAATTTTTTTGTAACCAGTTTCAAAAAAGTAAAAATCCAATAGTGTTTAAACTATGCATTATCAATATAACACAAAAAACAAACAACAAAATATCATATAAAGTTACCTTAAGAGATTGAACCTCCTCAACAAGTGACTGGATTTCGGATTGTAAACGATGATATTTCTGGTGTGGTGTCTCAATGGATGCTTTCTCAGCAATCTAAAATTCACAATCTGTTTACGATTTGATATATTTAAATGGGAAGTTGCTAAAACTCAATTTTGACAGATTCCTGATTTCAGGTCTAATGAGCAAAAAAAAAAAACTTTAAAGCTTTTAAAGTTTCTATTTGTAAAATCTCATATAACAATACAATAAATTGCTGCAAAAATGTTACTCCTATTTTCAAAAATATTACAAACATTTAGAGTTAAAGAATTTGATCTTATAGATGAAATCCTAATAGGAAGCTATTGTCTGTACCAAAAAGCACTAAAAAGGCTTTTTGTGACAAAAACAACTTCAAAATTTTTAGTTTTTTTTTAAAAGATGAGATAAATTCAGTTGACGAAAGTTGCAAGCCTAAAAAGACCTCTGGGTGAATTTCATATCAAGTTAGCACTATGAAGTCTTTCCTTGATGAATAGAGGTTGTATATTATCTTGAACATTCAGCTGAATATGGATTTTAGTTGAAAAAGCTAAAATGAATGTTATATAATGGAAAAAAAGAAGAAAAATATCACTTTTATTTGCTTTTTTTTTTAATTATCAATGTAACTCTAGATTTCTTCAAATCTCTTCAAGTCTTTTCATTAACTTACTTACAAAATAAAGCAAAGATGGAAACTATTTGAAAAAATAAGTCTAGAAAATTTGCCATAAATTAAAAACAAAAACAAACAATAAACAATATTATCGTGACATTGAATTTAAAAACTTTGAGCACAAGTTTAAAATCTTTAAAACAAAACTATTGAGTACTTAGAGTGCTCAATAGTTAGAGGTTGCATTATACAAATGTATAAAATGTTGAAAAGAAAAAGAAAGTTCTTTTAAGGTATACATCCCAAGTATTGAATTGCAATGGTTGGCTTTGGACAACTATAACTAAAAATAGAATCATCACGCAAAGCTTTGATTTTGCAGACAAAGCTTTGCATTATATATATATATATATATAAATCATTTCAAGCCATTAAGCTTTGCTGTTGTTTATCCAAAAATCTTAGCTCAATAGAAACAGTTAACCATACTCAAGAATTTTTACTAAATGTGTACTATATGAAAAATTAATACTAGAATAAAAACTTTTCTGAAAAAAAGTTTTTATAATTCTATTATTATTATTTTTTTAGGGGTAGCTCAAATCCCTTAAACATCAGATGGATCCCTAATATTATTTTTAAAAAAGTTCTTCAAAAGTTCATGTTGGGTCTCAAAAGAAGAAAAATTTTATAAAACTATGATTATTTCAAAAATAATAATTATTTTATAAAAAAAATTATTTTGAATTCCACTGCCTAAATAATTATTTTTTAACTAAAAATAAAAATGTTTTATTGCTAGTTGTTGCTGTATTTCCAATACATGAAAACAAATGTAACCTTTAAAACTAACATAGATATTCACATGCTTGCTAAATTATTTTGGTTAGGTTAATTTTTTGAAATTGTTTTAAATTTCGTTTATTTACATTGTATTAAAATAGACAAGTTTCCTTCTGTAACTTCTTAATATTTAAATTATTTCGATAAAAAAGTTAGTTATTTAGAAATCCAAACTTTACTTTTTTTTATCTTATCTGAATTAATTATAATTGTAAATAATGGTGTTCAATTTTTAAAAGGTTAACTACTTCATTAAAATATTGTTAAAATAAATGTCAGTTATTTCTTTAAAGTTCAATTTATATCTATAGAGTTATTTAAATATTACCAAACAAAAAAAGCTTTATCGCAAGACCTGATCTTTACATCACCCTCAAGTCCATAAAATTTGGATTAAAAAAAAAACTATTACTTTTCTTAGTGATAGTGAAAATAAGGATCTTCTATAGTCATAATACCACATGTTTAATCCACTAATAAACATCTGGTATTTTTGACTAATTGGTACTTTTGATTTTTCAATATAGTATCAAAAGTACTATTACATTAAAACATATTTTTGATTACTCAATATAGTTGAGTAATCAAAAATATGTTATAATGTAACAACTTGACCTTAGGATTTTTTTAAATATTTATATTTATTACTACAAAAGACTTATAATTCTTGCCAATCATATCACAAAAGACATTCTTCCCAATCAAATTTAATAAACCTGAATTAAATTTTAGAGAAAAAATTTTATTTTCCAAAAATAGCTGATGATTGATTGTTTGACCAGTTATTAATTTAAATGTTGTTTTACTTTAACCTAATTTTTTTTTAATAATTTATTAAACATACTTTTTTTAAATAAAAATATTAAATAAATAACTTACAATTTCATAAACAGTTTTAGAGTCGTAGCCAGCCTTATCAGATGTTGAAATTCTGTCAGAAAAATCTAAAGAAACAAAAAATATAAATCGACAATCTTTATTTGCATACCAAGCAAGTTACACAACCTTAACTTTCAATCCAAAGTTAGGATTAGAAGGTTAGATCACCATTTGCATACTAGAAAATTCTAAAACCAACACTGTTTACATTTTGTTAAAACCACTTTAAACAAAAATTAAAATAAGACATCATGATTACAATACAAGATAACAAAGCAATCTACGAGTTATGTTTTATTTAAACATAAAATACAATCACACAAAATCAAATATATTGTACTTTCTCTCTTTAAATCTATTTTTCAATGTTTAAAAATTTTTATTTTAGATTGTAAAGTACACAGTACCTAAAACATTTAAAAATAAAAAACAATTAAATAAAACCAATTAGAACCATAAAAAAATAAAGTCATTTTGTTTGTTTTTTAATAGATTTTAAATTCATAATCAATAACTAAAAAATATATAGTCACAAAAACTCGTTGAAATGTTCAAATAAATATTTTTTTTTAAAACTAACTGCTTTAAACGCTTTCAGCTACTTAAAAACATTTGATTAACATTTTCATTAATTCAAATGATCTACTTCCGTAACTTTGAAAAATTAACTGCTGGAATTTTTTCTATTAATTTATTATCAATTTTTGTAATTGAAAGTTAAAACTACAAAAAATTTAAAAAAATTAAAAGCGAGGCAAACAAAAAAACAAAAAACAAAGCAACAGTGTAATTATATTTATAAAATGATATAATTTTAAATATCTTATAGGTTTTAACAGCAGATATTTCTGACAAAAAAGTTTACTTATTGAATAATAAATAATTTTGATTAGCAAAAAAAGATGATCTTTTTGTTAAGTAGTATTTAAAAAAAATTTAAAGAATAAAAAATGAATTGAAAAATGAAAAGAATGAAAAATAAAGTAAAAAATATTCAAAAACTATAGATTATTGCTTGATAATAAAAAATTGATAAAACACACTATAAGTAAAGCATAGATAAGAAACAATACAGGAGCCACACAAGATAAAACCTTGTGGTACCCCTAAAGTTGCTGGAAATAAAGAAGAGTGTAGGCCTTTAAGAATGACTTTAATACTGCGATTAGAAAAGATTTAATTATCTCAAAATCTTTATGTAAAAAAACTAATAACATAAATAGACAAGACTAATCGTAGGATAATTGGAGAGATCAGAGTGTTTTCTAGATTTTTTAAAAGTTGGATGCACTTAATTATACCTTATTAATAGTTTAGTGTAAAAACTAACATAAAAGAGTTTAATTAAGGTTTGACTTTAGCATAAGAGGCCAGAGTGATTCAGATGTCTAAAGTATGGCCATTAGATTCAAGAGTCAAATTAGAGGAAAAGTTCTTTCCAAATAACTCTAACTTATTCGGGGAGTAAAAAGAGTAATAAGTAATAAGATCAGACTTATGAATTAGAGATGGAACGTTAGACTTACTTTAGTTAATGACACTGTTGAAACTTTTCCAAAATAGATTAGATTTAGTATCTGTGATTAGATTTAGTAAACTAAGAATAATGGAGCTTAGCATCAGACAAGACCTTTTTATATTGACTCTTGCAATAAAAAAAAAAATTCATTTTCAAGAGAAAACTT
>NC_061162.1:51616227-51641227 GCF_022113875.1 Hydra vulgaris | reverse complement strand
GTATCCAAATGCAAGCATCGAAACAAGTTCCTTCTCGCCCTATTAACACGGGTGATTGAGCAATTTTCTAATTAATTAAAAAATTGTTTGTTTTAACGTCAGAACTCATTCCATTGCTTTGTTATGGTTTTTTTCTGTTAATTTCTGTATTTTGTATTTTTTAACGGTTTTTTCTTAATTTAAAGAATAAAATATGGCTGATGATTGCCGAAGGGCATGAAACTTTAAGTTCCATCACAAAGTTGTATTTTTTCAAATAATCAAAACTCTTTATATAATAATACTGATCTATTTAGTAAACAATTTACTTAATATTGATCACTCTCAAACGAACAAGAGACTTTGTATCATAATTTGGTACAATAAAACAATATCATATATATATATATATATATATATATATATATATATATATATATATATATATATATATATATATATATATACACATATATATATATATATATATATATATATATACTATATATATATATATATATATATATATATATATATATATATATATATATATATATATATATATATATATATATATATATATATATATATATATATATATATATATATATATATATATATATATATTAGGGCTGTACCGGATTTTTTTCAAATTTTTTCAAATCCGGCCGGAGCCGGATTTGCCGGATTTCTACTGACAGATCCGGCCGGAATCGAAGCCGGAGCCGAATTTCAAAACAAAACTACAAGAGCCAAAATCCTGTACATCCCTAATTGGTGTTGAGCATGGTCAACAATGTGGACAATTCAGAATACCAAGTGACTGCTGTTTTCTGTTAAACTTCATTGTTGTTATTTAAAAAGTTTTATAGCAATTTCTATATATAAATTAACAGAAATTCTAAAGAAATTCTATAGGCCATATGTTTTAAAGGTTTATAGTAATTCTATTGAACTTCTTTTCCGGGATTTTGTCACTCCGCCACTGTAGTGGATCATTGTGTCTATTTATTTCTTTTCAATGCCTTTTAGTAATTGTTGTTTATGTGCCCTGCCACCAGCGGACGTAGACTGAATAATTTTATGAATAAATTGCCAGAGTAATGATGATGATGATGTAGAAAAATTATTAAGCCCGGCTTATTTTGGTGGATTTTCTTCAGTTTTGTCAATCTTCTGTTCAGCATGCTCAGATTGACTTCAATCTTGTTTTTTCAGCTGTCAATGTTGCCTGTAATGAGGAGAATTTAGTTTTAAATTGTGAGCCAACCAGCCTCGTCAGTATATAAAGAGGTTTCTCTTTTCAATGCTTTTAAAACGCTCATTTAATCACTTGATTAGGGTAGACATCATAGTCTTTATACCTGCATCATTCTAGAATATCGTGTGTTTTCCCTTCAGAATTTTTTGTTGCGTTGTTGTTTTAAATTAGACTTAGCTTATTAAATTATAAAGAAATATAAATACAAATACCAAAACAAATATGAGGTTCATAAAATATAGAATTACAAAAAAAATTGATTTTTATAAATAAAATATTAGGTATACACGGGCAAAAAAAATGTAATAAATAATTGACAAAATTCAAAACTCCGGCTAAAATTATGCCGGATTTGCTAAATTTTTGCCGGAGCCGGATTTGGGCCAGATTTGTAAAAATGGCCGGATTTCGGCCGGAGCCGAAATCCGGTACACCCCTAATATATATATATATATATATATATATATATATATATATATATATATATATATATATATATATATATATATATATTTATATATATATATATATATATATATATATATATATATATATATATATATATATATATATATATATATATATATATATATATATATAATAACAATCCAGCATGCTTTTTTTGATATCATTGGACTTTGATGTTAAATTAACGATTGTTTGAGTCTTCTTAAATATAAAAAAATGTATATTGTTGAGCATTCTGTTTACTTTCTAATAAATATAGATATTCATTAAAATATTATTTGATGTGCTAATATTGTTTATTCTTGATATACATCTCATAATTTAAAATAATTATTATGGCCAAAATCCACTCTTTTAAACTTCCTTCAGAATTTTATTAGTCGTTGATAAAAACTTTGCACTTATTTGCGAACTGTTTATAACTATTTGAGAATTTTTATTTAAATTGTTATAAATATTTGAAAATTTGCGTAAAATGAAAAAGAAAAATGAGTATCTAATTAACTGCAATATTTCAGCAATAAAACAATCAAATTGACTAGAAATATTTTTGATAATATAACACAATATAAAATGATAGTAATGAATGAACAAAACATTTTAATAAGAGAAACTGCAAAACATTTTAACACAACACATGCCACTTTTAGCAGAATAATCAGCCAATATTGAAGATACAATACAATTTAAAATCTACAATGTCCTGGAAGACTTAGCATTTTGAATAAAAGAAGTGAATGTTCACTTATTCGCATAGTGAAAAAAAAAAGAAGTTTATCATCTACTGATCTCAGCCTAAAAAGACAAAAAGCTTCTGATATTGTTGCTTGTGCTCAAACAATAAAATTACTACAAAAACATAACTACATGTAGCGAGCTGTTTGCGAAGAAATACGTCTATTGATAAAATGTCAGAAAACAAGAAAAAACTAGTGTTTATTTTTTAAAATTTGTAACATTAAAACTATGTCTTAGCATGCCAATAGTCCAGATCTCAATTACATAGAGTGGTCTGTGTTAAACCACAATTTGAAGTAAAAGATCTGGACCAGCTGAAAAAATTAGTAACAAAATTACAGAATAATTTTCAAAAATAGAAGAAGTTAGTAAATTCCATGCCAAAACATATCAATAAATGCTGAAAAGCAAAGGATTGTCAACAAATATTAATTCTTTTTTTTGTTTTGTTTTTCAAGTGTTTTTTTATTAAGGTTTGTTAATTTTTTTGTGTGGTTTGTTTATTTTGGCCACTTTTTTTTGCCGTTGGCACAAATGGACACTTGTATTAATTTCAATATTTTAGCTTTTAATTTCTTCATTTTTTTATAATGAATTTATATTGCGACTATTTGATTTATTTCAATAAAAAAAATTTGGAAAAAATCACTTATATTTTATAAAATATTTAAATTCAAACTTTATTCTTACTAAAATAACATGATGGATTGTTCTTAATGGCCTATACTGTGTGTATATATATATATATATATATATATATATATATATATATATATATATATATATATATATATATATATATATATATATATATATATATATATATATATATATATATATATATATATATATATGTTAAAAAATACCTGTAAACATTAAAAATTAAATAACAACACTGGCTTTTATTTAATTTTACATAAATGTAAAGTGTTATTTTATTTTATGATTGTTAACAATTGATTTGCGTTAATTGTAAATAGTTGTATATGTAAATAGAGGTATTTGTATACAACATTAAGACATAATTGTAAATATCAAGAGAATTAGTTTGTATATAAATTATGCTGAATTGCATAAGAAAAATGAGGTGTTTAACGCTAAACTTATAAAGTCCTTTTTGATGTGAAACAAAAATATAAAAACATGACTCAATTAAAGAAACATGTTTTTCAATTAAAGAAACATTTCACACTTAAAGCATCAGATGTTATTATCTGATGATTGCCTGAGGTGTGAAGTCATATTTCTTTAATTACCAGGTGTTATTATTTAAATTTACATAATATAATTTGCTCTACTCTGTATTGAATAGAATAATATAACAGGGCACCAGATACTAATTAATTATTTACATTAAAAGGTAATGACTATAAAGTTTTATTTATAAAAGGAAAAAAACTACAATAGCATAGCTACAAAAATAAGATTTTAGTTGTCAGCAAGTCAGATTTAAATAAATAGTCTTATAGTTCCCAGATGAAAAAAAGTGACGAGTTGCTTTGTAATTTTAAAGAGATGAGTTTGAATTAAAAGTAAAAAAAATTGCCAATATATTTATATATGATTAACATAGTTGTATAGAGCTTAAAAAGAATTATAAGATAAAGGGTCTTTCAATTTTAGATGTTATTTGGATCTAAAGTTTTTTGCATTTTTTATGTTGGAAAAACTGATGATTTTTTTGACAAAACGACTTGTCCTTAAGTATGGAAAACTTCGCATGAAATGGCACCAAAATAATATTAAAAACCATCAAAAATCAATTCATCGATATGACTTGATTTGAAAAATTGACTTGAAAAATCAAGAGCAAAAATCAAAATAAACAATACGTAAAGGAATAAAAACATTATATACATAACTTTTAAACAAAATTCCTAAGTACCATTTATTCAAGAAAACATAAATACTTGTTTTAAATTGAGAAAAGGCTTTAATTGCTACTTCCACTTGAACATTTTCAAAAAACACTGTTTTTTCGATATAAATTAATCTTGGAGTTTTTATACACTGATAATTTTGAAATTTTGTATAAATATTAAAAAGGTTCCCTATTCCATTAGATTCCTTATCCTTTTTTTAAATCTATATAGAAATTTTCAAACAAATTTGGTGTGTTTTGGTACTTAGGAAAAAACTACTTTTGAAAAAAACATGTTCATGGCAAGTTTGTTTATTAAGTGGTCTTACATGAATAATATTATCATATTAAACATAGTACTTTCTATATACGGTTGGAAAGAAGTTGAATCAAACTAACTGACACAAAATCTCTCAAGGTTCTAGCTTTTTTTATAAAAAAAGATATGAGAGAAAAGTTCATGAAAACTATGCACTTTTTTGTCAAAAATCAAAGGTTTTTTGTTGCCCTCTGGAATCACTACCATAGTAGTGATTCCAGAGGGCAACAAAAAACCTTCCAGCATTTATAAGCCAATGTATTTGAAAAATCTGATAATCTAAATTGATATAAATAACCATAAACAAAATTTACACATTTAAATTGTTACAGTTAAGATGTTCTAGCATAAATATGCAAAGCTTAAAAATCTAATTTCATTTATTAAATTTAATTAAGTATAAATTAATATTGATGTCATTCTTCTTACAGAAGATTGAACAAATTAAAGGTATGTGCACATTTAAGTTGCACATGTGCACATTAAAGTTGATAACTTGACGGAACCACTTTTTCGAAGTAACTTAAAAGGTGGTGTAACAAGAACAATTTAAAAAAATAAACTCCACAATATTTAATTTATACTACAAAAAAGTACCGGTACATAAAATAGCAATTTTAATTTTTCATTTTATTACCAACTCATTGAAAAATTTACACCTAATTGAAATCACAGCTTTAAAATTTTTTAAAATTTTTATATAAAATTGAAAATATATAGCAAAAGTATAAACTGTAATACAGATTTAAATTGATTTTTCAGTTTTGCTTTTGTATAAAAATAAAGATAAATAATCAATTTTTCAACTAAAAATATTTTAAATTACAAAATTTTTTAAAACTTTATGTCTGAACAGGGTTGTATAAACTATAACTTTATTAGTTTCTCAGATCGCAAAGCGTGTTGAGACTAATTTTAATGTGAAAATTAATCTTCTTACAATAAAAGGCAGAGAATCATATTTCACATCACCAGCCATCTTATTTAATGTTTTTGATTATGAGTAATCGAGAATTATTTGGTTTAATGAGTCTAAGTTTTGGGAAGGATTTGTGAAAAATAGTAACCCGGATGATAACTATAAAAATGATTGGTTAACTATTTCATAAGCTAATTCTTTCCTGCAATCAGTACATTATAGGCGATCATACTAAAATATGTTTAATTCATTTACTTGAACGAGTGCTTAATAAACATCAATTTTTGTTTAGTGTGCAGTTTTTAAAATAATATTTGTAAAAAGAATACAGGCGGCATCAATACCCAGTCTCTACGCGTCGTGCATTTTCTCTTCTAGAGTTAGAAAGGACGAGACTTACTTTGAAAGTACATACTACAAAAATGTCTCATCTAAGTGAGCAAGAATTGGTCGATATGGCAAAATTAGCCGAGCAAGCCGAAAGGTACGATGATATGGTAAAATTTATGAAAGAACTTACTGTGAAGAGTAAAAAACTAAGTGATGAGCATCGTAATCTGCTTTCTGTGGCTTTCAAGAACGTAGTTGGAGCTAGAAGATCAGCATGGAGAATAATATCAAGTATAGAATCAAAACAGGACGAGAAAGGAGATTCGACTGAATTAACTACAAAGTACAAAAAAGAGATTGAACATGAACTTCAGGTATATGTCAAAGTCTAACTAATTTCTAAACACTATAATCTTGCATCCATTTTCTAATTTAAAAAAAATACATTAAAAAAAATCAATAATCAATTTAGACATAAGCTATTAACCCAAACACGTCAAAAATCAAAATCTCAGCAGACAGGTTGTCAAATGTTTAATATTATGACAGTTTGCAATATTGTCATCAATGTTTTATGAATAATACTTTATTTAGATAATTTAGTCCTTTAAAGTTAAGTAAAATTTGATGGTTATTAATACAATAGTCCTAATATTTGCATTTTAAAAGTATGATTATACAAGACAAAAATGTTTTCATGCACTTGCATTTTATTTTTATTATATTTTTAATTTAGCATGTTCAAGGATTTTCTTTTCTATCTGTAGATTTTATATAAGTATCTTATGCATGAAAACATTGTAAGCTTGTATGACCTAAATCATATCCTTTAAATCAGAATTTATAATTAGAATTAATAAATCGTCTTATAAAATACAATAATAAAACTATTTTTTAAATTAAAAAACAGTAATAAAACTATTTTATTCAAATGTTTCCAGTGTTTTGCCAATAGCAGGCGATCTGTGCTGGTTGTTTGTTATTTTAAACAATTTTTTTCTTATTTTTCAATTTTTTTAGGAAAGATGCAGAGAAGTTCTTGACTTATTAGACAACCATCTATTAGTTGAAGTGGATTCAGGATGTAATGGTGAAAATGGAAATTATGAGGGCAAAGTTTTTTATCAGAAAATGAAAGGTGATTATTACAGATATTTAGTAGAAGTTTCTAGTAATGAAAAGAGAAATGAATTGGCTGCAAAATCTCAACAGGCTTATGATGAAGCAACAAAAACTGCAGAGAAGTTACCTAACACTCATCCTATAAGCTTGGGTTTGGCACTCAATTTTTCAGTTTTTCACTATGAAATAATGAATGATAGCCCTAAAGCATGTGCTTTAGCCAAAAAAGCTTTTGATGGTGCTATTGCTGAGCTTGATAGTCTAAAAGAAGAATCATACAAAGACAGCACATTAATTATGCAACTCTTGAGAGACAATTTAACTCTATGGACATCTGAAACTGAGCAAGATGAACAAAACGAATAAAAATAAACTACTTATATCTAAAAATCAGCCATATTCTTGTTGAAACAAATAAAGTCCTTTAAGGTTACTTAGATTCATCTCGTTTTCTTGTTTCTTTTACGCCACCTACATTTTAAACATCCATATAATCGTCCAAGTGTGGAGATATTGGGAATTAGTTCAGTTATTTTCTATTTAAGCAAAAATTCAATGGACCTGTTTTTCGCTGTTTAACTTATAGTTTTTTATATATATTTCTGTATTACTATCAATTTTTTATGTTTCCTTGAATTTAGCTGTCATTTTAAGGGTATTTTTTGTTTCTAGAGATTAATAACACCAATTTTAAATAAGATTAAAGAAAATGTTTTGTTTTTTTGCATAATCTTGTAATTTTGGTATTAACTCATGAAATGGAGATAATTGAAAACTGGAGTTTAGTTTTGTATTCAATTTTTAAGTTTTTATATTGGAAAGCTCATAATACTGGTTAAATTTTTTTTGTTAATGCAATTCACTTAATGTTATAGAAGTTACTTCTGTGTGCAATTTTTAGAGACAGTTATTCTGAATGTTATTGAGATGGACTAGTACTCTTTATTTTACCAATGTAGCTAAAGTAAAATGGAATAGACACTTAAAGCTGTGATGTGTTTATTCAGCTCTTTGTTAATAGTATTTTGTTTTTATGTACATAAAATCTGCTAATATTACTTTTTGACATTATTTTTAAATAGAGGTTTGCATTAAAACAATTTAAAATTTTCTTTCATTGTATTTAGACCTTTTTAGTTAAAACTGCTCGTAGTATTTAACCTGATCTAAATTTGTTTTTTTGGGTACTTGTTGAACAATAACTTTACCTAATATGGGTGTGTAATTTGTAGTCTGAGTGATGGGTTTAACCAATTACTTTTTACATATCTTTTAACAAATCAATGGGTGACTGCACTGGTTTAACAGTTTTTTTATCCGTTTCGCTTCGTTGTAGTCGAAATAAATGCTAACTTAACGTATTAACTAACAGGCTTTTTATATCCATTTTACTGCGTTGTAGTCGTATTAAAAACGATATTTCGATCAGATGAATGTTTCAATCACAAAATAAACGCTAAATCAAATGTATGGCTTATTCAGTTTTATTTTGCTACATTTGATTTTATTTTTGAAAATCTATATTTAAGCGCATTAAAATTTAATAGTTACTGATTGGACTTAACTTTAACAGTAATTGTTTATAAATGTTAATTAATGCAGTGAAACTTGAATCAGTATAGCATTATATTATCTAATTCGAAATTATATTTTTTCTAGAAAATAAATTTAAAAAAATTCACTTTAAAGAGAGGGTCTAGTTTAACGCGATTCTCTTTACGTGATTTTCATTGGGAGTAAAAATTGCTATCAAAATATTATGACGAAAGTTGGCGGAAACAAAATACAGCAGCATTATCGAGGGATCATCCTTAAATTAAGACAAAGTTTTTCTCGCAGAGCCTAAGGTTTCTTTACGCATGCGTAGAAATATTTAAAGTTGCAATGAATAAAGAAAAAAAAAGAAATTTAGCATTGTTAAGTATGGATGCTTTCCGCTCGCTCTTTATTTAACAGTTTGCGCTTGCTCGGAAATTTCTGAATAAAGAATCGGCATATAAATTACGTAACACAAACTTTCACAATAAATAAAACAACAGTAAAGATCAAAGGTTTTCCCCTCGCAGAGTCATAATTTAAATTAAAAAAAACAAACAAAATAACCTATTAAGTTTAATGAAATTCGCTGCTTAAATCTCCTACTTTTTACCTTCTACTTTCCTTCTTTTCTGTTAACCTCCTGTTTTTAAAATATGTTTAGCGTTGCGTAATTTAAGGACGATCCCTTATTTTAAAACATGTTTATTAAATTCTATTCCTCAATAATGTAATTTTGTAAGTATGTCGTTTTACTGATGTTCTTCACTTTGCTGTTGTTTCATTGATGTTCTTTATACATAGACATTAAATTACTTATTATTTTTGCAGAACAAAAAAGTAGATCTTGTGTGATATTTTTATAAAACTATTTGTTTTGATGTCAATGTTGTTATTTGAACCTCAAAAAGATAGATAACTAGCTTTTGGTTGGAAAAAATTAAAAAATAACTTTAAACTTTTCTTAATTTTCAAAGCCTGTACAAAGTTAAAAGTAGACTAAGTTATGTTTGAATCTACCTATTTTGAATTTAATAAAAGTGTGAGTTTAATAACACTATGTTTGCATGCAGGGCCGTTCCTAGTTGAGTGTAGAGATATCAAACCCTAATGCCCTCCTCTAATTAGGGACTGAAAAAATTAGTTAGCAAGTTTAGATCTTTTTGGAAAATGTCAGTAAACGAGAATTTTTTTCTTTTTTAATATTTTTTATTCGTTTGTCGGCTAAAAACAGGTACATCACCCTCCCTTTTTAAGATCTCTCTGGGACAGCCATGATTGTATTGGTTTCTTTACATTACTTAATAATACTAAATATTTGTATGGGTTTTTTACTTAAGGGGTATGCCCCCCAATAATTTAAGAAATATTTTGAATTTTTACAAAAAAATAATTTAATCTAATATAAAACTGTAAGCATAAACTATTTTTTTTTCTCCTCGGCTGCTAATTATATTTCAGGGGCGGATACAGCATTTTTTAGTGTTTGAGCTAACTTACTGACATGTAGCAAACACCAAACATTTACATATTTATACTTATGTCAAATAAAGATGCTTAGCAAAAATTGCGATGATTACAAGCTGGGAATAAAAAAACCCTGAAAATTTGGCAACAACTGCCCCAAACGTGTTTTTTACTATTCTTAGCTAAAGTTATATTCATTGATGAATTTTAAATTTTATAGTATATATAGCCTCTCAACATTCAAAAATTATAACCATATAAAATTTAAATCCCCTTCATTTTGAGTGGGTTACAAATTTTATATGGTCAAACCTTTTGAATGTTTATAGATTATTGTATGAAATTTAAAATTTATCGATAAGTATAACTTTAAATTATTTCAATACTTCAATTATTTCAATAAAAGAAAAAAAAAAATTTTTATTAACTTGTTGCTCTCACGTTTGGGACGTTGTTGCCAAAATTTAGGGCTTTTTTGTTCCCAGGCTCCAATCGTCGCAATTTTTTGCAATGCATCTTTATTTGACTTGGATATAAATGTTTGAAGTTTGTTCCTTGTCTCAAATATCGAAAAATGCTGGAGCCGCCCATGTATTTGTATAACAAATAGCTTTTTTTTTTTAACATTCTAATACAAACATAACAAATTATTAGTCGTTATGAGTTGAAAAAATAAGTTTATTTATAAAGCAAAATAAAAAATATCTTTTAAATAGGATAAAAATATAAACACCTTTCCGAGTACGAAAGTTTCTTGGTTGATAAATTGATACGTAATTAGTTCAAATTCTAAACTATGTTTTTCATAATATCAATTTTATACTACCAATAAATTTATATTTATAAATTGAATATTCTCCTCAGTTTATTGTCAGTTTGGAAATAAAAATTAAAAGAATTCAAAAAGAATAAAAAGAAAATTGCTAATCTTAAAGAAACATTTTACTTGGATTCACATAAATATGTTGGCACACGATTTAATATACCGGATATATAGTTCAAATACGTATAAATAAACTTGATAATTGTAGGCAGAATTTTACTTTCTATTTTTCCTTTTTTGTATTTATAAAAAAGATTTAAACCGATGAATGTGAATAAAAAAGGTGAATCGGTGAGGTGAATGAAAAGCGCGGAATTCTAATAATGTAAATTTTCGGGAAACTAAAAAAAACTGCTTTTTCCTCCGTAGTAAATTTTTATTAATTGTTAAATTTTTTTTTTTTTGAAGGTGAAAAACATTATCCTCTTTAAAAAAAAAAAATTATTAAACCATTAACAAAAATTTACTATGGGGGAAAATGCAGTTTGTTTTAGTTTCCCGAAAGTTTTTATACTTGGGCTTCTGCCCTTTTAACATTCACCGATTCATTTAAGGTTTTTATAGTTTTAATTGGTTTTACGTTTTTATTTTTTTGATTAATAAAAGGGCATAAAATTATCTGTGTTTAAGATAAGATTTCTTAATAATGTTTTATAAAAATTCAGGTTATTCGATTTTGTAAATTTTATTTTTTTGGTTATTATTTTGTTTTACTGATAAGGACCACGATATGAAATAGAGAAGCGAGAGAGATTTGTTTTTTTAAATCGCTATTATGAAAAAAATTTATTGAGAAATGCAGTGAAAAAAGTCCAAGTTTTAATTTTATCATAAGCATCAAATTTTGGAGTATGTTACTTATACAGATATTTAATGCTTTTAAGAGTTTTAAAATTGGCTCAGTATGTGAGAATTTATCTTTGTTATACATTATTTTTATAGCATGCTTTTAATTTCTATAAAGTGTGACTAATTTGGATTTATGAGAACTTGCCCATGCAATGTTGGTGTATATAAAAAAGCTTTGTATAAAAGAGAAATAAAGAAACCTTAAATTTTTTAGAGATAGCAAAGGACTAGCTTGGTATAGTATACTAATGTTTTTTGATATATTTTTATTTAACATATATCAAAAAACTATTAATGTGCACTTTATCTTTTCTTTTCCATTTTTTTAAATAGCATTAAAGATTTACGAATGATATATAGATGTCGAACGAAGATTTGTGTCAAACGCTTTAGATAACTCAACAAAGATTCCAAATTGAAAAAAAAAAATTCCAAGTATGAATTTTTTTACTTTCAAAAGAGTCATTTATTTTATTTACAAGATTTAAAATTGCCTGTTCGGTTGAGTGTAGCTTTCGGAAACCGAATTGTTGTTTAAATAAGATTTTGTTATTTGTTAGATGTTTATATAATTTATTAAAAATAATTCGCTCTTAAAATTTTGACACGAACAATTGAGATAAGACTGTAACTATTTAAAGTAAATGAATTCCCGGTTTTTTATATTGGCACAACTTTTACTATTTTTAATTTATCCGGAATATTTATCCGGGACATATTCAGTAATAATCGAAGATTTAGATATTTCAAAGATGGGTTTTTTTTATCATTAGGAAAATATTTATAACTACATTGTTACAAGTTTCGTCAATGCCTGGAGCCTTAATCTGGCAGAAAATTCGATTTTGTATAGTTTTTCCAATAATTTCTTTCAAAACGCTCGAAGTTTTTTTTAATAATGCCATTACCTTTTCTTAATTCTTTTGAGTAATATATTTTTTTTGAATTCTTTTTAGTTTTTTCAAATAGCATTTGGCAGCCAAATATTTGGTGACTCAAAACCACTATTTGCGATATCTCTCGTTATGATAATACATGCTTTTGGTTTTGAACAAACAAAAATAAAAGATTGGAAAGTTCTAACGTCTATTTGAAAGTTTTAATAGTATACCAATAGTGACATACTAATAAATATAGATAATAATTGTTTCATAAATATGTAACGATATACCATCATGCTAGACATTGCTCGTACTGTACGTACGAGCAATGTCTAGCATGATGGTATATCGTTACACAACAGTTCAACTTGTTTTATTAGTATGCCATTAGTGACATTTACATAGATATCATTACGCATTTAGTATGTACCACAGACATTTAGCACGAGTTGATAGTCACATTAATTTATATTTAAAGCTTTTAACTATAGTTAGGAACATTATAATAAGAAGCAAAATAGGTTACATATAATTGAAAAAATATATTCGTTTTAAAAGTTATATAAATATAAATAAATTTTAATGTTACATAATAATGAAATAATGAAAAGATAAAAGGTTTTTAAGATTTTCACTCGACTAAATCGATATTTAGTCGATTAGGAGGAAGTCCATCGTCAATTAAATTGACTATTCGTTATTTCTTAATCGATTTATTTTGATTTGTCGACTTTTAGTCGATTTAGTTGAAATCGATTACAATGCAACAAAAGTTAGCAATAGTTAAGTAAAAAAAAATGCCAACCAGTTAGAAATATTTGTGAAATATAATGATTCATTATTGACAAAACATTAAAAAATCAAATTTTAAGCCACTTTTTTTTTAAAAATACTACTTTATTTTTCACACACACACACACACACACACACACACACACACACACACACACACACACACACACACACACACACACACAAACACACACACAAAATAGTTTGTTCTTTTTTAAATTTTATTTACTCAAACCTTTAACCGATAAAAATACAAATTTTTAAAAATTAGTCTACTGAAAAATGTTTAGTATTATTAAATTATTAAAATTTTTATTATGTTATAATAAAAATTTTAATAATTTAATAATACTAAATATTTTTCTTTTTTTTATGTTAATAATTTAATAATACTAAATATTTTTTTTTTTAATGGAGGGGGTCCAGAATTTGAAGTTACGCCACTGCGCCATTGGCGCTCTCGAAGGCCCTGCATTCAAGATTTCATTAATTTCTTTACTTTATAAAAGCAGTATTTATCGAAATTGCACAATTTTATTTTATTTTTATACATACAAATGTTATCTGCGTTTAGGGTAGATTAGGGTAATATGAGCACCTTGGTAATATGAGCATACTTAAAGATTTATTAGATGTATGCAGTGAAGTTAAAGTTGCTTTATGTTTTTCGAATCAACTTCATATGGTGATAACAGGAATCAGTACAATTAGCGTAAATTTATACACAGTAATTAGCGGATATCATCTAATTAAAACGCTTTTAAATTTTTTGCTTTGTTAAAAAAAATCATCACGCGTGAATAATTCTGTGGCGCGATATTTTGGTGCTAAAATAATGAAATTAACTTTTTCATAAAGAAAAATATATTAGCTAAAAATCCAATTCATTTTTGTTTGAAAAATAATTCATAGAAACATTTATTTTTGACTTTATTTAAAGATATCATTTTTGTGTAATATGAGCATGCTCAAATTATCCAGTGCTTTTCATTGAAATTGCTTAGTTTAAAGTCCTAAAATAGCAGTGCTTTTTAATTGCTTCTTGAATAAAAACAAAACATAGTAAAAAATTTTAATACATTAACAATACTAAATATTTTTCTGTAACTTAAATCTAAAAAAATTTAATTTTTATTGTTCAAAGGTTTGAGTTAACAAAATTGAATAAACAATGTATTAATTTTTTTTTTTTTTGCGGAAAACATAGTAGTATTGTTTCAACAAAATGTAGCTTAAAATTTGATCTTTTAATGATATGTTTTGTTAATCACGAATCCTTATATTCCAACAATTAGTTCTATTAAGCAGGTTGGCCTTTTTTTACTTAATTAATGCTATTTTTTTGAGCTAATTTAGAGTGCTCATATTACCAAGGGGACAGGGTAATACGAGCACTTTTGCTACTTTTTTAAAACCTCTGTGTTTTTAAGAAAAAATGTCAAGTGCCCAAATATCTAAATAGATTATGAATAGGGATCCCTAAAAATTGTTTATTTTCAAAAATTTTGGATCCAGCATATTTATTTTTGAAAATATTCCAATTTTTGCTTAAGGTGCTCATAATCTACCCTACAGCTTCTGATGTCAGATATTTATTCCAAATATTTATAACTCGTTGAGAAAAACATTTAAGAATGTCGAGTTGACATCGTTGCTTGCAAACCTTATGAGTACTTATAAGACTGCAGGTATATAAATTTTTGGTAATTTCAAAAAACAATTTTTTATCTTTGCAAACTAAATGATGCATAATTTTTAAACATTTAACTAAAGCGTGTACTCGAAATAAATGTGAACGAATAAGTACGTCATTTTTTTTCATTGTTTATGTTAAAATCTTTTTAATTGTTTTGTATTTTGTTTACAACGTGTTTCAAAAAAATGTATTAGTTTTTTGATTTAACTTAAAATTAGTTTTAAAAATGACAAAAGAAGAAGACATAAGAGAAAAAATTATGCACAAATATTTGGAAAACTCCAATAGTAGCTACAATTCGATAGCAAAAGCGTTGCAAATACATCCATACACCATTAGTCGTGTAATCCAACGTTTTTCTCAAATAAAATCGATAAAACATAAATCTGGTGGTGAAAGAAAGAAGGGTTTTAAAGATAAAAAACTAGTTAGAAAACTGGTTAACAGTTTTAAGTCTAACCCAAGCCTTTCACTAAGGGAGCGCGCAAACATTTATGGACTTTCTCATAGTTTTGTTGTAAAAGTTTGAAATAAACATGGTTTTCATTCTTTCAAAGCACAAAAAGTGCCCAACCAATCTGAAACTTGACGATCTGAAACTCAAAAGTGCAAAAACCCGCTGCAGAAAGTTGTATGACAATTTTATTTCTAAAAATTTTTGTATTATTGAAGACGATGAATCTTATATCAAGTACGATCATCAGCAAACTCTTGGTGCCATCTATTATATTGCCAAATGTAGAGGAAAAGTAGATAAGAAATTTAAATACATAAAACATGACAAGTTTGCTAAAAAAGTCTTGATTCACGGTCGCACAGTGGGCTAATTTTCAAAAAAGCTGGCCAAAAGTCAAAAAAAAAAATCATTATTTTGAATTTACTATTTTGAAACTACATAAACAAAGCCCTGGTGCATTTTATTGTATAATAAAAAATTGTATAAATTTTAAAGTTACCTATATCTACGCAGTTATTAAACATCTGTTATTAAAAACACTTAATTGGCCTTTTAAAAACAAAAACAAAAAATGTGGTTAAATAAGTATCGTTTACAAAAAAGTTATTTATCGTTACTAAAAAACTAACTATGGACGATACTATTCAAGGTATTTATATAATATTTTAGTAAAAAGTTTTATATTATTTCTCTAAATTTTCTGCGAAAAGTGCGAACAAAAAAGTACAGAATAAAGTTTATTTATTTTCTTTAACCTATTTTTCAAGCATTGAAAAAGTAGTGAACCCGCGAGATTCCGCTTAGTTATAATTTGGATGTTGTTCATAAAAGTGTATTCTAAAGATTGGTTAAAAGAAAAGGCACCTATTTTTGCCTATTACTTCATTAACTTATATTGTGTAGTGCTAGTCGTGTTTTTTAGTAAACAAAATGACGGTGTTTTGTTTTCTTTACAAAATCAGTCAAATTGTTATATAGTTATTATGTTTCTTGAGAAACTGATTTTGTTAAGTGCAATAAAACTACAATAAAATTAGTAGCACACATGAATGAGATTTTGACAAAGTTAGAGTGTAGGGAGGGGGGGAGAGACAAACTCCCTCGGTTACGACGTCTTTTTTACCTCAGCTACGATGATTTTTGTATAGTTTTATTGAATTTTACAAAATCAGTTTCTCAAAAAACATAATAACTATATCTATATACAATCATATGATTAACAGTATATTTTACCTTTCTCTTATATATCGAATTTATATAATATAATATACTATCGATTACTTTTTATTTTATTTTTAATTAGTTTAGTAAGGTTATAATATTTTTATGATTTTTTCAATTATTATATTTTCAATTAATATCTAAGGTTCACAAAAAAATCATTTGCAAATTCCTTGAAATTTTAAAAAACGAGTTATCTTCAGATCTAGATGACCAGCTTGTTATTTTGCAATCACAGTTGTGTCTAAGAAGAAAAATTTGTTTCCAATTTTCAACAGGTGATAAAAAGAAACTAAAAAATGTATTGACAAAAATAAAAATAAAATGGAAAAGTAGTAACCGAACAAAAAAAATATTTTTGAAGACACATGACACTTGGTTAAAAGCCTCAACAAATATTTGTGTAAGTTATTTAATGCTTATCTCTATTAAAGTTTTAAAATTTTTTTATATTTACTAAACATTTAAATAATTTCAGATTGTTCAAGCACGAAACAAAGAGAAAAAAAGCCATAGTGCAATGGGTCGACCACCTTTGAACTTTGATGAAGCAAGTGAGCGAACGAAACGGCAAAAAACAGAGGAAATGCGTTCGACATTTAGTTCATCCGAGTTAGCATTTGCTTCTCAGATGAGTCTTCGGGCTTCAGGATCATGCAATGCCGGAGTTACAGTTAAAGATTTACCTTCCACCATTCAACACCGAGTCGCAAATTATATAGAGAGCCTTAAATTGTCCCAAATTTCACAAACATCTGAACTATGTGCTGAAACAGCTCTTTCCATACTAATGGAAGCAAAGCTTTCTAAACACCAATATTGCATTATAAGAAGTGCTGCAATTGCGAGTTCCACAAGCGTGGTCCCCGACATGTAATTGAGAAGTCAGATTTTTTAAGTAATGTTAGTGGGATTTAGTAATTATTTATTGAGTGTCTTATTTTATATTTATGATTAATAAGAGAGAAGTTTTTATAAAGATAATTTGGAGTTAATTTGTTTTGAAGTTTAAACATAAATAAGAAATTATGGTAAATGTTTAATTTGTATACATTTAGGACATTTATTTCCTTGAGTAATGGCTTGGCATATTTGTATCTATCCATGCCTGAAACTAATCGACTTGCTTGCTTTTGTTTTGTATAAATAGGTTTTCAGAAAGATGGGTGATTATTTGCCCAGGCAATATTACAATAGTTAATATGACTATGTATAAAGGAAAAATATAAATTTCTTAAACATATTTTATTCAAAAGAGGTTAGTCTTATACATTGTCCATTGTCCAAGTCTTTGAGACTTTGTTTTCGACTAGCGTTATTTGGCTTTTCCAATTTAAATGTTTGTTGAAAAAGCTCTTTTTTTAAAAAAATTGTTAATAGCTAGTTCTGGTAGTTTAAGTGTAAGGTTCTTGGATTTGGATGGTTTAACAAACAAAATATATTTTGTTTTTTTAATATTCAATGAAAGTTTATTTGCTATAAACCACTCATTGAGATATGTTAGTTCTGTGTTTACATTACAAAAAATATTTTTTAAATTTGAGTCAGAAAAGAAAACATTAGTGTCTTCATCAAAAATAATATAATTAAGTATTTTTGATGACAAATAAATATCATTAATTTAATTTAAAAACAGCAAAAGTCCAAGTATTGATCCTTGTGGAACTCCACAATTTACTGACTCAAATGGGGAGCATGTTAAATCAAATGGTAATACTTATTTACGATTTTCTAAATTGATACCATTTTGTTGAGGGGCACATTTGTAGTACTATATTTCAAATGCCTCACAAACTTTTCTAGCAAACTTTTTAGCATCAACTTTTAGAGTTCTGCAACTGTCTCAGTTAATTTGTTGCGCACAATGTTTCATGTATGTGGCTAATGCAGATCGTTCTGTTTTATTTCCTATTGTACTATTTTTGTGTGCATGCATGTTTTTATTTGCATTTTTGTTTCACCTATTCACTTTTTGCTACAATGACATTTAATAAGGTAGACTCCTGGGTGGCTGTTCATTTGTAGTTTAGATTTATTTTTTGATGTTAATATTGTCTCCAGGTTCAAGTTTGATTTGAAGATCGTTTTATATCCTGCCTTCCTAAACACTTTACGCAATTTTGGAGACAATTTTCGTACCCAAGGTAATGAAATGGTTGGATACGTACTGGTGATGTTGTCAATGTTTTTAGTAGTCACTAGAGATTTTTTGTACTTTTGTTTTATTACTTTTATAATTTTTATGAGATTAGACTGTTTGTAGCCATTTTCGACAAATACTTGATTAAGGAATTTCAGTTCATTTTCTATATCTTTCTGACTGCATACATTCAATGCTCTATGTACAAAACCCTTAAATATTCCATTTAAAAATTAACAAGATCATTCATTCAAAAGTTGAAAAAAAAACTTTTATTTTCAATTTTTATTGACTTTTAATTATTCAGTTAGTCTCTAGTTAAGATTTTTCAATAATGTTTAATAAAAATGTTTAATAAATTATTTTAATAATTTATTTTTTACCTTTTTTACCATCTTACGAAAAACTTAAAGAAGCCAAGAAAATGTGTTACCCTGAAGATATAACCGTAACTGAAATAAGCGCCGAAGTAAAACTGCAATCTTTAAATCACACTTGTTTACGAATTATAAAAACTCAACAAGATGTAATTGGCTCCTTGAATGTAAATATTTTATCAAATTTTATTTTAATTCTTAAGTGGGGGTTTGATGGCAGTTCCGGTCATAGCGAATATAAACAGAGATTTGCCGATTGAAGAAACTCAGATGCAAATGTTTTTCTGACTTCACTTGTACCATTACAACTTTTGTGTACAAATTCAGTTTTAGGTAAAGATATTATTCTATGGAAAAATAGGACACCCTCATCTACTCGATTTTGCCGACCTATCAGACTGCAATTTCTTCACGAAAATGTCCATACAAGCATTAATGAAAAAGACTATATTGAAGATAAAATTAAATCACTGGTTCCTCTCATCATTGTTCAACATAAAATAGAAATTAAAATACATTATAAATTGGTTATGACAATGATTGACAGAAAAGTTTGCAATGCAATAACATTGACGAAATCAACAATGCGGTGTTATTTGTGTTCTGCTACTTCGAGTCAATTCAATAATATCAATTTTGTTAAAGAAATAAAAGTTGACGAATCAAAATTGGAATACGGTTTATCAACGTTGCACGCATGGATTCGCTTTTTTGAATGTTTTTTGCATCTTGGGTATAAACTTGGAATAAAAAAATGGCAAGCACGTTCTGACATTGAAAAAAATTAATATTAGAACAAAAATTGTTAATCCAGAATGCTTTTAAGCTGCAGCTAGGGTTAATAGTTGATCGACCGAAACCAGGATGCGGTAATACAAATGACGGAAATACAGCTCGAAGATTTTTTAAAAACTCACAAGTGTCTGCTGACATTCTAGGAGTGGATTTAGAACTAATAAATCGGTTTCATGTAATTTTACAGGTATTATCTAGTGGCTTTCCTATAGACGCAGACAAACTTGATAACTATTCTACCGCAACTACTTTTTGTTGAAAAGTATCCTTGGTGCAACATGCCTACAACAGTACACAATGTACTTATTCATGGAGCCTTAATAACAAAAACAGCAATACTACCCATAGTACAACTATCTGAGGATGCACAGGAATCGAGAAATAAAGACTTAAAAAAATATCGCGAAGATTTCTCTAGGAAAAATTCCAGAAAAAATACAATGCATGACGTTTTTTGCAGACTTCTGGTTTCGTCAGATCCTGCAATATCTTCACTTTTAAAATCTCATGCAAAAGTTAGCAGATCTTTGTCTTCTCAAGTTTTACAAATGTTATTACCTCCGGAGATTAACGAAAACTCTGAAACTCATTCGTCTGTGATTGAGTTTATCAACAATATTTCAATAATAAATGATTCAGATGACAGTGGTGATTTATTTTAAAGTAATATAAATGAAACAATTATGATAAATGATGCAAATAAAAGTTTTCCTTGTTTTCTTTGAACAAATAAATAAGTAGAATAAATAATGAATTTTTCAATTTATCTTTGTTAACATTGCGGCATAATAATACGGTCATAATACATTATATAGGGGTCGTCCATAAATTACGTCACGCTATAAGGGGGGAGGGGGTTGGTGGTTTTGTGACGACTCATTCAAAACTCGCTTTTAAGTGTTACGATTTTGTGACGAGGGGGGGGGGGGAGTTCGAAAATGGTCAAAAATTGCGTGACGTAATTTATGGACGACCCTATATCGGTATTATACATAATGTTTATATATGTCATGTAAATAATACATTAGCCTATTGAACTTAAATGTCGAATTATAACTAATTGGTTAAACACGAAGGCCCAAAGGCATTTTTAATGATTATTGTTCTTTCAAAACACCGCCATTTTGGATCTGCCAATATTGAATTTTGGTACACTTATGTTCAATTCAAAGTTTGGGATTCAAAAAAATGCTATACAGAAATTTTCCATTAATTATAATCATTTTTTGACTTTTGGCCAGGTTTTTTGAAATTCCGCCCACTGTGCGTCGTTTAGATATTAGTAAAAAGCGCTATGTTTAGGTACGCATGCGTAAGAAAATAAAGAAAACTTTTGAACTTTTAAAATGGCTACGATTAGTTTTTACCGTTATGACTATTTCCTAATATATATATATATATATATATATATATATATATATATATATATATATATATATATATATATATATATATATATATATATATATATATATATATATATATATATATATAATAAAATTAAAAAACACTTCAATATATCATTAATATAGAACCTATTTATCATAGAACCTATTTTATAGGGTTTTTCTAAAATGAACATTTTTGAACAATATATGCTTATTTTTACCTGCAGTACCAGAAATCAGCTAAATTGCTAATATTTGTTTGTAATATATATATTTTTAATTATTCACCTCTACACCGACTACAAATGAGGAGGCTACATTTGTGGTTACAACCCTTTCTATAATGAACCTCAACAGACACGGCCGCTGCATGAGAAATAAGTTGACAACATGCCTATAAGGATACTGTGTTAGACTAACTATATTATTTTGATTAGGAAAATGGCTAAACAGTTATATATTTTTTTAAAAAATTTTAAGATTTTTGCCTCTAAAAAATTATTGAATTTGGGCGGATCCAGGGTGTCGCGAATGATGCGCATGCATCAGTCTTTTTTCAACGCTAAATTTAAGTGTATCTCTTTTTCACTTTTTTATTATAAAAAGTAAAAGGAGAAATTGGAATCTGGCATCAAAAAATTCATAAAAATGAAGTTACTTATAATAAACTAATAATATTACTAATTTTGTGTAAACAGAGTGTTTAGCCAAAGTTGTATAAAAATATTTGTCTTTTTGATTTGGAAAATGGCTAAACAGTTATATATTTTTTTAAAAAATTTTAAGATTTTTGAGGCAATATATAAAAGGATACTGTGTTAGACTAATATATATATATATATATATATATATATATATATATATATATATATATATATATATATATATATATATATATATATATATATATATATATGTATATATATATATATATATATATATATATATATATATATATATATATATATATATATATATATATATGTATATATATATCTATACATATATATATATATATATATATATATATATATATATATATATATATATATATATATATATATATATATATATATATATATATATATATATATATATATATATATATATATATATATATATATATATATATATATACAGGGGCGGATCCAGGGTGTCGCGAATGATGCGCATGCATCAGTCTTTTTTCAACGCTAAATTTAAGTGTATCTCTTTTTCACTTTTTTATTATAAAAAGTAAAAGGAGAAATTGGAATCTGGCATTCACAAAAAATAAAATACTTGTTTTAAACTCGAAAAAAATTCATTTAAACTCGAATTTATTTTATCTCTATAGTTACTTATTCGTTACTTATACAAAATTCCTGCGTTTTGGAGCAACTAATGCAATTGTTCTTCATTCAACTGATGTGATTGGTTTAAAAAAAAAAAGTACGCTTTAACCAATCATATTCGTACTTTTTCACAAATTTTTCCGATCACTTTGTAGCAACTGATGCAATTGTACTCTAAATCATTAATGATTGGTTAAAAAACAGTTTAAACCAATCACTATTTAATAAAATAACAATTGCATCAGTTGCTCCAAAAAGCTTTACAAAAAAGATAAGAAATGTTATTTATAGCCAATCAAATTTGTAGAAAGTTTAGAACAATTGCATCAGTTGCTCCAAATCGTTCAAATTTTACAAAATTCTGATATGCCACCTGATAAACGTTCTTCGCTCGTAATTTTCGTCGTTGCACTATGCTTGTAAACTGAAGTTTTATAAAAAAATGAATTTTTTAGTCTCAAATGCAATTAAGGCTAGACATTTGTCAAATATTCGCAAATATAAAAACCAGTTGACTGAAGAATTGAAAGTTGTAAATAATAAGAGTCCAGTTCAGCCACATAGTCAGTATCTGAAAATACTGAAATGGATCGTTTTATCCCAAAGCAAGAAGATACTAAAGATTATGTTGCTTTAAGGTAAAACCCTATTATTAAAGTTAATGGTATTTTATATTTCCAGCTAGTATTTAATATAAACTGAGCTTGTTTTAGTATACTTTTTATTTTATTTAAGGTCATCTGAAGATGGAAATTGCCTCTACAGTTCAGCTTCTCTTTTAAGCAATTCGTCTCTGAAGACAGTTAATGTATTAAGGCTTCTAACTTCGATTGAATTGTTTGAAAAAGCTTCCTACTATGCAAGGTACTCCCTTTTTGTTAAACTGGTTTAAATCAATTATTTTTCTAATCTTTCCAGTGTTTTAGTAGCCTGTGCTTCTTTTGAATGTTCAGATCAATTTAAATTAATTAACAGTGAATCAGCTTCTGAAATTATAATAATGGAAGCATTGATCAACTGCTAAGCTAACAAGTTTTCTTCATTTTTAAGTCTAATTGCTTTGTCATCAGTTTTAAATATTCCTATTAGATCAATTTATCCAGATTTTGGCTTAGAAAAATTGAAAAAACTTTTTAATACAATTATTTTCCCATTTCGTTCAATTAAAAATCAAGATCAAAATGTTTTAAATATTTTATGGTGTAATACTGATATTATGTCAGTGATGCAAAATAATAATAACTGGACACCGAACCATTTTGTACCAATTATTAAAAAGCCTAAACTAATTTCTAGTAATAATAAGAATTTGGCTATAAAAAACAATGCTACTTATCCTTTACACTTTTTTAGTCCTAAAACTGAAACAAATAAAAAAAAAGATTCTGCAAAACATGTCAAAATTCAATCTAAAATTAACTTTACAAAAGACAATGCTTTCATAGAGTTGCCTTTTGAACCTTCTGTAGATTCAAAAATAGTTAAGTCATTAGACTCCAACTCAGTTATTATTCCTTCATATAATGAATTAAATTTTTTGTATGATGTTTCAACATATCTTGTTCGAGGTAAACTTTTAATTGCTGGCAAAGATGATTCTATTTTGTTAGATATGGTAAACAAAGTATTTTGTCCTAATTCTATGTTTGTTTTTCCAATATCTTTTAATACAAAAAGATCATTTAAATTTGAATGGCTCAGCCAGTTTTCTTGGTTAGCTTATTCTAGCAAAGAAGATGGAGCTTACTGTCTTCCTTGTACTTTGCTAGGTGCTAGTATTCCAAATAAGTCTGGAATATTAAATTTAGTTTTCAAGCCCCATCAAGAGTGGGGTAATGCTGTTCGTGATTATAGAAAACATGAGGAAAATTGTGTTTTACATGAAAAATCTATGCTTTCATTTAATGCATTGCTTTCAAGTTGCAATTCCAAAAGTAATGTTATTGAGGTTGATTTAAATAATTCTTGTTTGAAACTTCTTTCTGATAACCGAAAAAAATTAGTTCCAATAATTAAAACAATAATATTTTTTGGTAGAAACGCTCTAGCATTTCGTGGACATCGTAATGATAGCAAATATCATCCTGATATTGGGGAATTTTCTACTCAAAAAGTTAAAGTTGGTAACTTCATAGAGCTTTTAAATTTTCGTGTTGATGCTGGTGATCAAGTATTAGCTAATAATCTTTCTTCAAGTTCAAAAAATGCAACCTATATATCAAAAACTACCCTAAACCAACTTATTGA
>NC_061162.1:51568727-51611227 GCF_022113875.1 Hydra vulgaris | reverse complement strand
GTTGTATATTTGTAAAAACTTTAAACTTTCCATGTGTTTTCGAATTAAGTTTTCAAACTTTATTATACAAAGTGACAACTTGTATAATAAAAGTGACAACTTGTATAATAAACTTTATTATACAAAGTGACAACTTGTATAATAAAAGTGACAACCAATTAATAATTTAACATTATCTAATAAAGTTTATTGTAACCAAAAAATTATCATTCATTATAATTTATATACTGCCTTGTATCAATTTTTTTTTCATATAAAAACAAAAACAAATTTAAAGATAAAACAGTTTTTTCAACGAATATAATTCAAGACAATATTGAATGTACACAGAAATATTTTTTATACAAGATATATATATATATATATTATATATATATATATATATATATATATATATATATATATATATATACACATACATACATATACAAACACTATCTCTCACACACATAAATATATAAACAATGTATACACACACATATACACACATACACACAAAGACAAACACACGCAAACACACACAAAAACAATGTATGTATGTGTGACTTATTGTTTATACACATATTTTAATTTTTAATCACAATAATAATATGTACAATACTTAATATATTATATACTATACATGTATGACAAACGAAATTTTAAAATTGTTTCATGTTTCTGACTATTTATGTAGTGGAGTTGCTTTAAACGTTATTCAAAGTTACCCGTATGCAAAAAAATTTATACAACAAATTATGTTATGCTACATCAATGGAACATAAGTATAGTAGGCAAACAAACTTTTTTAGATTTTACATGCTTAATAAATTTATAAACAAAAATTATGCAACTTAGACAACAAGCTGCTACACTAGCTGAGGCAGTGTACGAAGTATTCTGACTAATTTTTTTTTGGCAAAAATATCCGAATTATTTAACTCATTTTTTGGGGAACAATAACTACCAATAAACAAAGTAAAACTTAAAATAATCAAAATATAAACTATTTTTAAAACTTTAATGTTTGAGATTTAAACAATTTCATATAAATTCTTGCCATAATTATAATTTGAAAAAAAAAAAGATTTGAATTCAAAGTTACTCCGCTATTCAAAGTAACTATTTTTTTTTTTTTTAAATTGAATAAGGTACCCCAAGAAGTCCTTACGGTCTTATCACAGAGCACCGCGGAAGAGCATTTAATAGGAAGTTCACGCCTCCTTCCCAACCGATGTCGAAAAACTTGCCTAGAGGTGGGGTTTGAACCAATCTTAAGTTTCTGAGGCAAGTGCGCTACCACTGCGGTAGAGGTGGTTACTGGATAAAGTGAACGATGAAGTAATTGTATCTATGAAAAGTGAATTTGGAGTACTATTACATTGATACAAAATGGTTGGAGCAGTGTCAAAAATAATCCAATTATTGTTCACAGTGTACACAATGGAAAAACCCCATATTTAATCTCCGCTATAGATGCAGAAAGTGAAAAAAAAAAAAACTTCAGAATATTGTGCTCCATTAGCCATTGAAGCAATAAAACACATCAAGAAGGTTTATGAACAAGATGTAAGTATAATAATACTGTATCATAGTATTTACTTTAACTTAAGCCAACTAAAAATATAAGAATATTTGTCTACTTCCAACAGGTATTTGCCATTTGTACAGATAATGAGAACAAAATGAAAAAGAATATATATATATATATATATATATATATATATATTCTTAAAGAGGAATATCCATTGCTACTTACATATGGATGCTCAGCTCATTACTTAAATTTAGTTGAGAAGCAGGTGACACCAAGTTTTCTGGCACATTTAATTGAAGTTAACTAATACTTCCGAAATCATCACCTACAACCACGTGTGAGTAAATCATCACCAACCACGTGTGAGTAAATCATCACCAACCAACGTGTGAGTAAATCATCACCAACCACGTGTGAGTAAATCATCACCAACCAACGTGTGAGTAAATCATCACCAACCACGTGTGAGTAAATCATCACCAACCAACGTGTGAGTAAATCATCACCAACCACGTGTGAGTAAATCATCACCAACCAACGTGTGTGTAAATCATCACCAACCACGTGTGAGTAAATCATCACCAACCAACGTGTGAGTAAATCATCACCAACCACGTGTGAGTAAATCATCACCAACCACGTGTGAGTAAATCATCACCAACCAACGTGTGTGTAAATATCATCATCACCAACCAACGTGTGAATATTGTTTATAATATATTATTTTAATTTTACAGTTTCAATTTTTTTTTATTCATTTACTCAGTGAATTTTATTATTATATCAACTAATTGAACTAGTTCCTTATTTCAGGGATGGCTTTTGGATGATAAGAATGGAGTTATGCCACAACTTCCTAATGATACATGATGGAACTCTCAAGTAGACTTTTTAAAGACTTATATTAAAAATTATAGCCACTATCTTGATATTATAGAGAAGCATGAAGGTGATATTTATAGTAATATCAAGAAAATTATAGATAATGCTGCAATTTTCAGGGAAGCTAAAAATCTTCAAACTGGAGAAATGTGAATAAGGTAGATATGTTAAACAAAGTTGTTAGTCATTAAAATAAAATTGCAAACTGCACTTAAATATATTGTTAAAATATTTGTATAGGTATTTAAAAAAAAAATTATATTTATAGCTACAAAGTGATTCAACATCATTGTCAGATGCATGTGAAATTTGGTTGTCTCTCCTGAAGGATGAAGACCTGAAGCTATATTATATTGAAATTAAGTTAAAACTTGATTAAGCAATGGAACCTTTTCATTTTTTGGCAAATTTGACTGATATTAAATACCAAGGTATGGCCACCAAATCTAACCCAAAAATTGAAAGAACAAACTTAAAACTACATTTTTTTAACTTACATAACACATTAGTCAATTCTAGACTACAGACACAATATATGACTAATAAATAATATCCATATAATATATTTATTTCTCATTTATAAAATATAAAACAGAAAAATAATATTCTTTAATTTTAAGAAAATCTTTAAGCATTGAACAAGAAGCTGCTGCAGAAGCTTAGCTAAGTGATAGGCACAATGAATACTTGGCTGGTTACTATGATTTCAGACTAAAAGTCACAACTACCTTTCCACAACACATGTTTAACAATAACTTCATTTCTACAATTTCAAGTGAAACATGGTGGAGTATAATAGATATGAAACAAAAGCTACATCAAAAATCTTTACCACTACCAGAAGAGTTTGTAAAGTTTTTTCAATCTCTTCATAGTTGTCCTGCAAACACTGGCTCAATAAAAAGAGATTAGATTAGATTAGATTAAAATTTATTAGAACAGTGATACATGTTCTAAAGGACACGCAGGTCCATAAAATATGAAGGACTCTGACAACGTGCCCTACAATCACATAATACAAATGCTAGTTAATTTAAAATATATATTACAATTATATATAAGACCATAGTTATAAAACAAAAACCAGTTAGCCGGAACAGTATTTTTCAAAGTCGATAGAGTTAATTTTAATTTTGAAGCTCTTTATATTTTTGGCATTCACGACGTCAGACGGCAAGTTATTCCAAATATTAACAACCCTGAGTGAGAAAGAGTGTTTACGGACATCGAGTTTACATTTTAGTTTGCGTAATTTAAAATTATGTCCTCGAGTGTAAATATAGTTGTTAAATAAAAAGAAACTTGATTTATTTAGGCAAACTAAGTTGTTCAGAATTTTGTAACATGTAATCATGTCTTGCTTAAGGCGACGAATTTCTAGTAGTTCCAAACCAAGAATACTAAGTCTACTTGAATATGAAACATTATTTAGGTTAGAAATTCTCTTGGTAAAACGTCTTTGTACTCTTTCCACGGTATTGTTCATTTTAGTGCGATTTGGCGACCAAACCGGAGAGCAATATTCTAAGATCGGTCTTATATAAGTAGTGTAGGCTTTAACGATAACACGTGGATCACGACTTTTAAAACATTTAAGGATTAGATATCCTCGAATGTTTGATGCACGGACGATATTTGAAATATGATTACTGTAATTCAAATAAGAATCCATGGTCACACCAAGATCTTTTGGGTTTGTAGACCAAGTTAAATTATGATTGCCTAATTGATAGTTGTAATTTATATCTTTACAAAATGAAGTAGGTGCTATTCTATGAGTAAAGCACTTATTATTGGCTATTTTTAATTGCCATTTTTTTGACCAGAGATAAACTTTATAAATGGCTAGAGATAAACTTTATAAATGGCAGAGATAAACTTTATAAGAGATAAACTTTACAGAGATAAACTTTATAAATGGCAGAGATAAACTTTATAAATGGCAGAGATAAAATTTATAAACTTTAAAAAGAGTGTTTTTTACTTTTGGTATTGTGTGGAGCAAGTTAAGAAATAGGTTAGGAAACGATAGAGCTAAAAATCTTGTTCGGATATACAGACATTTGAGAGGCGGAGAATTTGATTGGTAAACAACAACGGCCAATCTTTTGTAAAGCTTTTGAAATTTAATGAAATGTAATTTGTAATCTTTATTGATTTTTCTTTTTCTTTAAACTAACTTTCCCCAATTGTTTTTTCTGTATTACCCTAACCAGCTATACAAATGATTAATCGTATTATGGATAATTCTGTAAGGAGTTTAAACTATAAAATATAATAAACATATATATATTTCATAATAAAAGAGTAATAAATCTTATATTATTCACAATATAGGGTTTAAAAAAGCTGAAGACAGATTTATCTGTTGTAAAAAAAGACATTTTAAAAAAAAACCAAATATCTTCGAGTTTTTTTGGTTTTTTTTGAGGTGGGTTTTTTTGGGTTGGGTTTTTTTACCAACCCTGTCTCTGGAAAACTAGAATTAATAATAACACTATTCTTCTTTCTTTGTTTTCTGTTCTAAAGAACAGGTTTTAACCTGGAAGAAGTTTACCATAATTACAGTACTCATAATCTTTACCTAATCATAACTCATTATCTTCATAATCTCATTTACATATAAGTATAAGAGCGATTCTTATAAACTAGCGGCATTAGACTTGTTTTTATGAAGTATGTTTTTCCTTGTTATTTTGTTATGGTCTCAAAGTTACATTTAATTCGGACCGTAGAGAAAACTTGTAAAACAAGCATGATAAAGAGAAACAACCTTAGCGGATGCTAATTTAGCAATTAATTGTATATATGGTTTCCATAAAAGATCAGTAGTAAACAATAATCCAAGAATATGTAAAGAAGTGGACTCAATTAGAGGATTGCAATATATTAATAAAGGAATGTCAATTAATAGTTGTTTGCAGTAAATAACTGAGTTTTGTTGGAGTTAAAATTCACAAGCCACTGTGCGCCCCAATATGTTAGAGAAGTGAGATCAGATTCAAGATTGGCTACATGTTCTAAGCGATTAAGTGAGAAGACTATTTGCCAATGCAAGAGTATAAGGTTGAGTCATTAGCAAAAAGAGCTACTTTAGATGGTTGTTGGGAAGATCATTAATGTAGATAAAAAACAAAACAGGACCAAGGATAGAAGTTACTGGATATAAAGACGAGTGTTGGCCTTTAAGGATGACTTTAAAAAAGTGGTTAGAAAGAAATAATTTGATAATCTCAAAAACTTCCCCACATATACCAAATTAAACAAGCTTATGAAAGACCAGCATGTTAAACTTAGTCGAAAGCCTTAGGTTTGCCAAAAGCAATAGCCCTAGCCTCTTTGCCTCTGTCTAATGCACAATTTCCATGATCACAAGTTTTCCTTTTACTAATAATAATAAACTTAATTAGTCTTTTATGGAACCACAAGAACAACAAGCATGATTTAATTTGTTTTCTTTGTATTATTTTATTTTTGTTGAATATTAATATAAAAGGAGTTTTTACATTTACATAATTTTAAGATTACATCAGATAGATATTTACATTGATAACTACATTGAGCATTAATTTTTTTATACTTACTTTTTCTTAGTTTTTATAGTAATGCAATTACAACCAAATTTTTGCTTGTGTTTATACTTTATTACAAATTTAATTTGCTGATATATAATATAAAGAGAGGTTAGTAATTTCTTATATATATATATATATATATATATATATATATATATATATATATATATATATATATATATATATATATATATATATATAAAATGACACCTTTTTTGTACCACTGTTTACAAAAGATGACACCTTTTATTGATGGTTCAAACTCCAAACTTAAGTATCTTAATGCCTGTGCCAAAAGAAGATTGCAAAAAATTGTGGTAATGGAGGCCTGTGAAGAAATCTTGACTGACCCACCCAACCCCTCTTTCCTTTCCCCAAATATCAGGACAGTAAATTTTTTAAATTTATCAAAAGTTTTTTATAATGGTCTTCATAATTTATATATTATTTCTTTAGAAAACAATATCAGAAACCATAAAATATCAAAACTTTCATTAGAAATTTATTTAAAAAAATATTTCAGATAGGGTTATCAGTAAAACTAAATTTATATTTTAATTTTGGTTCCAAAGACATTAAAAACAGGTTGCTTGAGTTGAAATGCAAACATAGATGCAAATAATAAAGATATTACAAACCAAACTTTTTTAGCATTAATTTGTTTTAAATCTTTACTTATAAATGTATGTGTGGGTGCACATGTGCATGTGTTTTATATATTATGTAATATATTAAATATATTGTTGTATTGAATATAGTGTATTAAAAAAAAATAACTGAAAAACTATTTTTATTGCAATTTAAAGTTAGATTTCAAGTTAGATTTGCAAAATTACATGATAAATATTTGATTAGTTTTTAGCTTGTACAATCAAAATTGTATCTACCTTAATTTTAATATTAATGGTTATTTTTTTTTTTTTTTTTTATACATTTTAACTCTTTTTTTGGACAGAATTGTAACATCTTATTATTTGTGATAATATATAGTGCAATAACTGTCGTTATTGCACTGTTGGTGCAATAACGACAGTTTGATATGTTAAATCTATATATATATATATATATATATATATATATATATATATATATATATATTATATATATATATATATATATAACATATCAAACTGTTGTTATATATATATATATATATATATATAAATATATAAATATATATATATATATATATATATATATATATATATATATATATATATATATATATATATATATATATATATAGATTTAACATATCAAACTGTCGTTATATATATATACGTATGTATATATATATATATATATATATATATATATATATATATATATATATATATATATATATATATTATATATATATATATATATAATATATATATATATACATACATATATATATATATACATATATATATATATATATATATATATATATGTATATATATATATATAATATATATATATACATATATATATATATATATATATATATATATATATATATATATATATATATATATGTATGTATATATATTATATATATATAAATATATATAAATATAATATATATATATATAATATATATATATAAATAGATATAAATATATAATAATATATATATATATAATATATATATATATATATATAATACATATATATATAAATAAATATAAATATAATATATATATATATATATATATATATATATTATATATATTATATATATTATATATATATATATATATATATATATATATATATATATATATATATATATATATATGTATGTATATATATTATATATATATAAATATATATAAATATATATATATATATATATATATATATATTTATATATATATATATATAACGACAGTTTGATATGTTAAATCTATATATATATATATATATATATATATATATATATATATATATATATATATATATATATATATATATATATAAGTTTGAACGGATCTTACGTTTCTGAGGCAAGTGCGCTACCACTGCGCCACGGCTGCTCTTAATGAAGCCCTTTACATGAAAATACCTTTATCATGAAACCCTTTACAATATCAAATATAATAATAACAATAAAATCAAATTAACCAATAAAAATAAATCAACATTAACTATATATAACTGTGCATTTAAAATATAAACATACTGGATAAATTGTATGAAATATATGAAACAAAAGAACTAAAAACAAGAATAAATATTTTCAACTGAAAAGATAACTTCTTTTACTTTTCGTTTAAAAGAAGTTAAAGTCCATTTCAATGACAAATCAAAATTTGGCAAAACTCTTTTATTCCATAAATAAGGACCGCGATAAGAAACAATTAGTTGTTCAAAATTAGTTTGGCAGAAAGGTTCTTGTGGATTTTTTCCATTGCGAAGCATGTATTTGTTTATGGGTTTTACATTATAAAGATTTATAAATACATTAAGAGATAAACGATTTTTGCATTTAAACATGAAACATAAAATATTATAAACATTTAGTTTGTATACATTTAAGGCTTTCTTTTCTCTCAGAAGTGGTTTTGAATTTGAAAAACGATTTACAAAATTAATTAAGCGAGCTGCGCGTTTCTGCTGATAAAGAGATTTAGTTTTGCGCGCTTTCCCATACAATATTTGCATAATTTAAATGACCGTAGATAAACGAATAATATAGTTGTTTTACTTGTTGTTTATTTAAAATATGTCGAACTTTATATATAATTCCAACACTTTTAGCGACTTTCAAGGAGATATTATCAATTTTATCAAGGAGATATCAAGTTTCCAGTTGTTTCCAGTTTTCGTTTAAAACTAAAACTAGTTTTTTAAAATAAACTTTAAACAATTGAATTAGAAATTTCAGGGCAAGCATTTCATCATGTGAAATGTTAAATATAGAAGTACTAAAATCTAAAAAAAAGAAATTTTTACCTTAGGGTAGGGTATGTAATATACCTTTAGTAAGGTACAATTTTCTACCTCCTTAGGTAGAAAATTGTATGACAAATTATTGTTTTTAGTATGATTTTATACCTTTAAAAGTAGATAATTATACCAAGGGTATATTACATATCCTAAGGATATGTGATATACCCTTGTATATCACTAATTATATTATACTAAGGGTACATCACATACCCTAAGGTAGAAATTTTTACCTTTTTTTTATAGAGTGTATTAACTTTAAACTAGATTTTTTACTTGTTAAAACACCGCCTTTGAACAAAAAAGCGTAGTTTTTGAATAAACTTGACTGATCCAGCCTACTTCTATGGCCAACAAGCCCTGGTCTACCCTATGATGCGCAAAAATAAAAAATATATTAATATAAAATGGCATGCTTAAAAAATGTTAATAACTAATAAAAAAAAAAAAAGCAAATTGGATATCGTCTTAACCGGCCTTACCTGCGCTTTAACCAGCTTCGAGACAAAAAACTTATCAGATTCTTTCACTGCCTTCTTTGTATAAACGACACTTAATTTTAATTCTGAAGTTTATTTAAATACAATTCAATAAAAAAATATACCACTTTTTTTTTTAATTTATATATATATACAGTTCAATAAAAAAAATATACCACTTTATTTTTTAAGACATTTTGTTTTATGAAAAAAAAACATGCCCATTGAAGTTAATCAAATTCGCAGTCAAAACCGATTATAAATAACATTAAGTAGTCCAGAGTTATGACTTCAAGCAGATCGAGATTCACCGTCAAAGCTGATATGTTTATATATAACATTAAAGCTGATATGTTTATATATAACATTAAAGCTGGTATGTTTATATATAACATTAAATATAGTCTAGTGACAACTTCATGCAGATCGAAATGTGAAAATGAAAATTTTCTTGGACATTTAGGCATTTGAAAGAATTTTTACAAACTTCTCTTACTAAATCTTCTTTTTAGATGTCTTGCTTGAACATGTAGGACAAAAAGGCTCCTATACATTAAAAAGATAATCATACAAATTTAAATTTAATTTTTTTACTGCAACTATTAAAACACTGTTCAAAGCAACTACAACCTTCGGAGGTAGGAAAAAATGAGGTGGTAATAAATCGCCGACCTCAAACTGTTAGAGGTCGGCATAAGGTCGGCGAAAAAAATTTGATACAAAGGGGTTAACATAAAACAATGAAACGATGCTGGCAATTTTTTTGCCGACCTCAAACACTTTAAGGTCGGCAGTTAGGTCGGCATTGCCGAATGCTGACCCTAATTCCGAGGGTTGCAACTATGAATAAAACAAAAAATATTTTTTAATTATACAAAAACAATATTATTTTTAGTTAATTATAGTCTATAGGGGGTAATTACACTCATCACATTAAAATATGCAACATCTTTTTTAGCAATTAAACCCCAATCTAGAATGGCTTCTGCGGTTCTATAAAAATGTTTCAAAGTTGGTAAAGTCACCACTCATAATAGACAAAAACAATCTAATGTAGGTTTCTTAGCTTTTAAAAGTAAAATGTATTTATATGTTAACTTATGCATGTAAATTTAACATATAAATTATATAAACACACTATATAAAATTATATAAATAAACTATGTAAATTATATAAATAAATTATATTCATTAAAACGTAAATTTAAATTCAAATTAAATAAATAATAACTGTAGTTTGACCTTGTTAAAACAAAATATTTTTGTTTTTAAACAGTGGGTCATAAAAACATATATAGTTTATTGGATATAGAGAATTTGCATGCAAAATTTATCTAGAAACGTCAAAATTTCATATACCGTAAAACCGCCTAAGTTCGGTCATTTAAGAAAAAGCATGCAAAACTCAAATTTTACAAACTTTTTTTTCTCAAATAATATTTGTAATTAGTTCGTAAATATGAATCTATAAAAAAAAATATTTATATGCAACTTGCTAAAATAATTCTTTAGCTAAACAAAAATTTGAAAAAATGCATACTATTAAAATCTAAAATAAGCAAATTATTAAAATAAATGATTATATTTAATCTTAGTATTATTAAGAATCACCAAACTAATTATATTTACAAAATAAAAATTATTAATTTTTAAAAATTAACTATTATTTTTTAATAAAAATAGTTAAATTTTGAAATACTCTAACTTCGGTCATTCATGGAAAAACAACGAAGGAAACAATTAGCACGAATGTTGTAAAATGTTAGTATATTAAAAATGTGACTTAGTGAATATGAACTTGTGCTGCAATTGCGTAAATTTACCTGGTAACTTTACCTGTAAATTTACCTGTAACTTTACCTGTAAATTTACCTGTAACTTTACCTGTAAATTTACCTGTAACTTTACCTGTAAATTTACCTGCAACTTTACCTGTAACTTTACCTGTAACTTTACCTGTAACTTTACCTGTAACTTTACCTGTAAATTTACCAATAAGTTTTGACATTTTTATAATACTCACCATAGTATTTTATTTGAATAAAAAATTTGTTTATAATTTTAAAATTACCCTGTTTTAAAACAAAATTTACTGGTCAATTTGAAGGTAAACTTTGATTTCAAAAAATACTGGTAAATTTAAATCACTGAATATGAAGTAATTACAAAACAATAATATATATTGAGACACATTGAAATAGTTTTTTGTCAAGTTAATACATCTATGTCATCTATGGAATTACGCGAGAAAGCTCGGATGGCTCGAGGTTTGAAGGCTGTGGATAAAGGTATGAGTAAAAGGAAAGCAGCTATAACATTTGGCTTTAAAAGATCAACTTTCATCGACAGAAGTAACGGCAAACATACTAAAAAAAATGGCAAACCAACTAAGTTGAGCGAAAACATGCCCTCGCATTTTAGTAAAAATTTTAATATTTATGAGTGATATTGGTTTTAGTTTGACTAGAATTTGTGTTGTTAACATCTATTTGGTTAATTTAAGGACGTATTAATAGATGGACGTTTAACGCATTGTTATAGATCTGAGGCGCCGCGAGTAAACAAAAATCTATGCGAGCTATAATTTTTAGCGTCATTTTTCTAAATAATTTAAAAAAATAAACCGATGTTTTTCCGATAGTTTCGCTTTTCTAACTACTTTTTTAAAAAAATTCAATAACCTATAAAACTGTAACTTTTTTTAATTAATTAATTAAGTTAATCAGAAATAGCTCATCTGTTTTAAAATTTCAAATTTGATATGTGAGCGCTTTTTAATAACAACTTACTATTAATAAAACCTAGACGTCAAAAATCATTTTTTTTTGTAAAAAAGTGATATATAGTTTGCAAGAATGAATACTGCAAGGTAAACCGAATTTTCTAGATGTTGTAGGTAAAACTGTAGATCATTTATAGATCAAACTATTATTACTTAAAATAATAGTGAAAACTTAGTTTTCACTATTATTTTAAGTATTCAAATTTCTGATTTTTGTTGGAAATTCTAACTTTTTTTGTCTCACGATTTTGTTTTGATATTTTTTTGTAATTAACTTTTTTTTTTCCATGTAAAGATTTCGCTTGAGTTTATAGATCATATAATGAAAGGTTTTATTTATTTAAAAACTTTTTAGAGTTTTTAGGTGTTATGGAATGTTTAAATATTTCTTAGGCTAGGGGAGACTATCGTTATTTTGACGCAAAATCTAGTAAAAATATTCTCAAGTTAAAAATAGTTAACGTCTGTTCAATATTGTTTTGCTATTGTTAATTGTAACAATGAATAACGCGGATATCTTGGCTTTTAAACAAAACGTTAAACGTCCATCTATTAATACGTCCTTGGTTAATTCAAATCAAATGTGTTTTAACGGCGGCGAAGTTACACTTACTCATTTATTAGACGTCATTGTGAAGAACTATCGCTCAGAATTTTAAATAATATGCCATCAAACCGAGCATTGTCGACTCAGCCAGGCACTATTGATCGATGGTATTTATTAAAATTATATGTTTATATGTAAATTTATTTCATTGAATATCAATTGTTATTTAATAAAAAAAAATGCAATTATTAAAAGGTAAACTTCAATTTGATTGTAATGTTTACAAATTGTCCTTTTTTTATAAACTGCTCAATTTGCAGCATTTTAAAAACCTACTTTATAATTTTTTTTTATTTCTTAAATCAAGGTTTGCACAAGTGTCTGATATGTAAAATATACATGGATTCGCAACTAAGCCATTCCACATTTTTAATTGCGATGAATCTGGTCTTCAATGTGATCAAGGCAAATATAAGGTTGTGTGTCGGAAAGGTTCAAAAAGGCCTAAGAAACTTTGCAGTAACAACGAAAAGGCTTTAGTCACAATACTTGATTGTTATGATACTTTTGGAACATTCTTTCTTGTTCATGCTTTATTCCAAAGCCAAAAGTATTTATGATGAATTTGGGTATGTATTTTAAGAAGGATTTAAAACACATGTGCCAATAATACAGAAAACTCTGCATTTTAAAAACTATTTAATTATTTAAAATTTTAAATTGATACCCAAATGGCTTCTAACTCAGGACGGGCCTAACAGTGCTATCTATGGTGTCACACAATCTAGCTGGATGGAAGGACCTGCTTTTGCTGGATGGTTTAAAAAGACATTTGTCCCACATCGTCACAAGCTTGAAGGATCCAAAATCCTTTTTCTAGATGGCCATGCCTCACATGTAACGCTGGAACTAATTCACTTAGCAAAAGAGGAGAACATTATTTTTAAGCTATACTATACTCACACGTGCTGCATCCACTTGATGTAGGCGTATTTAAGACAGTGAAAAGTAAATGGCGCGGAATCCTAAACAAACATTTCATTCAAAACCGTTTTAAAGATCTCATAAAACCTAGATATCCTGGGTTGCTAAAACAGCTTATTGACCAAAGCTTCTTGAGCGACAATGTACATTCGAGCTTCAAAGCAACAGGTACTTCCTTTGTGTCGGGAAAAAATGACTAATGAAAAGTTTGCTATTGGATCGATTTTTGCGCAAAGTACTCAAGCCTTACCAACACTGTCTATACAAAAGCATAAAAGTTCAAGCACACAAACATCTTCGAGCTCATTAAAACAAACACCTCCTTTAACATGCTGCACAACTGCTTGTGAGACATCAATTTTAAATGTTTTACATGTTGGTCTGCCCAAAGCTTCTGTATCAGAGTCAAAGCTAAATGATTCTAATAATAACATACGCTTTATGAAAAGTTGCATTATGACTTCTGAAGAAGCTTTGATAGAACTTACAAATAAGCAAAGAATGGCACAAAATAAGAAGAACGAAATACAAGCTAGAAAAGGTTTGAGTGAAAAAACAAAACAGGAGGCTAATTCAATTAGGACTCAAAAACGCTTGGCAAAGGAAGCTGGTTTGTTTAACAAACCTACTATTAAAAAGCGGAAGCGACAACTAGTGGGAGTTATCGAAACTCCAATCAGAATCCGAAGCGACTTCCATATATCAACACTGTAAATCTGATGGTTCTTTGAATTCAAAAAAATGTCAAGCTTTTGACATTTTTTTTGGAGATGAGACTGCAGCTCAACAATAATTAAGGATGCGTTGCAAATCCTGTGACAATCGGATCTTGGATGGATCTTGCCGTTCTAATTTGGTAAACAATATGTGCAAGAATTGCCAATAAACTAGTATTTTTTTATAAAAAAAAAATTTCTTTTTAACTTTATTAAAAAATATCTTTTTAATTCTATTAAGCAGTGGCATAGCGAATGTAGCACGTAGATGCCTCCAAGAAGTACTTATGGACTTTTCTGTGATAAGACAATAAGGACTTCCTAGGGCACTTGAACAATAAAAAAAAGGGGATAAAATCTAAAGTAATAAAATCGTTGACTAATTATAATAAAAATAAAAAATAATACTATTTATACTTAAAAAGGCCTTTTTTTATCTGCTCCATGTTGTTTTCTTTGGCAACCCAAAAGACTTTTTTTTTAGAGTCCGGGAAGACGCCCTCCTTGGTTACTGGTATTATCTGATATTAAATCATCATTAAACAATAAAACAACATTTAAAATTTTTTTTTTATTATTTGTGACGTGATGCCTTATTAGGATTTATATAGCGACCGAACTTATGAGAAGGTATTGAAAATTCGGTCAAAGTAGATGTACTCATTTGAAATTAAATATTGAGTCCTAAATTTTTATTTTCATTTTTTTTTTTTACAACATTGATTTTTAATTTAAAAATTTTTTAATTTATGCATGATAAATAAATGTTCAAAGCTTAAGTGACCTAACTTTACGGCAATTTTACGGTATATAAAAAACATAAAACTTTGTTGCTTAAGGTGGTACCCAGCCATTATTTCTTTTTTCTTATATTTTACACATAATAAATACCTTTTATGAATTACTAGCATAATAGATAAAAATCTAAAACGTTTTGCAAATATTTTATTAATTTAAAAAAAAAAAAATTACTCAACAAAAAAAGGTGAAAAAGTCCCAAGAACATAAACCTCTTAAGATTACATCAATATTAAAGGTTGAAATTTTTCAAAACGCTAGCATATTAGTGTAGCTTGTGCCTGAACCAAAAATTTTTTTAAAAATTTTAAACGATCAAAAATGGCTTAATACTATAAAAAACTATTTTCAGCGATAAAACACTTATTTGATATGGTAAATGTAGATTTAATTTAATAAAAATGTAGATGTAAGTTTAATTTTTTTAAATTTTATTTTAGGTTCAGGCACTAAAAGCATTAATAATGAGCATATTCTGAAAATTTGAAGCTAAAAAAATGTTTTTTTATTGAGGTATTGTTTTCCTACAGCTGCTCATAAAAAAAATAAAAATTGAGAAAAATCAGTTTTAAAATTATAAATCATGTACACTACATTTTTTTATAAATCATATACACTACAAATTTTGATGTGTTTGAGAATAATATTATTGATATTCTAAAATTATTTTGGAAAAAATATTTTTACAATTGAATTCTACAAGGTTTAATTGTCTAAATAACATTTTTTTTAATTTTTCATTTTTTTTTAAATTTTTCACCAACATAATGGCTGGATACCACCTTAATGTTATATAAGTTAAAATAAAATTAATTGTCTTGGCTGCTTGCTCATGCCTCGAATAATAAAAATAATAAAAAATAAAACCAACTGTTTGTCTTGGCTGCATGCTCATGCCTCGAAGACATACTTCATGATAAGTGTGCTTGCAAAAAAATGTCACAATTGTTGAAGCTTTTCTGTTATCTAAAAATAAGTAATTAAAAATAATTTTGTGCACAAAAAATTGTGTAAAAAATTTGTTAGTTACTCAGTGTAAAAATTTTACTCAGTGTAAAAAATTTTACTCAGTAGTTTATTATTATCATGCAGATAAAAATTCCAACAACCCCCTCCGCCTTACAAATAAATGTAATAGAATAGAAAATTGCAAAAAAGTAAAAACAAAAACAACTTTATTTTACTTTATGTAAAAACATTCAATAAGCCTAGGAAACCTTATTAAAAATTTGTAAACAAATGCCCCTCCTCCTACAATTGATTTAAAAAAAAAAACATATACAAAAAATACTGAAAACTTTAATTGCAAACAAAAATTGCTCTCTGAATGAAAATTGCTTTTCAATGCAATTTACAAATGTACAATTTTTATGCAATTTACAAATGTACAATTTTTTTTTTTAAATTTACAAATTTTCAATATATGACCCTAATAAATATATGGATTAAACATAAAATAATTTGAAAGTAATTATTCTGTCAAAATATAACTAAAATCTAAAAAAAAATTACACTTGTAAATATATGTTGTAATTATGTTAATTGTAATTTAATGCTATTAATTTATTTATTTATTCAATAATGCAGTAGTGGTGTAGCGGTAGAGCGCTTGCCTCATAAGCAAGAAGTTTCGAATTTAATCCCCACCAACTACTTCCTAAAATGATTAATGATAAAAGACTACAAGTAATTACAAATAAAGTAATCAAGTAATTACAAATTATGTTAATGTTAATGAAACAAACCTGAGAGAATTCTGTACATCACGAGTTCTATACCCCCAAGCTGTAATTATATTTAAATCTGCAAAAAGACTTTTACATTTGGATTTTATGCTGCTCTGAGAAATCTTGCCTGCTGTACCAACAGTAATGGTTTTACACAAATCTGTCCAGAAGATAAGAATCACTGCTGTATTATGTCTAAGCTTGGGGGGTATAGAACTCGTGATGTACAGAATTCTCTCAGGTTTGTTTCATTAACATTAATATAATTTGTAATTACTTGATTACTTTATTTGTACTTGTAGTCTTTTATCATTAATCATTTTAGGAAGTAGAAACATTGCTGAATAACTTAAATCAATGTAAATCATAAAAATATAGCATTTCAATGTAAAGCATAGGTTTCAAAACATCTGATTATGCATCATGAACTAATTCTTTATTTCATATAGATTATTTTTTCTATATTGTAATCTTTTGATCTATAGCAACTAGAACATATATTTAAAAAAAGTTTAAAAAAAATATTTGAAAAAAAAACATATTTTTCAGTTGGAATATCTTTACAATTGGGGAGGCATAGACGAGTCTTGAACACATAAAATTGTCAGTAAAAGTAAAGAATTATAAAACATTATGCACTCTTTTTTAATTTTTTTTGGTGTTTTTACTTGATAGTTTTATGAGTTTATATACTTTTTTAATTTTTAATTTATAAGTTTATTGTTTAGTGTATTCAATTGATAGAATTATAAGTTTATACAATATTAGTGGTAAAACAATTTGGTCACAATCAAGAAGGTTCATAGTTCAAACCCATTCTTTTTCTGAAAATTTTGTGCTCAACTGATTTCTCCATGCAATAATTTAATAAGATTTCTGTTTTAGAGTTTGAGTTAAGAGAGTTTTAATTTAAATAATAATAAAAATAATGGCTTTCTTGACAGCAGTAACCCACTCTGATATAACTCTGTGACCCACTATGATATAAGCCCTCACAGTTGTAACTCATTCTAGAACCTCTCTAATCCTGGAGGCTTAACAATAATAATAAAAAAAGGTTACTAATCCCCCAAGTTAATTATTCATTAAAAAAAAATTTGTTTTATTAACTTAATTATTATTAGTCTTTTTATTTCTAGTTATTGTTAAATATATTTATTTTATCTCTAGTTAATTTTTTAGTTTTTAAGTTAGTTTTTTAGTTAGATATTTAATGTTTAGTTAGATATTAAAATAAAGAAAGAAAAAAAATTAAAACTGAATGTGACCTTTATATGATATGATGATATACCTCCTCTAAAAATTACAAAATATTTAAAAAACACTAAAAAACTCTTGTTGGTAGTAATTTTAGCTAGAATGACAGCATGATGGGCTTCCATTCAGAATTTATATAGCATCAAATAATCTTTGAAATTCATTGAAAGCATTAAATTTTAGTTATAAACTTCCATAAAATATATATATTTTTTTTAAACAAATTTTAGTTGAGATGAAATAAAACTTATTTAAAACACACCATCTTCCTTCTTTCATCATTTATCCCTTTTTTAAGTATGAAATACACCAATATAACTATACCTTCTACAATTAATTTTCCTTCGCATGTTGGACAATGATCAATATCTAAACACAAAATAAATATTAAACATGTATAAAAAAAAGCACGCCTTTACATTTTATTTTATTACAGACAAAGCCATGTTACTATTTTTAAGGCTGGGGTACAGACAAAGCCAATTTTAAACAAGACAGAAACAATTTTAATACTAAATTTTTTAATACTACAATACTAAGTTTTTTTCAACTAAAAAAAAAAACAAACTTTTTTACTAAAGTTTATAGCAAGTAAACTGAGATGTATTAAAAAGGTGTATTAAAAGACACTATCATATCTACCCAAGACAGTTTGCTGAGCAGTGTGGAGACTTCATTCTAAATTTAAACGTACATGAAGTAATTTAAACACGTAGAAGAGTCAACATCGAGGGCAATTTTGTAGTTAGTTTTAATGGAAAAAGAATTTAATTTTTTTAGCATTAATTTTTACCACTCTAGAGCAGGAAAAAAAACTATTTATTTTTTTAACTATTTATTTTTATTTCTATTTAGAACTATTTATTAACTATTTTTATAAGACTAATGCAATTAAATAAAAAAAAATTCATATAATTGGCAACACTAAAAACCTGACGGTCTCTTTGGCCCACGATGATAGGATCAAAGGAAAGTGTAACTAATGTTTTTTTTTCTTTTTTAAAGATAAAGATACATTAGACTTGGATTTTATTGGTAGAGTTTTTATTTGATGTTAATATGATCTAGAATTTTTCAAAAATAATGGTATTTTTTGTATACTCTTTATTAGGGTAGGTCGATTTTACTTCCGCATATTGCGTAATACTGCAGTAGTTGGAGACAGTTGAAATATGATTACCCTCAAAGTTTGAAAGATTTTTGATGAAGATTCGCTTGCGGATTTAATTTTTAAGATTTGAAGGATTACACAAAAAAACACCTTAAAAAACGTTATACGAGAAAACTGACGTTTTAAATATGTTCATTTTAAAAATGTTTTTAATATTATTTGCATTGCTAAATGATTTAAATTTATAATAATTTATAACAATTAAGTTAAATTTATAACAACTTGTTAATTGTTTAAAGACTTTATCAGTGAATCTTTTATCCTTATATTTACATAAGAATATTACAATAAACAATAATTTCACAATTTAAAACATTTTGAACAGGAATATATATTTTTAGAAAAATATTTTCAATTAAAAAATATCATCATAAGAATGGGAATAATGTCCTTTTGAAATATATGGTTTATGCATCTTCCTGCTTAGTAATTTGGTTAAAATGCAACTGTGTCGATTCTCGAACCCATAAACATATTGGGATGCTTCCGATACTAGTTTTACCGCTCGCTCAACACTCTGGGAGTGAGATGGAAAGTCGGAAATTTCAGGTTTAACGTTATTGTCAATCATATATTGGATTTGCTCAATTGAAAAATGTTGTGTTGTAGGGGGCTCCGTAACTTTTGTAATGCTGATGTCAACCAACTCATACCAATGATTAGCATTAAAATTAATTTCCGGAATTTTCATCAAATTTACTTTCAAAATTTCGTTGTTTACTCTATGAGTATAAACCGAAGTCAATTACCACATTTAATATAATTTTTTTCAAAACTTTATTTTAGTTAACTATAAAAAATACCTTTGCCTTAGAGCCAGTAGGATTTGAAAACCAAAGTTTCGTATCTTTTTGTCATTATCTTTTAGCATGGCATAAAGAATATTTTCAGGTTTTAGGCACAATGCATTTTTTTTGATGTTTTTTTTAACAATAAGTTTAACATCATCAAAGGGGAGATTATTTATTCTAGTAATAGTAGAAAAAATAAGGCGCGGGGATTCGTGGAATTTTGAAGATTTTTTTATTTCGAACCATGCTGGAGCATAAACTTGAACAATAAAGTATACAAGTTTTTTTAAAGAAACGGTTGGTTGATTGTCTCTAGTACATAAACAGAGAAGGCGAATAGCTAGAGTTAACCACCTTGCATGGTTAAGCGGTCCAATTTTATAGGCAGCCCATTTATCAGAAACTTTACCAAAGCCTATTCCTTTGCAATATTCAAACAAAAGTCTTTGATCGCAACTAAGGTCTATTAATATTTCTTCTGGAATATATCCATCTACTATTGGGTTTTCAATACGTTCAAACAAAACTTGATTTCTATCCTGAATATTTTCAGCACATCTTTTGCCAAGTAGACCACTGAAGCTTCTTGGCCCAGTTGTGTCACCATCAAGTTTTATAAAAAGAGCTCGTAACGGAAGTTTGTTTTGATGTAATGCGCATCCAATTAGGTGTAGTTTTCTTTTTAAAAGCTCTTCTAGTTTAACCACTAAGCCACTTATTGGTCCAGTATTGGTAGCTGTATTATCAAGAAGAACAGCTTGTATACTTTCCAAACTGTTATATTCTTGTAAAACACTGAACGTTTCGGTAGCAAGAACTAAGCCTGTAGCACCAGTAACAGGAATCGTCCTATGAGTCAAATAATTTCCACTCGATTTTCCATCTTCATAAGTAAATGTGAGGTGATGTTCAGGTTCAATGCATTTCTTTAGTACTTCTCCTTGAGGTGAGTTTATTATTTTACTTGTTTTAGTTATCTGATCGAGCTTGCCATCAACCCCAAGACAAATTAACTGTTTTTTTTGTTCTGAGTCCACATCTTCAGTAACAGTTTTTACTTTTGATTTGGCTCTATCTAATTTGCATTTGTCAATCAAAATATCTTTTATATCAACGTCGTCTTTCAGGAGATGTTTAATGTCATGTAGTAAAGCATTTGCTAGAGCTGCACCTACGTTTGACGAGCACTCGTTTCTAACTAGTTTCATTGCAAATCTTGGAAGTTTAACCAAGTTGTATTTTCCAATAGGATTATTTGTTGGTTTCCATTCACCTTCATCCTAAAAAAGTTAAAAAAATAAAATGCTTTATATTTCATCTACTACGAATATATCATGTAGTTATAAAACATTTACTTCCGTATTGGATAAACCACTTGCTTCTTCAACTAAGTTTACATGTGGTATAGGGGATTCATCTTCATCAACTAAATTATGAAATATTTTTTTTCGTTCTTTATCAAGTTTTTGAGTCTTTTTGACAGATAATCTATCAACGGAAGAAAGTTGATATGCACCTTTTGGACCAATTTTTTTTCTCTGATCACGAAGATAAGCTCTGTCTTCAAGAGGTACTTTATTACTTTGAGAGCAAAGGCATACAATATGTTCTTCAATGCAATTTTCTTTATTGCAAGAAACTTTTCTATCACTACAGGGAAACACATCTAATGAACAGGAACACGCAGAAATATCAAAGAGTTTGTCCAAGTTAGCATCAAGATTTCTTTTTGCGCTTGCTTTTCCGTGCTTGCGATTAATATCCTTAACAAGTACGAGAAGATCTTTTACTTTCCTATTAATAGATTTGTCAGTTATAAGAGGTAAACTTGGGTTTACTGAAGCCCAAATTGATTTTATATTATTGCTAATTTGCTGAGTCACTGATAAGATATCTGCATTTGGATTCACATGAATTAGATAGTAATAGTACTGAATAACCTGTCTAAAAGTGCTTGGATCTGTCATTGATAATTCACATGGGCCACCGCAATACTTTTTTTCACTTTTCATCCGTGTAATTGTAGTCGTAACTTTCGGCATTTTTGTATACTAATAATATATGTAAACTCTATTAAAGTATAGCACTTAGAGCCATGGGCCACGGCGTGACTTTTTAGTGGGGGAGGGGGAAAAACACCAAAAAAACCTATTATATCAAAACTTACTACAAAAAATCTAGTTTTTAAAAAAAGGTCCATTTGAAAAAATCTGGGGGCCATAGCCCCTCAGCCCCCTTTTCCCCCTGTCGCCGTGGCCCATGAGAGTATAAGTTATTTATGAATTAAGTTAACATTAGTTCTTTCTGAAACTTTTATATTTTAAAAGGTGCAAAAAAAAAATTTTTGTAATATTAATCAGGTAAAAACATTACTGTAAATATATTAATCATAAGTATTTACCTTTGATATTTAACTATTTCTTTAAATTGTAGTTTTATATTTGAACCTTTTAAATACTTTACTTTTCAATACTTAAATACTAAAAAATTTAATTTTAAAACCAACATTTAACGATTAGCAAAATTGAAATTTAAAAGCGTGTAAACGATTTAGCGAAAATTTATTGGCTTCTTAAAACAATTGCGCTTTTTAAAATATCGTTAATTGGTTACTCTAAAAATTCGAAACGAGATACTTTAAAACGAGGTTACTAGACTTAAAATAAAATATTTCAATGTTTGAAATAAACAATCTAACAAAGCTAGTCCAATATTAAGTCTTGAAATGTAAATCCGCAAGCCATTTTTAAACCAGAACACCTGATATTTGGCAAAACCTTATTTCTAAGCTAGACACAGTAACTGCAACATTACGCAACTCGAAATTCAAAAAAAAAGCTAAAATCGACCTACCCTAATGTAACCTATGTACCCTATGTACCCTAATGTACCCTAACCTACTCTAATAAAAAACCTCAAATTAGAATACTCTTTTTATCAAATTATATATATATATATGTATATATATATATATATATATATATATATATATATATATATATATATATATATATATATATCCAGTCATAAAAGTTTTCGTACACCTTACAATTTAAACTAATAAAACTAATACCTAATGATATGCAATTCCTTAGTTGGTTCCTTAGTTGGAACAAGTTTAAACACTTGTTCAAACTTGTTTGCTCATAGATTTTTATTAAGATAATAATAATAATTTTTTCACTAAAATTTATTTATAAACATGAGTTTAAAAAAGAAACATCACATGTTTAATGACATGCGCAAGTTAATAATAAAATTGCATAAAGAAAAAAAATCTTTTTGTCCAATTGTTAAAACTGTTGGTAAAACACATTCCACTATTCTAAGTGTTGTTAAAAATTTGAAATGACTGGTTCTGTTAATAAATTACCAAGAGGTGACCGAACAAAAAATTTAAATTTACAAGATAAAAAGAGTATAATTATAAAAGTCAATTCAAACCCACATATTAGTTCACTAAAATTAGCAATAAATGTTGAGCTTGAGGTTGGAAAGAAAATTTATCTCGAAAATATTAGACGAATACTTAGATTATCCCGATTAAATGGGAATAAACCTTAAAAGAAACCCTTTATAAGTGTAGAGAATAAAAGAAAAGGAGTTTGCCAAAAAGTATGAAAACAGAGATGAGCAATTTTAGAACAAAGTTTTATTTACTGATGTCAGTAAATTTAACATTTTTCGGACCTGAAAGTTGTGAAAAAATATGGAGGAAAAGAATACAGAACTAGTAGAAAAAAAATTAATACCAACAGTGAAACATGGAGGTGGTAGTGGAATGGTTTGGGGATTGATGGTTGCAAGTGGAATGGGGAGTTTGGTATATATTCAGTTTAGAATGGATTTCTGGGTATTTGGACATTAAATTACACTAAATTAAAGTTAGGAAATAATTGGATATTTCAACAGAAGCAAAATCCAAAACACACTGCACATGTTGTAAAATTAAGGTTGCTATAGAACGTTCCAAAACTGCATTCTCCTCCCCAACCACCAGACATTAACCCAATAGAACAGGTGTGGGATTATTTAGATAGACAAGTCAGGAAAGATAGAATAACAAATATTAACATGCTAATAAATCTCTTAATAAAAAAATGGAATGAAATTACTTCTTCCTATAATAAAAAAGTGTCACCGATAATCAGAAGATCAAAATGTAAAAATCTACCCTTTGTCTTCTAAGATTAACTCTTACTTCTGATCTTTGTTGGAAACCATATATCATCTCGATTTTCCTGATTTCTATAATTTGAAATCTTTTAAGTTGTCTGTCGATTGTTATCTTACTCTGTAAACTTTATCTTTTGAAAGTAACATATTATATGTATACAGTAAATTTTTGTTAACTTGAACCTCCAAGCTTTTTTACAACCAGTTGCCATTCTTAGCATTAATTAATTTTTCAGATCAGAACTTTATTTATGTTATGAATGCTAAGGAGATTACCACAAAGTTTTCAAGCTCATCCTACCCTTAACTATAATTATATTGGGGGCTTTATATCAAAGTTCAATTTCTCCTAGATAAATTGGCTTCATAATGGCTAAATATTCTTAACCTGCCCTAATAAATGATCAGTTTAATATCACTCCCAGGACAAAAATATTTATTGTAAAAAATTGAAAAAAATTACTAAAAAATGTGCTCCAAGATTAAATTTTTTTTTGTGGACTGGAATGGATAGCTAAACAGTAGTTTTTTAAAATTTAAAAATTTAAAAAAAAACAAGTAAGTACTGAGTGGAGTCACTTTAAACATTTGGAAAAATAACTTACCATTTATAAATAGTTTGCTAAACAAAGCAATTACTCAACAATTAACAAGCTCTTTTTGAAAGTGCTTCAACAAATGGTTAAAATTTTTGTTGAAACAAATGAAAATTTTTTTTGTGTGCATGCGCATGAGAGCTAAAGCATTTCTCAAAAGAGATGTCTGCATAAATTCACTTAAATTCTCATAATAATAGAGTGCACTTCACATAAAAATAAAAACTATTACCAGATAATAAAAAATTATTACCAGATATTAAAAATAAAAAATTATTACCAGATATTAAAAATAAAAAATTATTACCAGATATTAAAAATAAAAAATTATTACCAGATATTAAAAATCCTTTCGAAAGATTTTTAACCTGCTTATCATACAAGGCAACACTATAAAAAAAAAAAAAAAATTCAAAATAATTTTTTTTTAATACAATTTATCTTAAAGTTCATTTAATCTTTTTTTTTTCTGTTAATTTTTTTTTAAAGTATCTAATTCTATCTATAAAAGTATCTAATTCTATTTTTTTAAAGTATCTAATTTTTATAATTTTGAAAAACTTTTGTTGAATGTTTTTTAAAATTCTAAAACACCTTGATTTAATTTTTTAAAATAAATAAATAATTAAAAAAGACTTGCCTATCTTTGTCTAATATAGCTTTACAACCTTCATGCAAATAAACCTTTAATAAAAACATATGTAAATTTTTACATTAACTTGATAATTTTATATTATTAATTAAAAGTAAAAATATTACTTGTAAATTGTAATCTTGTAAAATTTTCACTAAAGCATCTCTCAGACCAGGAATCTCCATTTTTGATGGAATTTTCTGAAAAAAAATAAAAAAATAAATTATATATAAAAAATATATAAAATCTTTAAACATTTTTAATTAAGACAGCAATACAACAACAAAAGCATACCAAATAAAAAAAGCATACCAAACAACAAATGCATATCAGCAAACAACAAATGTATATTAACAAAAACATATTCAGAAAGAAGTTTACAAAAACATATTTAAGAAGAAGTTTATTAATACATATTAAAAAAAAAAAAAGTTTACAAAAATGTTAAGCACAAAAAAAGATCAAACTTTTTAAAACTATTTTTAAAATAGTTTTAAAAGCTCTCTAAAAACTCATAACATAAAAACAACAAAACTTGTAACATAACAAACAACATAACCACATAGGCATGGAATTACCATCAAGGTAAAAAAAATTTTTTGTACTAGATCCTAAGTATATGCATGGAGATGATTTTCACAGATTTAAAAAAATATTTTGCAACATCTGAAAATGTTGTGGCCATTTCAACGTTTCAGTCGAGACCCTAAAATACAGAAAATATTTATTTCCTTTATTTTCAAAACAAAGGTTTCAAATTGATAAAACTTTAAAATTAAATAGTTTCCTTGGTTATCAGTCAAGAGAAAAGCAACACAAAAATTTATGGTTTCATAAAAAAAAAAAAAAGTCAATTTTTGTGTATTTTAACATTCATAATTTTGCATTTGTCATTTCTGTGAAAATCCAGACTTGAGGTAGAACATAAATATTTGTTGTCCAAATCTATTGTCACAATGCCTAACAAGACTTCATCACACCCTGAAAACTGTGCTAAAACATGTCTGGTTTATTTTCAAAAAGGAACAGAGAAGGTGCCAGCTAAAAGAGACTTGATACTTCCAAAAATTTAGAAATACTTCATTGACAATTATGACCCCAATGAAGAGTATTTACCATCTGCTAGATTACCTTAGATGTAGATTAATTCTTCTTAAGATTGAAACAGGAAGGAAAACAAATAATTATCTGCCTGGCCCCATTTTTTTTTATAAAGTTATTCTAATGACTCGGATAAAATCAAATCCTTTTTGCTGTTAATTTATTTGTGAAGTTTTCTGTTTTAATCCAATTGGAATGAACAAAGGATTGGCTAAGGTTGTTCTTTTTCAAGTAGGAAGACCTTCAGTAGCAGCCGAAGATTTTTTACCACCTCATGGGTCAGCGCTGTTGACAGCCAGTTTTTATGGAATAGCATATCCAAGTCTTTGTACAGTTCAAAATGAATTGAAAATTTTTTAGTTATTGGCCGAATTCCCTGTGTAGCAGAAGTTATTGCTTCTGATATGATCAAAATAAAATTTGTAGTATCTGGAGATGGAGGCTCAATGGCTATTTCAGCAACAAGAGGGAGGGATCACAAAAATCAAGAGAAATCATTTAATTCAAAGAGCATTTTTGTTTGAATCCTGCATCTGCTAAGGAAATTAGTAGATTGCAATCTAATTTAGGTCTCTCTTTGAAACAAACTCAAAAAGCAGCTACTTTTTAACTAGCTAACTTGGAGTGGTCGCAAATCAATTAAATCTGATTTGGTTGGAAAATTAAGTCAACAAGACAAAGCTCTTGATTTATTCTACAATTCTACAATAATAGACTTTGATGTTTCCAATGGTAATAAACAAAGTGGAAAAGCTCAGTGCTCAGTTTTTTTTGTAATGACATTTTTGGTTTGGTTGAACACATCTTTAACAGTTGAGACCTTCCACCAGATGATTATATGATCAAAATAGGCATTGATGGAGGTGGTGGGTTTCTCAAGGTTTGCATGAATATGTTTGATAGCCAAAAAGAACAAACAAAGCATAAGTTTTCCTATTTAAAAGCTGATCTTCTCCTTTTGTGACACAGTATTCAAAAGCTGCATCTTCTCAAGCCTTTTGTGACACAGGAGTGAAGAAACTCTTGATCTTGGCAGTTGTTGAGTCTGTGAAAGAATCTTATGAGAACTTGAAGCAAATTTTAGAGTCGCTTTTTATTAATACTATTACGAAATTTTTATATTTTCATTTTTTTTATATTAAATAATAAATTTGATTTACATTAAAAAGAAAAATTTTTATGTCAAAAATTGTTTTTCTTGACATTTGTATAAATGAAATAAAATATGTTAATTTTTTTAAAAATAGTCATTTCTTAAATAATCATTAAAAAAAATTGCAACTAAAAAAGATTTTTCATTTTAAAAAAATTAGCGAGTAACAAATAAAAAAATTATGTTAATTTATCTACCTTTATTTATTAAAAGTTTATAATTTTATTAGCGATTTTGTTTTAAAACACCATTTGTTAAAATTATATCGTATATATCGTGTATCAAAAAATAATTGCTGCGCTCTATTGCGTTATAAAAATAGTTTAACTTACGTTTAGCCTCGAAACACATAAAAAAATGTTTAGAAAAGAAAACCGAAATAACAAATGCGAGCTAATTTTTTTTTAAGAATAAATTTAAATATTCAAAAATATTTAGTATCATCTTTAAATAAATTTAACAGTCAAGTTAAACCCAAGCATTAACTTTAATTTTATATATTTAAATAGAAATTAAATTACATATCTTTTTATAAAAATAAAGTTATATATTTTTGTTAAACTATTTTTGAATTAAATCATTTATTTTTTTATCAGAATTAAATCACATTATAACGATCTTTGTTTCAAGCTTAAAGTATTAGCTTTTTTTAAGCGAAAAAATCGATCATTGTAATAATAAAAAAAAAATTAAGTATAAATTACTATATAGAAACTTAAGTAAATTTTTTTAATGCAATCAAAAGTTGCATAAATATTACTGTTCTCTCAAGATTATAAATAAAAGTTTTTATGTTTCTTTTATGTTTTTTTTTTAAATAACTTCGCATTTAAAAAAAAACTATAAACATTAACTATAAACAATTTTGTTTTCTGTTCAATAAAATAATTAGCTTTATAGAGTTTTTGCAGTTTTTAATTTTTTTCATTAGTAAATAGTACTTTTAGCTTTTTTCATTAGTAAATAGCGCTTACATCTAACATAATTGTCATTTAAACTTTTTTACAAAATCATCAAAGTAGTTTTTTATAAAATTAATTACTTCTTTATCTTACCACTTAGTAGAGTAATTTAAAAGTTAAAAAAATATCATAAGTTGCTTCATGGAAATTGCTCTACCCGTACGTAATTTGTACGTAAACTACTGACCGTTCAAACAAACTAAGCATTTACAGGCCACCAATCTATGGAAAAGAATTCAATGGAAACCAATGAAGGCATCTCCTAAACAATGTTTGGGTCCTTTAGCAATTGCTTGCAAATTTCTAAATTGGAAATGAAGGAGAAAAACTTCTTTCTGCATTTAAAATATTTGAGGCAGTCAGACAGACATGCTTTGGGAATGTCCTATAATGTTTATTCTATACTTACTTTTGAGAGAGAATACAAAACCGTTTGAATTTCAATTATACCTAAAGTTCATGCTGTTATAAGCACATACCTGAGTTTATCAACAACCAGGCTGAAAAGCATGATATTAACCGGCAAAGACTTCCTCCGACTCTACAAAATTTTTCAAGAGGTATTCAGTTTTAAAGTGAGCAAGTATCCGAATCAGTTCATTCAGACTTTACCAGGCTGGGAAACAGGTGCTTACAAACAAATTAGGTCATTCAGAATACTGAAAAAAAACTAAAGAATTGTGTAAATAGGTATTGTTCAAGACATCTCTATGTCAATAGTGAAAATCTTGTCAAAATTCGTAACTTCGTTGAAATTAAAGAACCCTGTAAAGAGAATTATAACAAATTTCCGAATTTTGATGTAAAGAATATTGAAAAATGTAACCCTTTTTATTTAAAAATTTCATGTTCTATTCTATAGTTTATTAATACAAAGAATAGCTTCAATAATTTGATGTGAGTAAATAATCTAATAGAAAAATAGAAAAAATAATTTTGATTAGGATTAATAATAATAATAACAAGAAAAAATTTAAATTTTATATAGCCCAGAACATTTTTTGCAAAATAAAAACTCCGAAAAATATAGTGTTTTCAAGGATTTTGATAAACACTAAAATGACAATAACTTTCTCAGACCTCACAAAATTTTTTTCAAAATTTTTCAAAATCATGTCCATGCATATACCTAAGACCTTGTACAAAGATTTTTGCAAAAACTTTATTTTACCTTATTGATTATTCCATGCTTATGTGTAACAAACAACAAAACTCATAACATAACAAACAAATAACAAAACTCATGATATAATGCAATAGTAGGCTTTTGATATAAAACTCACAACCATGTCAACCATGAGGTTTTGGGTTCTAATTCACCCTATGCTGCTGGAAACATAATAACATGTTAAAAAACATGTTCTAGTAAGTTAGTAAGTTAAACTTGTTCTAGTACGTTTTTAGTAATTAGATATTTACAATATTTCTTAACATGTTAAGAAACTTTGTTTGAATAAACAAGGCTCTTCTGTTTATTCAAACTGTTAGCTCATAAGTACCACTGCACCACACTCCACCAAAGTTAATGGTTTTATTATTATAAGTTTTATTTCAATTTATTGTTATAAGGTTAGTTTCATTCTAATATTAATACTGATTGTGCATTTTAATTATTTTTTTTACATCTAGATTAAATAATGTATATGTACATATTTTTAGTATTAGGTACATCTAACAATATACTTTTAATACTCAGGCACACATATTTGTAAACATTTATGTACACATTTTTAGTAATTAGATATTTACACGTACTTTGATATTTTATATAAGAACTTTGTACTTTCTGTTTATTTGTAGTTATGAGTAATGGTAACATTTAATAATGAAAATATTTTCCGAAATTAATTAAGAGATTAATAATTAAAACAAATATTTAATTTAGATAAATAAAAACACAAGTATTTAAATAGAATCATAAAAATCAAACAATGAAATTAAAAAAAAGAAAAAGTATACAACCTTGATTAGTAACTTAGGATCAACATGGGTACCAATGCTGATCAATAGTTCTTTGATATATTCTAATTAATAAGAAAAATCCAAATAAAATTTTTAAATGCATATCATTATTATCTTGAAACAAAAATGGTTTATAATTTATTTATATCATTAAAAAAAAAAAGGAAAACAGACATTAAAAAAATAAATATATTTAGATATTAAAAAAGCATGGAATGTTTAAATAATGGATGACTAACCCGGCTTCGGAAGAGACTTTTCTATTAAATAATCCCAAAGATCTGTATCATTTTCTTCCTTTGCAAAATCAATTGCCTAAGAAATATTGCACAATACATAATTTTTAAGAAATATTGCACAACACATGATTTTTAAGAAATAATGCACAATACATAATTTTTAAGAAATATTGTACAATAAATAATTTTTAAGAAATATTGCACAATGCATGATTTTTAAGAAATAATGCACAATACATAATTTTTGTTAAAAAAAAAAAGGTAATTTGACATAATTTTTTTTAACAAAATTCTTCATAAACATTCTAGCTTTAGATCATTTTAAGAAAAACAATAAAAATAATTTTTGTAAAATATTTTTATTAACAAATAGAGGGTATTAATTCCCAACATTTTTTTGATCCCGGTAAGCAGGAAATTTAAAAATAATTTCCCAGATTCCTGGGAATAAATCCTTTCTTACACAAATATAAAAATACAAGACTAATTTTTAATAAGAAAATGACATTCACTTTAGAAATGTTATTTTATTTAAAATTTGTATGTATATACAATATTTATATATGTTTGCATTAGGGTGGTGTGATTTAAAAAATTTTTTAAATCACAAAAAAATATTTTTTATGATTCCTCTTTAGATTTTAAATTCTTGACAGAAATTTTGTTAAAAATTTTTCAAAAGAAGCAGAATAATATGCAGATTTTGAAAATAATATTTGTTTTTATTCAAAAATAAAGAAATAAAAAAATTGTCTTTTGTTTTTTAAGTAAACAACTTTATTTCAATGTTTTTTAACAAAACAGGAGTTATAGGCATATTTTTGGAAATTTTTTTTTTAGAAAAATTTTTATTTAATAAAATTATTGTTTGTAAAACATGCATAATTTCTACTTTTTTTTGGGTCCAAGATTGATTTGGTTATATTGAGAAAAATTAATTTTGCTTAAACCAAACATATTTTGAACTTAGTTGAGAATAACTTTTTAAAATTATGGGGCAGTCATAGTTAGAGGTATAGTTAACGCCAATCTGTCTTTAATATTTTAACTGTTAAGCAATTATTCTCTTCAGAGGATTATATTAAAGAGCAAAAAGAGCATATATATTAAAGATATATATGCTCTATATATAATATATATATATATATATATATATATATATATATATATATATATATATATATATATATATATATATATATATATATATATATATATATATTAAAAAGCAGAGCTAGCAACATCTCCTCTGAAATCATTGTTGTTATGCAGGGAGTCAAACAAAAAATTCAAAATTGCATAAGCTGTGAGCAAATTTGCATCACGTTTACCTAATACTTCTGCAGCTATTTTGATTCGTTGAAGAGTGTTGAAACATTTTTTCTGAAAAATAAACATTAAATAGCTCTAGAGAGTTCAACTCACATAATAATTTTTCACTGCGCCAATCACTTTTAAAAATCTTTCAACCATTGTCACAATGCTGTTCCATCTGGAACATTAGAATTTTCATTTCTTTTACAAATAACTTCCATTACAACCAAGTGCTATACTATAGTTTTAACATAATTGGTGTATAAAACCAGATAATCTACCAAATTTACTGCAGCAGCATCAGTGGTTGATGCAACAATATCTTAAGAGATAAACTCTGTTTCCCTTTAACTAGGCTAATTGTTACTTCAGCTTCCATGAATTTTAACCAGTCTTAGATTAATAAATAACTTATTGAAATGAATGTTGATATTTAAATATCTTTGATTGCGTAGACTTAATTTTCCACTTTTTTCTTTATGTAATTTTTTTTTAAATAATAAATTCATTTTTTGCTATAGCACAATATTCATGAATTAGTTTTATCACATCGTTTTTACCCTTTGGTAGATGATATTGTTTTTCACTTAATGGTTGACAATTGAACTCACGTTTACATACTCAGTGAATCGAAAATCCGTCAGTGGCCGCAATTCTGGCCAATAACTCTGCTAAGGACTGTTTCTTAGAAAAAAATGATGTGAGAGATTTACTCACTTTTGCAGGGACTGTTTCACAGTTACTTGAACAAGCAATTCGATTGTCATTTAAGTTCCTTTTCTTGATATAATTGTTATGATTATGTTGCCAATGTCTTATTAATCCACTGGTTGACAAATCCTTATAACTTAATAATTTATTGGGAGATTTCAAACACATTGTTTGTTCGCCTGCTTTTTTTTTTGAAAAAGATTTTCACACTAAATCAGTCATAAATAAAATAATGTTTCAGTGATTCTAAATAAACAAATTAAAAAATATTAGAATAAAGAAATTAGTTTTGGGGTTAAAGAAAATAGTATGAATATTTTGAAACTTACTTAAATTGTCAATATGTTGGAAACTGAATGCTATTCAAAATTTCTTGAATAATAAATTTCATTTCAAAATTTAAAAAGTAACATGCATTTTGTATTTGTTTTGAATCACATTTTACAAGCCACTGGGGAGCATTTAACATTTTTTTATTAGAAATTATGGCTTTAAATCATGTTTAATTAAAAAAATTATGATTTTTACATTTTCTATATTATAGGTGTCTTCTAAAGTCTGATAATAGACATTAAATAGCTTTGTGGCAAGGCCTTCTTAAACAGGCCGGGACAGCTCATTTTCCGTAAAATTAGCGAAGGCCGACTTTTTTACGGTTAAAATTATTTTTTATCTTTGCTTTTGTAAACAAACTTCAGAAACAAATAAAGAGCTTTATTAGGACAAAACATTTTGATTGAATTTCGAAAGCAAATATTGTAGGAATTTTTTTTACGTTTAGAAATAAGTTAATTACAATAAAAATTTAAGGAGTTTAGCTAAAAATGACTAAATCTCGTTTTTATAACTATGTTTATTACAAGTGTTAAACAGCTAAACTGTTTAACACTTGTAATACAAATAATAAGTTTTTTGATAAAAACAAACAAATATATTAACTTTATTTTATTAAAATTATTTTGACTTTTTTGACTCAAAGTATTTTATTTTGAAGTTGAAAGTTTTGCTTGTTTTATTAAACATTCCTTCCCAAAATCTTCAGAGTGTTTTTTACAATAATTGTTTAAAAAAATGTTTGCCAAAATGCAGCAAACTTTTTTAACACTTTGAACAAGCAATTGAAATTTACTATTGCAGTTAATAAAAATGTCAATTAATCCTTTCTTGCACAGCAATGGTGAAACTTTATTCACAAGTGTCACTTCAAATATAAAAAAACAATAAAAAACAAAGTAGACTAAATTGTCAGAAGGTTCTCTTAGTCTTCCCCTGTTCAAAGAACTGATTTAAGTTCCATATTTTTTGAAACATATTGAAGGTGTCTGTTTTTTCTAAAATTGAATGTAATTCTGGAAGTTTGTAAGCAATAAAACCTGCATTATATAAAAGCCCTTGTTTGCATTCATTTGGCAACTGATCCTCACAATTTTCACATATTGACATATTAAACTCCACATCAAGTTCACACTTATCACAGTGGTGGTGAGCAGGAAGAAATAATGTAAAATCTGTATGCTTTTCTAGCAACTTTTTTGTTTTATTGATTCTAAATTTTTATATAACATTTTGCACAGTTATCAGATATGTGCCACCTGACCCTTGCCAATATTTCCCAAACTGTTTTTCTAGTGCATCTGATTGCATATGTCCTAACAATACATAAGATACACCGCAATTCAACAAATACTTGGCACAGCTTGCTAATCTTTTAGAAGTTTTTTGCAAAGCACTTGCAGTATCCATTGTTATCTTTTTCTCTCTTAATTTTGAATTTACGCATTTCAAATTTTCAGCAAAATACGAAATATAGTTCTCTAAGAAATCTATTTGCCAATCATTGACTGAAGTAATAGGCTTTCTTCGAATATCATTTAATCTAATATCTAGACCTTTTGATTTACTGTTGACAATAAGCCACCACTTAACAACTGTTTCAATAAAAAGTGCAGTATCTTCAGCTTCAGGAAATTTTACACGTAATGCTGCAACTGTTTCATCACAAAAAACTTTAAGAACTAATCCAACATTTTGTCGTTCAATTGGTTTTGGTGACACAGCTTTTTGTGTTAATATAACTTGCTTGCTTAGAATCTGTTTCATTATTAATAACATAACTAACAGCATTCTCCAGTTGAGAATAATATTTAATAACTCCTTTGTTTAAAAAAGACAGTTCAATTTGTAAAAGTTGGCTATATCCAGTAAAATAAATATCTCCAGAATCTTCTAAAGTTGTATATATTGAAAACTTAGGTACTGGTCCACAATGTTCATATGATATTAAAGATATATATTTTTCTTTTTCAACAAAATAAAATTTTTCTTCACAGTTATTTATTATTGACTTCAAATTTTTTACAATTGAATTAAATTGAATAACGTCCATTTTTTTGAAGTTTTCAAACTCATCAGGTAAATTATTTCTTTCAGAGCATATTAAACCAGTGACATCTCGTTTTCTAGACAATATTGGAATACAAGACACTGGTATACCTTTAAAGACTGATGGAGGATGCACTGGAAAAAAACTACCACCTTTGACTTTTTTTAATTCGTGCATCTTTAGGCCAGTGCTGAGCACAAATTTGCTTATAATCTGTAAACACAAAGTTTGCATTTGGAAGTTTTTTAATCCATAACTCGCAATCCTCAGATTTAAAGGGGAATCCATTGTGACATAAATATTATCTTTTACTTTTGATTTGTAATTTAAGGAGCAACCATAAACGCAGCATTTATTAGGCATTTTACGAGTTTAACTATTATAGTTCAAATCAAACAACCAAAATCCTCATTGAAACTATACTTCTCCGTAAAAAAGTCGGCCTTCGCTAGTTTTACGGAAAATGAGCTGTCGCGGCCTGTTTAAGAAGGCCTTGCTTTGTGGACATTAATAGATTTTTATTTTAAATAAATAATTATCCTAATATAACAAAAAAATATACACAAGTAATTCTTTGATTTTATTGTTTTCCTGGGAAATTATGGTAACTTTCTTGGGTAACAGGAAGTGTGAAATATAATAAATTCCCAGAAAGAACCCTCTACTAACAAAGTTATAAAAATATACATAAATTATTAAAATAATTTTTTTAAAACTTTTACAACAACTTTTATACTTCAAAGATTCATTCAAGGTTCATTTAAATATGATATCTGAGATATTTTTTAAGTTCATTTAAATATCTGATATATTTTTTAAGTTCATTTAAATATCTGAGATATTTTTTAAGTAGAGTGATTTACAAAGAAAACCCAATCCTACTCTGTTATAATCAATTCTACTTTTTTATATATAATTCAACTTTGCTATATTAAATTCTACTTTGTTATATTCAATTATGTAAAATTCAATACTATATTATATTTCAATTTTATAAGTATCTCTGTTAATATAAAAATCTCTTTAATACTTGCTGCTTTCATTTTTGTTAATATGCTTTAAACTGTTTAAAATTATCTAATTTAAATTAAAAAATCTACCTTTTGAATATTGCACATTTTATCAATAATTAACAAAAGGGCTTCTTTTTTATTTCCCATTCTCCCTGAAAGAAAATAAACCAATATTAAATAATGAATTAATTTTAAAAACACTTGATCTACTAAAATTAACATAGCATAAAATTTAAAATCTAAATATATAACATATAAACAAAAAACCTTGTAGAAATACCATCTCTGAAATTAAATTTCTTTCTTCACAAACTTTGAATGCCTGAAAAATTAATTTTTTATCAATATTTTATAATATACATTATATACTATTGACACTATTAACAAGAAACTTTAACATAAAACCCGCTTTATATTTTCACCTACCTTTATATATTCATATAAAGGTAGGTGGAGCTGGTTAATTATAAATCTTTCTAGTAAGAGTATTGATACAAAAAGAGGAGGTCAGGATCTGGAACCTGGTTTTGTTTTGAGGAGGTCAGGATCTGGAAAACAGAAAAGGAAGGAAAGGAAAGAGGAGGAAGTTTCAACTGCTTTAACTCCTCTATACTATCATTTAAATTAGGAAACTCCATTATGGAAAAAAATTAAATTATATTTTATGTTTCCGTTTTTTCATTAAAAAAAAAACAAAAAAAATAAGAAGAAACCTTTTCTAGTTGATAAAAATTGCTATTTTTTAAAAAAGATTGTAACCGATCAGGTTGAAATTCTGCATATAGAGAAATCTAAAATCAAATTTATAAAGATTTAAAGGAAAAAATAATGCAAAAAAAAAGAAAAAAAAAAAAACAAAAACACAAAACAACACTAACTTGTTTGTTGTGATAATTATGACCAGCCTGTGGATCTTTTGTAAACAATCCATGTAAATACTAAAATAACAAAATTAATAGGAATTAGTAATTATGATAATAAAAGCAATAATGATAGTAATGCATAAAAAAACAGTTTTAAATAATAATGATAATATTAAAAAATAATATATATACATATATATATATATATATATATACATATATATATATACATAAATTAGTAAAACACTTATCTAATTACACTGATCATGAAACCTCATCAGGAAGATTCCTGGTGAACCTACTGATTGAAAAACAAGTTGTTGAAGAAACTTTGATAAGTGCTTTTACTAATTTAATATTGCTCTGTCCTTTAAGAAAACTGAGCACTCTATTTGTAGAATAAATAACATATATATATATATATATATATATATATATATATATATATATATATATATATATATATATATATATATATATATATATATATATATATATATATATATATATATAATTAATTTGCTACACACTAAATTACATTTATTCAAAAGTATTACTGTTTTTGTTATTTTTAAATCTTGTCATTTTATGTCTATTTGTCAGGGATATTGACAAGGCCTTGAAATGCCCAAATAGCCCAGAATTGGTGAAACATCTGGAAATCCAGGTGGTCATAAGTCTTTTGACTAGTGTTTTGATAGGTTCTCTAGAAGTCACCTAAAGGACTTATGGGACATATAGGGTGATACCATATTATGCTGGAACACCACATTGTCGTTTGGAGAGCAGTGAGCATCAATTCAAGCCTTGGCATAGTTTTTCAGAATTTGAATGCACTCATTGGTGTCAACTTTCTAAACAGATTTGATGAAAAAAGGAGGTACTTTGAAACCATCAGAAGAAATCAGACCAAACATCATAACTGAATTTAGATAATTAATTTTGTTTACTTTACATGATTTGGGATGGATTTGACTGGTTGATGATTAATAAAACAATCGGTATTTCTGTTTGACACAGAATCAACAGTGAACGATTTTTCATCTGATAAGAGGGTGGCTGTTGGTCTCTTTTTTAGGAAGCTCAGCTTTTTTTTCTTAGTTACTTTGATTTTCAAAACCTTTTTTCTTTTGAATAGGAGAAACCAGGTGGTTATTAATCCTGGCTCCAAAGATTGGATTATGTTCTTGATTAAATGAGGAATTCAAATCGACTTCCTTAAACTACTGCCAAGTTTCTTTTTAACACAAAAATTAATTTGAAAACATTTTAGAGGGTTAGATAGTACTTAGAGACTTGTTTTGCATCTTGAAAATGTCTTTGGGAACGGTGTCATTTAAAACCAGGTTAACAATTTGTTTATTTTTACTACTCATTTTCATTTTTCAACTGTTTTTTTGATTAACTTAATTTTCAAAAGTTTTATGCATCAACAATAACAAAAGTGTAAAATTACCAATGGAACATTTATGTTAAAATTACCAAACTTATTACAAGATTTGCGGTCGCATACATTAAATAATTTTTTTTTTATTATTGTATTCTTTATTTACTTTTCTTCATAGAAACTATAGTTCATTTAAGCAGTAACCATGAAAGTATTTGTAAAAAAAAAAAAGAGATGGGAAAGAAGCTCAAGTTGGTAGCTAAAACAGGTCCAACTACTTTTGCATTATAACAACTTTGTATAATGATGTTCAACAAAGTTGTTGAACATCATTATACAAAGTTGTTAAACAGCATTATACAAAAATGTTAAACAGCATTATACAAAGTTGTTAAACAGCTTTATACAAAGTTGTTAAACAGCATTATACAAAGTTGTTGAACAGCATTATACATAGTTGTTAAACAGCATTATACATAGTTGTTAAACAGCATTATACAAAGTTGTTGAACATCATTATACAAAGTTGTTAAACAGCATTATACATAGTTGTTAAACAGCATTATACAAAGTTGTTAAACAGCATTATACATAGTTGTTAAACAGCATTATAAAAAGTTGTTAAACAGCATTATACAAAGTTGTTAAACAGCATTATACAAAGTTGTTAAACAGCATTATACAAAAATCTAACAGTAAGCTAAAGCTTTATTTTAGGTTGCGCAATTTGAAACTTATGACATAAATTTTTGAATTTGACTAAAATCACGAGAAACTTGTAAATCATAATTTATCAAGTGGGCAGAGAATTCAAAAAAAGGCAAGTTAAAAATTTCAAATTTTAACAAATATTAAATTTCAAATTTTATTATACAATATAATGTATACAACTTATGCTAGGTGTTCTTAATACTATTGGATAACAAATGTATATTTAGTGAATGCAAAGGAGACAAAAAAGAAGATAAATCAAATGATAGAGAAGATTGTGTGAATGTGTTGGTAAGATGATTTCTCAAAATGTGATTGGTCATAGATGATTCCTGTTGGCAAGATGATTTCTTTTAGTAAGATGATTTTTCTAAGATGATTTCTCAAAGATACATTTGGATTAGATGGCGGAGGAGAATATGTATCAAAAGAAAGTATAAGGTGCTACACGACCAATTTTAAAAGAATCTTCACTTCTAACAGTATTAAGTACTCACTAAAGATTAGAGGATAATGTATACAATTTTGTTTTTAAATCTATTTATAAATTGTTAATAAAGTTATTTTCTATATTATTTGGAAAGCTGTTTTTATGTCTAGCTAGACCCAAGCAGGCTAAACATAAAAACATAGATCCTTTTTTGCAAACAGTTTCTTTTCAAAATTATTTCATATTCTATTTTACAAATTAAATAAAGAAATTAGATAGATTTTGTTTCATTTTCTCAACAAAATCCAAAGCTGATAAGCACACAAAAAGATAAACACACATTTCAATGATAATAAATTCCCCTGCTCGAGGATAGGATTGTGATAGGACTTCTTGGAACACCTTATTAACCACAAAAAAAATCAAAAATAAATAATAACACAAAGCTAAAAGTAAATATACACACAAAAAATAAAAGTACATATCCACACAAAAAATCACATTGCATTTCTTTATTATATATTATATAGAGTATTTTAGTACAAAGAAATATCTACCTGGTGTAAAAGAGTATTTTAGTACATAAAACTACCTGGTGTAAAAGTTTTTCATTTTGATTTAGTTGTTTAACAACATCATCTACCTAAAATAAAATCTTAAATTGTTATCTCGAAATTTAATATAAAATGTATAAAACTTATAAAATGTTTTAACTTTATAAGTTTTCTACATAATAAACTTTTTTGTTTTAATGCTGCAAATCACCAAATAGCATCAAAAAATTATACCAAAGAATATCTATGATTTGCTATTTTTCCTATATTTCACAGCATGATTCCTAAATTTCTAGTGGTGTAACATTTTGGTCGTCCATCAGTATGGGACAACTCATCTTTGCAAAGGTCAATATAATAATTAAAAAAAAAATTAGTAGCCAGGCAGGGAAACTAGAGAGTTATCATTTACAAAAAAGTGGTTAACAATGGTAATATTTTTGAAGATTTTATTTCATGTGATTATTTTAAAGAAATCTTTAAAACAAATTTAAAGAAATTTACAAGAATTTATTACATGCACAAATAACTACTCATATTTTTATTTATATATTATTTATACTATTTATAAACTCATATTTTTCTGCCTTAAAATCTAAAAAATCTTAAAGCATTTCAAATCAAATTTAGCTGAGCTTTTGAAAAATGCAACCTGTGACACACTGACACAATTTCTATAAAATTTGTTTAATTTCTTAACTAATTCAAAAATTAATGGACTCCAAAAATTAATGGACTCCAAAAATTAATGGACTCCAAAAATTAATGGACTCCAAAATTAATGTCTTTATCAATCATTTAGTGGTATTGTATGCTGATGATATTTTTTAATCTGAACTCTTTTAAGGCCTTCAGAAAATTATTAAAAACTTATAATCTGTACTCAAATTACATAAAACTACTGATAAAATAGAATTGCTCATTACAGATAATAAAAAGTTAAAAATTATATGACATCTCTTGCTGGTAATCAAATAAATTTACATAGTAGACTTAAAAACTGGGTTTTACCTGGGTTACAGAACACTCTGATTTTACCTTACTTGATTGAGCAAACATGATTTGCCCATCCAAGATCTATTACTGTAGAGAAAAAGAGAATTTGCTTACCAGGATTTTATCAATTTTGATAAAATCCTGGAAAATATCAAGAGAACTTTTTAAAGAACAGAGAAAAATTTTAAAAAAGTAAACTCTTAAAGAGATTGCAAAAAGTTTCTTATGTTTAAAATTTTAATTTAATAATTTTTTTTGTAAAAGTATTTACAAAAAGTATTTACCTTTTTTTTTGTAAAAGTATTTACAGTAGGTAATTAAGAAAATAATTATAATAATCATGATTAATCCTAAACCGTATTTTGTATTTTTCTTAACCTAAGAAACAAATATTTGTATTTGCATTTGCATTAAAAAAAAAAATCTCTTGGTTTGCCCCCTCTCCCCCAAAAAAATGCCAGTCAACCTAGTTTACAGAACTACAAATACATTTCAATCATATACACATAAAAATATTAAAAATTTTCTTTATCAATTGAAGTACAAATACAACAACTTGGCTAATTAATTAGTTAAATTGAATTATTACTTTAAATTGCTTAATTAATTGAGGGAGTTTGGAAAAAAAAAGAAGTTAATACTGAACTTATAAAAAGTAACAAACCAAGGAAAAATTTTATGACAGAGCTGCAAAATTTTATTACATATCTTGATTTCATGATTAGAGAGAATATGAGAAAATTAGAACCTTTAATTAATCAAAGATTTTATGAAATAAAAGAATTTTCTAAACTAATTAACTAAACATTTTTAAATATTTTCTCCTTTTTTTTTTTAATAATAGTTTGAGGGGGTAATATATAATGTTATTACTTAGCTGTAACATATAAAGATAAAATAATTAAAAAATCACATCAAATTTTAATTCCATGTATTCTTTTGCCTCAAAAAACAAAAACAATGATGTGAAGTCATTATCATTATCTATAAGTACCTTTAAATGTGGAAAAGTGAAATCATTATGGAATCTCTGTGTTAACTTTTAAGTCGTCATACGTCAGCTTTAAGTCTCTTACTATTTCCATGTACTGATCTAATATGACCTGGGGTTCTGACTCAACAACAATGTTTATTTTCCTCCTGAGAGTTGATCTTG
>NC_061162.1:51546227-51563727 GCF_022113875.1 Hydra vulgaris | reverse complement strand
ATAATTCTCTCTAGACTATTTAATAAGTGCTTGACCGAGTCTTGTTTTCCTGCCTGCTGGAAAATGGCACCTGTTGTTCCAATTTTCAAAAACTCTGTTGAACAACTATAATCCAATCAGTCTTTTTTCTTTATTAACAAGGTGTTTGAGTCTTTAAAAAAAAAATTTCTCACATCTTTGATAAACACATTTTTCACATCCTATCTTGAGTCAATTAACTTACTGTCAGACAACATGGTATCTGATCGTCTTGCTCTAAGGCTGACTTGCTAACTGCTGTGACTGAAAGATTTTATCATGCATTAGATGGAGGTGGAGAGGCTAGGGCTGTTGCTCTTGAAATATCTAAGGCTTTTGACAAAGTTTGGCATGCTGATCTTCTTCATAAGCTTGTTTTATATGGTGTTTCTGGGAAAGTTTTTGAGATTATCAAATTGTTTCTTTTTAACAACTTTATTAAAATCATTCTCGAAGACCAACATTCTTCTTTATTTCCAGTAGCTTCTGGGGTACCACAAGGTTCTATATTTGGTCCTGTTTTGTTTCTTATCTGCATTAATGATCTTCCCGACAACCTTACATCTAAAGTAACTCTTTTTGCTGATGACTTAACTTTACACTTCTGTCTTGATGAAAAAGTCTTCCTCTTTTTGATTGCTTATAACTAATAAAGTTTTAGTTGATAGAATTAGAGATGATAGCTCCTTTGAGCAGTGGCCATGATAGTATTTGTAGAAAAGAGAAAGAGATGCTACTTTACGACAATGGGAAAGAGGCTCAAGCTTAGCAGATAGGGTTCAACTACGTTTGCTAAGAGAAATTCATAAACTTTGAAGTTAGTGAATTTCCACATTTTTTATGTATCTGAAAATATTTAGTCAATACAGATGGTTTTCATTTAAAATGAAACATGAAAGTTGGTAAACAGCTTCTGTAAAAGTTTAATTTGAAATGGAATATATTTTTGAATGAGTTAATTTAAAACATGTAATTTGTTTTAACTAATCTTTATTTTAGTTTTTTAGATTAACTCGGTGCTGTAAATTTGTGCTGTTTTTTTAAACAAAAAATGTTTCTTCTTTTTAAATATTCTAAAGGGAACTGAAGCAAGTTTGCACTTTTTTTGTTTTTACATGATTTAAAAATGTTGACAAGTTAAATGTTTTAAAAGTTAAAAAGAGCAATGCGCTTTTTAAAAATCATAAGGAGACATTAGATATCTTTTTCAAAGATAAATTCATAGCTTTAATGAATTCCCTTACACTAAGTAGGTTGGAAAATTATTTCTTTTTGCTTCTGTTTTTCAATAACCAATGAATTACTTGAAGGAAGAAAAAAACTGTGCCCTACAATTCATCATGTTATCGATGTTTCTGTTCAATACAACTTACACTTTTAAGAATGACAATTCTGTTTTGAATATAATAAAAGATTCTTTTATCTCAGTAGTTGGTGACAAGTATCAAATGTCTTTTAAGGACGGCTGTGATGGAGCGACAAGCATCAATAATGCAAAGAAAATAAAATGTTTTAAAATTTTATTCCCCTGAAATTAAGCAAAAAAATTAAAAATTAAATTTGAAGAACTGAAATAATGTTAACACTTATCATTATTAACACTCATTATCAACATGTTAAATAAGCAAAAATTAACCACACTCTTCATGATATCCTTTATTACTCAGCTGAACTATTTATTCTTAATGATGGTTATAGCCTTAGCAATTTATGTGAGGAAGGTCTAAAAGCAAACAATAAAGATATAAGAAACTATTTAAAGCTTGTTTCTTGTAAGACATTTAGAACAGCTTACAGATGTGATGAGTCGCCTTTTAGAGAGATCTGATCCTGGTATTTTAAACCAAATTATTCATTTGCATCCTATAGTTATGTTTATAGTTATCCTATAGTTATCCTAAAGTTATGCTAAGATTGTTGTTCAAATGAACAAGTTCATTAGATCTCATAAGCGTGTTTTTGAAACTAAAGTTATAAACATTGTTTACTGTTTTTACTTTTTATTTTATTTATTAGAAAGATTTAAAGAGATTATTGCATGGTCAGAACTACCTAACGAAGAAAAAGGTGAAACTGAACACAAGCTTTTTATAAAAACCTATAAGAAAAGTTAAGAAGCTCCAGCATTCATCATCCTACGCAGAAAACAATGTAACACAGGTTTACTTTTTTACTTATCTTCAAATGTAGGAATATCAAACCATTAGAACTCTTGCCTTAAAATTTTACTACAATAATGTTATTTTAAACCCAAATTTGATCAAATACTTGTTATTAATACTAAACTTCTTATTAATAAACAGTAGGAACCAGACCCCTAATTAATTAAATTTTTGAATTTTCTTTCTTTTTAAGTATATCTAAGAAATTACTCTTTGAGCTGTCATCTAAAATAAAATTTAACTTTGAATAGTCAAATTAATTGAATGCCAAAAATGTTCAAATATGGTAATTTGAACCCAATCCACAAATTTAGTTTAATATTAAAAATTTTAATTTTCCTAAAACCAACAGAAAAATATCTTTCTAAAAAAACTTCAATGAGTTTTAAAGGATTTTTTATTGCCTTCTCGGTGTTAAGTTAAAAACTTAAAATGTTTTGTTTAAACATAATTATATGACCAAACCTTTGATAATGGAAATGTAACATTTACAGCATAAAACATACAGATGTCAATCCCCATAAATGTGGTAATATTGACATTTACAACTGAACAGCAAAATTAATAATCTACCAACAATGATAACTAATAACATTTTTTATTATTACAATAATTTTATTTCATTGATATTTTAGTACTGTAGGTTGCATTTTTATTTTTATTTATATCCATTTCAAGGTGAAATAATATTTTTTTATGTACAATTTTTCTTTTCCTTTTTTTTTTTTTTTGTATGTATTTAGGTGCTCCCAGAAGTCCTTTCGGCCTTATCATAGAGCACCGCGGGAAAGCATTTAACGAAAAGTTCATGCCTCTTTCCGTACCAATGTCGCTTGTTGGGCTAGAGCTGGCGTCGAACCTCGGACCTCTGGGTTCTGAGCCAGAACTCTAACCACTGCGCCACGGCTTACTTTCTGATTCACATGAAACTTGAACATATCTTATAATCTTATCCCTTCTGGCGCTTCTGGCGTTTTCTTCTGGACTAATCTAGAACTTCATACTTCTTATGCCAATTTCGCTTTTTAACACTTATTTATGTGATGAGGTATCATTACCTCCCAGGTATCAACTATAAATTAAACCAAGTTATTCAAATGAATGTCACAAAATTTCAACTGCAACTATTAAATCCGTTGAGAAGATTCTGACTTAAGATTTTACCACAAACGTTTTTTTTTATCCTAACCAAAATTAATATTAATTTTCATTAAAGCTTCATAACTTGCATATTTTTAAAAATGGCTTGACAAGACATGAATAAATAATACCACTAAATTATTAAATAATAACTGATAATTTATTATTATCAAGCATAACTTTCCGTCAAATTATGTTTTTAATTTTAATTATTTTTTGGCTGTTTTATTTTTAATTTTTTTTTCTACAACTTTTTCACAAGGAAATTAAAATATATGCAAAATGTATATAAGATATATTTTAAAATATTATGCTATTGCATAATATTTTAAAATAATTTATCATTTACTTCTTACATTTTGCATTAAATTTTTTTTTTTGAGCATTTATATTTTATTTACCTTTAAAGATTTCTTTTCAATAAATTTATAAATTTGTTCTTCCCATAGTTCTTTGCATCTGCCAAGTTTGCGATCACACAACCTAAAAAAGAAAAAAAAAACACAAGAAAATAACAAAAACAAAAAAAAACAATGATTTGTAAGAAGTATTTAAAATTATTTAAAACAAGTACAGTAATTTAAGTGAAAAAAAGACTATCAAAGTAAAAAGAAAAAAAAATTCACTTTGCTGCTTCTTCAAATTTATTGTTGGCGAAGAGATAGTTGAGATAAGCTTTAACAATTTCCTAAACAAATAATTATCTACATAATAATGCTTTATTACAAAATTGTTTATAACTATATAAATAACAAATATCTTATTTCTGATTCTTATTCATTTTATAGTACAAAGTACATGCTTTTTTTCAAAGTACATACTTTTTTAGCTTAACCCTTTGAGTGCAATGAGCCAAAATCGTGGCTGTACCGTTAGAGCGCAAAAAGCCATCCAACACCAAGAGGTTATGGATAGATTAAAAAAGGAAAGACCAATCTTTTAAAGATAAGAGCTTTCCTTGGAGTCGTAATCAACATGGTTCTCATCAAAAAAGCTAATCTTAAACTTTACTGAAATATAAGTCATCCTTGTGCATCTACTCCCTGGTTTGTTACCTTTAATCGTGATCGGTCTCAACTTTTGCTTAAATTTCTTCATTTTACAGACATCCATATACCAAATCAATAACCACTCAATAAAATTTATAAAATTCAGTTTTTAGTTGAACATTTTAACAAAAAATTTCTTTATTATTATTATCCACAAAAAGACATTTCTATAAATGAGAGTATGGTTGGCTACAAAGGAAAGACACCACATCTGCGTCAATATATGCCAAACAAATGTCATTCTAGGATTGGGATTAAGTTCTGGTGTGTTTCAGACAGTACTAATGGTTATTTGTGTCAATTCGAAATTTACAAGGGAGAAAAAGACCCAGATGTAGCAGCCAATGCCTATGGTATAACTTATAGTTTAGTTTTTAATCTTTTACGCCAAACTAATTTCCTCCACCAAGGTCATCACTTATATATTGACAATTATTATACTTCTCCTCAACTGTTATTAGATCTATATGCTCATCAGACCACTGCAACAGGCACAGTGAGAGTGCATTAAATCGAAATTAAAAAATAAGGAGGTTTGCCAATATAGAAAAGGTCCATTGTTGTGTGTGGCATATCAAAATGGTAAAAAAAAGCCTATATTACTATCTACTGTTGCCAAAGCAGGTTTTACTGAAATGCACAACATAAGAGGAAATTTAGTTATGAAACCAAATGTTGTTGCCCTTTACAATAAAACCATGGGGGGTGTAGATTTGGGTGATGCACAGCTCTATGTGTACTTTTCTGAGCGTAAAACAATTAAGTGGACAACTAAATTTGCTCTTTCTTTATTTGGCTATTTATTAAATAGCTATTTATTATATAAGCTCAATACAAATGAACAAAAGAATAGATTTTATGATGGCTATAGTGGAAAGTTTAGCCATAGGTTTTTTTCCAGTAAAAGTATTTTCTAGAAGAAGAACATTAAGAGAGATTAAAATGGCTAGAAGTACAATTGTCCCATACCTACTTCCCCAACTTACTGCAAATAGCAATCCATTATATGGTCACAATCTTGTTAAGGTTGGTGCAGGAAAAAAAAAAGTGTAGCTGGGCACCAAACTCGATTTCGCACAAGTTGGCAGTGTCAGTTATGTGGTGTTGGATTGTGTCCAGCCTGTTTTTCCAATTATCACACAACAGTTGTGCATTAAAATCATTAAACTACTTTTAATCTTATATAACCTACAAAAAATTTAAAAAGTTCAAAAATAGTTGTTTTCTTGTTTGTTTGTTTTATTGATATGTTTATTGCCGATTTTTTTTTTGCCGATATTTTTTTAGTTGAATTTTTCTGAGCAGCGTTCAAATTTTATCGAGCACTCAAAGGGTTAAAGACATCCACAGATAATCCACCATTAGTTTGCATATTAATCAGTTATATCTACTATATAATTATGTTACATAGTTGAGCTATATACTTTTCTATTGTTTATACTCTGCTATATTATTTAGTTTTATCATTTCATTTTGTTGTTCTGCAAATTATTCATTTTTACTATTCCATAAAGATGTTTTGAAAAAAAAAAAAAAGATTATATAGACTTTTTGATATTACGACAAAATACAGAAGTAAAATTTATTATGTTTTAGAAATAAATTGACTTGACATTGGAGTGACTCTGCCCATATTGTTTTGTTCCATTAATATTGAAATAATATGATGTTAAAAAAAAAAAAGCAAATAAAAAATAAATTATTATTTTTATTACAATTTATTTAAAAATTTTTTTTTGCCTTTTAGTTGACTTAATCAATTTCAAAAATGTTTTTTTGACAAAATGTATTAGTTGATTTAATTCAACGTTAGAAAATATATTCGTTTATTTTATTCAATGTTAGAATATATATTAGTTGATTTTATTTGACGTTAGAAAATATAATTGTTGATTTAATTTGAAGTTAAAAAATTTATTAGTGGATTTTATTCAACGTTAGAAAATATATTAGTTGATTTTATTCAACGTTAGAAAATATAATTGTTGATTTAATTTGAAGTTAGAAAATATATTTGTTGATTTAATTCAACATTAGAAAATATAATTGTTGATTTAATTTGAAGTTAGAAACTTTATTAGTTGATTTAATTTAACGTTAGAAAATATAATTGTTGATTTAATTTGAAGTTAGAAAATTTATTAGTTGATTTTATTCAACATTAGAAAATATATTAGTTGATTTTATTCAACTTTAGAAAATATATTAGTTTATTTTATTCAATGTTAGAATATATATTAGTTGATTTTATTTGACGTTAGAAAATATAATTGTTGATTTAATTTGAAGTTAGAAAATTTATTAGTTGATTTTATTCAACGTTAGAAAATATATTAGTTGATTTTATTCAACGTTAGAAAATATATTAGTTTATTTTATTCAATGTTAGAATATATATTAGTTGATTTTATTTGTCTTTAGAAAATATAATTGTTGATTTAATTTGAAGTTAGAAAATTTATTAGTTGATTTTATTCAACGTTAGAAAATATAATATTTTGATTAAATTAATAGTTAAATTATTTAAAACTCTAACAGCACTATTTATTCTATAATAAACTTATAAGAAATTTGATGTTATAACTAACTTAATCAAATTATTTCACAAAAAACTTATTTACCATTATTATTTGTTTTTCTTCTTTTTTTCGATTGAAGTAATAAAATAATAATTCACAAAAAGACTTACCAAAACAGAAAGTCGCTTTAGCTCTCTTTGCTGGTTTTCAGCTTTTTGTAAAGCTTCTTCAAATTTTTTGTTTTCCATAAGCCAAGATATATGGTCATCTAGATCCCTTGGCTGAATATATATATATATATATATATATATATATATATATATATATATATATATATATATATATATATATATATATATATATATATATATATATATATATATATATATATATATATATATACACACTAATTTAAAACATCAGATAATATGAATTCTTTTAATACAAAACAATTTATTTGTCATATTATAAGCACCAACATCAACATATAATATAATTACAAAAATTGTGGCCGTTAAATAAAAACAAAAAAATTAAATTTTGAAGTCACCTTTATAATGGTTTCTTTTACTTAAATATAAAAAAATCATATTTAAAGCCGCATTTTTTTATTTATAACAATAGCACGTCATTTGTAAATAAAGCAAATGCTGAATATATATTTATATATATTTTTATATGTATATATATATATATATATATATATATATATATATATATAAATATATATATATATATAAATATATATATATATATATATATATATTTATATATATAAAAATTATGTTGTTGCATTATACAAATAGAGTGCTCAATGTTCTTAAATAACAGAGCAATAATAAATTAGTAAAAACACTTATCTAATTTTTATTTTCTTCTACAGCATGTTTTGACTGATGGAGTCACATGCTGATGGAGAAACATACTGTAGAAGAAAATAATTTTTTTTTTTAATAAAAATTAGTTTTTATAAAATAAGTGTTTTTACTGATATATATATATATATATATATATATATATATATATATATATATATATATATATATATATATATATATATATATATATATATATATATATATATATATATATATATATATATATATATACTTGAAATATGATATTTGACCAATATTAAGCAAAAGATAGTTAGGCCAGTAAACAAAAGTAAATCTTTTTTTCTCAAAATATTTATTTTTAAAAATATTTTTTTTATTTTCCAAAAAATACACTAATACAAAGTATTTTTATATAACTAATTAAATAAACTTTAAGCACTAGAGGATTTTCAAAAAATCATGTACTGTTTTGGTATTATAGCAAGATTTTTGTAAACAAAATAAATTTAATTACATATTGTTGCTATGAGTAACTATTTTGATGAATTAAATTCTAATAATACACAGGAAGTATCAATTAAAAGTATCATGTTTTTGTTTGTGCAGATGTTTTTCGTATGACAACAAAAAACTTTCATTGTTAAGCTCAAAGAAAACAAAAAGTTAAAAAAAAGGTTCAATTACATTTTGATGGGAGCGTTGACGAGTATAAACATGGTTGTCAAATCTATTAGTTAAAAGGCCAGTTCTGCAACTAAAAATATGTCCATTTATTTGTTATCTTAAATTGTTAGTTCTGCCAGTATATGTGGCATGTTTTTTGCATGCCAAACATTTAAGGTAATAAATTACATTTTTGCTGTTGCATGTGATGCGACTTTTTATTTTCCAGATAGTACCATTAGAAGTTTCAAACTCATCTACTTCTTGAAGGTAGAGTTTGCATATTTTACATCGAATGTCTTAAAATGTACATAAAATAAGAAGATTGATATTTAAATATGCCAATCTTCTTATTATTTGCTTCAACTTTTGAAGAAGTAAGTCTTCTTAGTATGTTAGGAGGTTGTTTAAAAGCTGCCTTAACATTAACATAATTTTTTAATCTTGTTTCAGCCATTATTGCTGTCTGCCAATTACCACTTGGTTTACATTAGTTCTATAATCTAATCTTTGGTAACTATAAGTTAGTAAATTAATGTTTTTGCATTATTTTATTTATTTTAAATTTGTTTTAACATTGCTGTCTGTCAAGATTCCACCATTTTATTTGTTTTGTTTTAATTTTTTTTTTTACAACTTATTTCATACTTGTGTTTTATAGATCAAAAGGAACATAAATATCAAAGTGCCTCTATAATTGGTTGACTTTAATTTTTTGTCTACGGAAGCTGTAATTGGTTGACTTTAATTTTTTGTCTACAGAAGCTGAACCACCCTACTCTTCAATTCTCTCTAGACTATTTAATTTTTTGACTCTTTTTTTAATTTAATTGATTAATAATTAATAAATAAAAAAATTTAATTGCTTGACTGAATCTTGTTTTCCTGCCTGCTGGTTCCAACATGTCATCTGTGGTTCCAACATGTCATCTGTGGTTCCAACATGTCATCTGTGGTTCCAACATGTCATCTGTGGTTCCAACATGTCATCTGTGGTTCCAACATGTCGTCTGTGGTTCCAACATGTCATATGTGGTTCCAATTTGTCATCTGTGGTTCCAATTTGTAAAAACTCTAGAGAAAATTCTGACACCGCAAACTATTGTGAAATCAGACTTTACTCTATTATTGGCAAGGTCTTTAAGATTAGCAAACTTCTAACATCCTATCTTGAGCCTAATAATTCTGACAAACAATTTTCAATCTTCTCATTCTACAGCTGACAAGCTAACTGATTTGAATGAAAGATTCTAGGTAGAGGCGGCAAGACAAGGTTTTTTTTTTAAATATCTAAAGTTTTTGATAATGCTTGGCATGCTAATCTTCTCCATATACTTTCTTTATATGCTAAATCTGGGAAAAATTTTTAAGATTATCAAATCAATTCTAGATTCTAAGTCATTTCATTCAAGATTTTAAATTATTTCATTCAAGGTTCTATTGAAGAAAGAAAACAAACAAAACAAAAAAACATTTTGACTCCATCTAACAATCTGATCAGTCTTCTCAGTATTATTAGCAAGGTCTTTGAGTTTTTATTCATCAAGCTTATAACATCCCATCTTGAGTCTAATAACTATTTGACAATCAATTTTCAGTTTTCACAATCTACAGCTGACTTGCTAACTGTTGTGACTGAAAGATTATAGGTAGAGGTGGCAAGACAAGGGCTTTTTTTAAAATATCTAAAGTTTTTGATAATGCTTGACATGCTTGCCTTCTCCATAAGCTTTTTTTATATGCTAAATCTGGGAAAATTTTAAAGATTATCAAATTATTTCTTATTTACTGCAGTACTAAAATCATCTTCGAAGATCAAGACTTTATTCTATTGAAGAAAGTTAAATTTTTAATTTTGCTTGTTAACAAGTTTAGGGGAATGTGGACAATAGGGAGAGATAAAACTTTCTTATGCCAATATGACTTAGCTCTTCACTTAATTGTGGTATTAAAGCTGACAAAATTTAGGTAAGATTATGTCAAAACCCATTAATTTAATTGCCGGAAGTAATTAAATTTAGAAAACCACAAAATAAAAAATAAATTAAAAGACTAGATTGTTTTTAAAAACGTTCTGAATGTTTTAATTTTTATTTTTTAAAAATAAAAATATTCTGAATGTTTATATTTTTATTTTTAAATTGTATCATGCGCAGTATTTTTAAATTGTATCATGCGCATACTTATATTTTAAAATTGTGCATATTTTTATTAATACATAGACTATCTTATAGCCTGACTTGCAATGGAGTGCTGCTACATCGACCGACAAATAGCCTGACTTGCAACGAAAGTGCTGCTACATCGACTGACTAGCAACAGAGTACTGGTACATCACCTGAGGGTTTAGTTTGGGCAGACAGTCTATTAAATATATTTAAAAAAAAAAAGTTTTTCGAGTCTTCAAAATTAAAAAAAACATAAAACTGATACTATACGGCAAAAACATAAAGATGACCATGCAAGAGTATACATACATACATACATATACATATATACATATATATATACATATATATATATATTTATATATATATATATATATATATATATATATATATATATATATATATATATATATATATATATATATATATATATATATATATATATATACTTTTTACAAATATTGTTGCAAATATCGTATAATATATCAACTTATGTTACAAATAAAGTATAGCTACAAATAAAATATTTATTCAAAAGTAGGTCAACCTGGAACTCAAAAAAAGCAAAACTATATAAAAATTGTTTCATATAAAAAATTATATTTTAAATTTTTTAAATTAAATACCTTTAATTTTAGACAAAAAATAAAAAAAGTTACAAGTTTTTAAAGGTATTTTTTTTCCTTAATATGTTTTTATAAAACAAATATGATTTTTAAAACTTTTACATAATTTCACTTATTTTGAGTAACAGGTTGACCTACTTTTGAAAAACTTTTTTTACATATATATTTATATATATATATATATATATATATATATATATATATATATATATATATATATATATATATATATTAAGGGTAGTCATTTTTAGGGAATTTTTGAAATCGAAGTACATACCCAGCTAAAGTTGGAGCAAATATGCTAAAACTTTGTCAAAATTTTTTTTAGGTCAATCGGGTGACTTTTAAGTCCCCCTCAAGACTAAAGTTGTTAAGAAATTGTCCTTCAAAAAAGGAAAAATAGGGTGTGTTCAGGGTGTTTGAGGGGGATTTAAATGAAAAAATTATTTCCATTTTTTTTTTTTTTTTTAATTTGATATCTATATTTTCATTTTAAAAGGGTATGTCCTCATGTTTTTTACACATTCTTGGTTAAAACGATATTTACGAAAGGAAAAAATAAAAATTTTATGTTACGCAAGAGGTTATGAAAATCAGCAACGATAAAAAAATTCTTATAAAATAATGCAGAAGAAAATGTGCTGAAGATCCTGCACTGTATTTTTAAGTCACTAAGAGTTTTTATAAAGAAATTGTACGTGAAATTGCGTTACATTATTTTATTTTTTTAAATAACTTTCGTATTTACTTGATTGTTATTAATTGAATTACAATATAAAGTAAAATTGTATTGAAGTTTTTAATTAATTACAGACCATTAAATATATTTAGATTGAATACAAAAATGGAAAAAAAAATTGTAAAAGATATTGAGAAGAGGAAGTTTCTCAGATCAAGCAAAAACAAACTTTTTATCATAAATGAGGCTAAACCAGCTATTACATGTACATATCTAATTTAAAAAAATTGTTTTGAATTTTAAATTTTTTGTTAAAAATTAAAATATTGATTTTTTTTTTCTTAAGGTCTTCAACTCCCTACTGGAATGGATGTTCTTCAACACATTGTCTACAGAAGATCACTACTTCCTCATAATGCTAAGAAGTCAGCAATTTTATCATGCCCTCCTTACAAGATTCAGGGTTACAAGAGATGTGAAGTAGATGATTGTGAATGCATTTTAGGCTTAATTAAAAGACCATGGCTTAAAGCGGGATTTCAAGTAATGTCAGATAAAAGTATTATCAAGAACCATATGAAGATGGACAAGAAGTATTCAGATTTGAGTAGAAATAAATGCAGAGGAACAGCTAGAGACAAGGTTAATCAAGGGGAGTTTATTTCATTTTTGAAAAAGCTGTTTTGGATTGGTTCTACAGATTTAAAGAACCAAATTAGGAAGGATAAAAAATGCTCAGATAAAGATAAGCACGATGATTAAACTTTTTTGGAAGACCAGGAAGGACCGAGATATTTTAGTTTGGGATCAGAAGAAAGAAAATTTAGCAAAAAGGTTTTGTGTTGTTTTTATAGGGTTAATTTGACGTTTTTTATTCAAATTTGCTAATTTAACATACATTATTTGTTAATACACATACACTATGTTAAAACAAATTTTAGGTTTCTGAAGGTGTGAGGAAGAGGACAAGGCTAGAAGACGAATCTCCTAAGATTGATGCTACCTCAGAACTAGACTTGAGTTTCACTGACACTAGCGCTGATTCTGATTCAGAATTTGAACCCGAAGTTTGGCATCATAGAAGAGCAGATGATTGCAACATTACTGCCAAAGTCCCTAAGAATATTTTTGATGGAAATGTATCATAGCTACAGCAAATGATATCTCCCCCAATGTCTTACAAAAAGTAACTGGAGCAATTTTTCAAGATTGTGGAGATGATATCGCAAAATGCAAAGCCAGTGCTTCAACAGCATTAAGGAAGATGAAAAAAACTGCCAAGGATACTGCAGAAATTGCTAAATTAGATATAAAGAAGGCCGTGGAAAAAAGCCATTATCCTTGTATAATTCATTTTGACGGAAAGACTTTGTTTGAAATAAATCAGGGAAAAAGACTGAAAATGAAAGATTAGCTGTGCTCGTTAATATTGAGGGGGTGTCGCATCTTCTTGCAGTACCTGCCTTGCCGTCTTCTTCAGGTGAAAATATGTATATAGGAATCATGAAAATACTAGAAGAATATGACCTCATTTCAAAAGTATGCGGAGTATGCTTTGATACAACTTCAAGTAATACTGGTTCTAAGAAAGGATCACTTACTAGGATTGCAAGAGAGGTTGACAAATACCTTCTTCTACTAGCATGTAGGCATCATATCATTGAGCTTAGAATGGTTCATTTCTGTGAAGCAGTGATAAAAGAGAATAGCGTAGGGCCTGAAAATCCTTTATTCGTAAAGTTTAAACAAATGTTTGAGAACCCTAACTTTAAATACGACAAAAATAACCTGACCTCTCTTGATTGGAAAACCGTGGAAGGAACAGTTTTGAAGGAAGCTGCAAGGAAAACTTTAGATTACTGTGAGACCTATACTACTAAAAAATGCAATATGAGGAATGACCGAAGAGAGTTGGCTGAGCTAACCATGCAGTATTTATCCCCTTCTGCACATTTCAAATTAAAGAAAACTGGAGCTGTTCATCATGCTAGGTTTTTAGGCAAAAGTTTATACTACCTTAAACTTCAGCTTTTGTGCAAGCAACTGACATTTGTGCAAGAAAATGATAATCTATGCGAAGATTTAAAACTCATCTGCGAGTTCATAGTATGTTTTGACACAAGGTGGTACCTTCAAGCACATAAAGCAATTCAATCTCCTGCGTCTGATCTTGATGCAATCTTTCAGATGAAAGAGTATAAGAAAGTTTGCTCCAATCCGGAGGCAGTAGACGCAGTGTTAGCATCTCTTTATAAGCATACATGGTATCTTGATTCAACGATTATTCCCTTGGTTCTTTTGGATAAAAATATTTCTATGGACAGCCATTGCAGATGCTTTGCTTTCCTTCCAAATGCCAGATCCAGATTTTTTTAAACATAGAAGCAAAAATCGAATAGACGATATTAATATCATAAATAATATGAAGGTACCAACCCTCTCTCTTTTGGTTAATGAGTTTTCATATTTAATTTTTTCAATGATAGGGTTGGATAATCAGAGAGTGAGAGACTGGTTGTCACTTCCACCCCAATATTGGCACACCCAGTCCTCGTTTAAGAATTTTGAAAACTTTGCCAAAATGTTAATTGTTGTCAATGATCATTCTGAACGAGCAATCGGAATGATGCAGCAGTTTGTTCAAAGATTCGAAAATGAGGATGACAAGCAGAACAGACTTTTAATTGTCGACAAAGTAAGGTCAACTTTCAAGGTTTTTGGTGTGGGAAAAAGTAATAATACAAAAAAAAAACTATCAGAAAGCCTGATGTCACTCTCTAAATTAAAGAAAAGGAAATTGTAGACTTAGGAAATTGTTATTCATTTTAAAATACTTATTTCAATTAAAGCATAGTTTTTGTCTTGATAGTATTTGTAAAGATTTTAATTCAATGGTAAATTACTTGTTTAGTTCAAAATAGTTTGTTTTTTTGGTTGATTTAAGCGGGAATTTTTACGTCTGTCCATCTGAATGAACTTTAAGTATGAATACATAATTTACTGATTTCATAACCACTTGCGTAAATTAAACTTTTCATTTTTTGATTTCTTAAATATCGTTTTAACCAAGAATATGTAAAAAACGTGATGACATACCCTTTTAAAATGAAAATATAGATATCAAATAACAAAAAAAAAAAAAAAATGGAAATAATTTTTTCATTTAAATCCCCCTCAAACACCCTGAACACACCCTATTTTTCCTTTTTTGAAGGACAATTTCTTAACAACTTTAGTCTTGAGGGGGACTTAAAAGTCACCCGATTGACCTAAAAAAAATTTTGACAAAGTTTTAGCATATTTGCCCCAACTTTAGCTGGGTATGTACTTCGATTTCAAAAATTCCCTAAAAATGACTACCCCTAATATATATATATATATATATATATATATATATATATATATATATATATATATATATATATATATATATATATATATATATATATATATATATATATATATATATATATATATATATATATATTATACATACAATATATATACAATATATATACAATATATATACATCAGGGTGTCAGATATACATCATGTTAGACAGCCTGATGTATATACATATATATATATATATATATATATATATATATATATATATATATATATATATATATATATATATATATATATATATACATTCATATATATATACATATATATACACACACATATATATACACACACAAACACACACACACACACACACACACACACACACACACACACATATATATATATATATATATGTGCTTGCATATAACTTTGCGAGAGTGTTCGATGAATTAAAGTAAATTAAAATGATTTAAATTAAAACAGAGGTGTATTTACATATATTATTTATAAACAAAATTGCATATTTTTCACAACTATTAGTTTCATGCTAAATGCAATCATCAGGTGATATATATAACGTATATATATATATATATATATATATATATATATATATATATATATACACGTACAAGCTTTCACAGTAATGCGTGTGATCGCACCTCTTTATATGACCAGTAGGGTACAGCGAAAATTTAATCTAATCTAAAAGCTTAGGAAAAGGTGTATTTTTATGTAAAATTAAATTTTGAAGAGGGTTTTTTAAAAAAAAATTTTAATCAGAAAAAGTTTTGATACCCAAATATGTACTTTTGAAAATTACAAAAACTAGTAAAATCTAATTTGCCATATGTCCTTCATTGTATTTTACATTTTCTTATTCATTGCAATAAAATATAATATGCAAATAATATTTTTAGATTGTTGAAAGTTTTTTTGACACTTTTCAAAATTGCTGCAAAGTTAAGTTTAGGTGTTTTTCTTGGTCTGATTCGAATATCTCTAAGAATATCATTACCCCTTAGTTTAAAAATTCAATCAACTGCAAAATTGCAATCTTCTGAATTATTACTAGATAATAAAGAGATTAGAATACTTTCATAATTCGCATACCAAGCTCCTAACTGGATGTAAGGATCACAATTTCTTTTACTCTGTCAGGTTGCGTTCTAAGAATTCTCAATTGAGACAGAATGTGATAGGAAGCATCTTCAAGTCTGTCTTTAACCTTTATGTCAAAAAAAAGTTTAAAGCAAAATTGTAAAAAAAATACGACAAGTAACTCTGGATTTTGTGAGTTTTGATCATTTAAGTCGTGTTTTCTTGTCCACATAAAGACTATTCTCATACCAATAGTGAGCCATCTGGCATAATTTAAGGGGCCACTTTAAATTTCTCTAAGATTAGGTGGCAATATATCAATCTTAACTGTTTTACATAGCTTGTAACATTGTTTCTGATCTGTTGACATTTTTTTAAATATTATTTCTGGAATGTTGACAAAGCTCTCTCCATTTGGAAGAGCTTTAAATTGAGGATTATACTCCATTTTATTAACATCAGGAAGAAATTTTACCACAGGACCTACAAAATTTTGATAGTTTATCATTTTGATTTTTCTAATAGTTTTAGATTAGTACATACAATAAACATAATAAACATGAGTGAAGCACAACTTAGGTCAAAGAAAAAAGAATTTTTTTTATTATAAAAGAGGCAAAGCCAGTTTTATAAGGGAGAAACATTTTTATTAATACTGGAATTATTAAATTACTGGTCACTAAAATATTTATTTAAAAATAATTACAGTTGTGTACAACTTCTAACAGGATTGGATGTTCTTCAACATTTAATACACAATCAACAATTTAAACCTGTGCCAATATCGAATAATATTGCTTGTTGTCTTAAAATAATTTTTTTAAGATAGTTCAGATAGTTGTGAATGTATTTTGTCTAAAATAAAGAGACCCTGGATTAAAGCTGGCTTTGATGTTTCAACTGATTTAAGTTTATTAAAAAATATTTTCCAACTTGAAAAAATAAAAAGTACTATTCCAACTTGAAAAAAAATGGAAAACGAAGAACTATAAATAATTTGAAGAAAAAAAATGAGTTTGAGATGGTTTGAAAAATGAGTTTGGGCTGGTAATCCTAATCTCAAAAACATGATAAAAAAAGATTGGTAAAAGACAAGATTGAAGATTTAAAATTTCTGAAAAATCAAGAAGGTAAAAGAAAGTTTGTTATTGGTTTAGAGGATATTAAGTATAAAAAAAAGTCAAT
>NC_061162.1:51516227-51541227 GCF_022113875.1 Hydra vulgaris | reverse complement strand
TTTGTAGGAGCAGCACCATCTTCTTTATCAAATGAATATGCCAATACAGCCTCAAATGCAAGAAGAAAAAAAAAGATGATTAGCTTTTAGACTTTTTATCATTTTATCTGCATGCATTGGTCATTTTAAATAAAATAAATGATCAAAACTCATCTTCTAATCTTGGGTTCGGAATATTGTAATTGTAATGAAAACAATAACAGAAACAACAACTTTTTTTTTTAATTTTTTTTTTTAGAATAACAAAGATTAAACAATATCTAAGATTTACAACTATTGTTACAATACAAAAATAATAAATAAAATATCTATACAAAAACAATACCTAAGATTTACAACTATTGTTACAATACAAAAACAATAAATGTTGTATTGTAATTCATCATAATAATACAATAGAAATTTGTGGGAAGAAAATTAGAAATATTTAAATAGTTAAGCAGCCATGTCTTAATATAATTGCTACAGTCATTCAATGACGTTTTGCTTTCGTTTTTAAAGCAGTTTTAATTAGTTACTAGGCTTTTCTGAACTTGAAAGAGTTAAAACTTTTTACCTTTGGAATTAAATTATTATTTATTAGAATAGAAATATTACATAAAGAATTAAGATAAATAATCATTGCTAAGATCATATTATAATTGAAGTATAGAAAATAGTTTAGCAATTTATATATAAGATTTTTATTAGAAATAAAGTAGAAAGGATCACTCCTTTTAATTTTTTAAATAGTTTACATTTTGTTTGTTTTAGTTTTTCATTTTGTTTTTATTGAGCATATCTTATATTTTTTAGGAAGGTAGGGGTATGGATTTTTTTAAAAACTAATTATTTTTTATGCATTTTTTATGCAACAAAAAATGAAATTAACAATCAAAAAAATACTAGGTATGCTGCTTGGCAAGCAGCAAATAATTTGAACCTAAATAAGAAGTGCGTGGTTAGGCGAGTTGAAAATAATCGTCACAGAAATAAAAGAAATAGGCTTAGGCAAGATGAAATTAATAATTGACAAAATGCTAGGTATGCTGCTAGATACGAAAGAATGCCTTGTATAGCAAGAAGTAATACTATTCCAGATTAAAATTTTTTTTTCCTGATTTGTAATTTTTTTTTTTTAAATATTGTACAGGGCGCAACAAATTTTTAATAAACGTTGACGTTCGTTTCTTTATTTATTGACGAACGTTTCATTTAAGAGTTTAATGTCAAATATGTACCCCCATATACCTCCCCCACGCACCGCCCTTCCTCATCCTCCCCACACACACTTTTTTTTAAAGTTTTTTTTTTTTTTTTAATTTAAGAGAAATTCTAGATATAGAGGACTTTTTTCATAAACAGATTGTTGCGCACCTCCACTTCGAACCCTTGTCGTCTGCAAGAATAAGCCAGTTTTATTTTTAATTCTTTCAATTTTTATTTTCTTTTCAATTTAAATAACTTTTTATTAAACTTTTAGTTTAATTTTCAAATAACTTTTAATTAACTTAGTTAGTTAATAACATATATATTAATTAGATATATCAAAGATACTAATTGAATTTTATCAACTTTTTATTAATTTAAAACAATTTTTCACGCATTTGCAAAGTGTGCGCAAATTAATGACAACTAATATGCAATAACCTTTTTAATGTAAACTGTTATCTATTAAGGGGTTGTCCATAAATTACGTCACACAATTTTTGACCAATTTTGACCTCCCCCCTTCTCATCACAAAATTGTAATACTTAAGAATCAAGTTTTGTATGAGTCGTCACAAAACCACCAACCCCCCCCCCCCCTCTATAGTGTGACATAATTTATGGACGAGCCCTAATACAAATATTAGGTGAATTTTTCTCAATTTAGTTTATTAACTCTTAAAAAAAAGATACAAACTTGATGAAATTTAAATAAAAGGGAACTAAAAAAAAAAAAAACATTAAAAAATAATAATATAATATTAAGCATTTAACAAGTTATTATATTTATAATTTAATAAGTTATCATTAAATACCTGATATGCTATAATTTAATAAGTTATTATTAAATACCTGATATGTTATCATTATATTTATAATATTAAGTATTTAATAAAAAAATATCATATTATTGGTGTTGTTAAACGCACAGTAAAAAATGAAAACTATAATAAACATAATAGTTCTATAAATTCTATTAAATTATAAATATTTCTGCAAATTTTTTTTCAAAACTTTAAAAACGGCAAGTAAACATTACTTTAACTTAACGTTAATAAGAAAATTTTTAAAAAAGCACGCTTTTAAAAAAAAGAATGTTTTAGCATGGTTTCATTTAAAGTAATGCAAATGCATTCATTTTAACTTAAATTTGCCATTCTTTTGTAAACGCATGTAAAAACCATGCTAAAACAAAACTTTTTTTACAGTTGCTAACTTAAAAAAAAAGCTATTAAAGCACGGTTATTAACACGGTTTCTTTTAATGTCATTGAAACTGCGTTTTAAATTTTAGTAACTTTTTTTTTTTATATTAATAATGTTTTTTCTATAAAAAATAAAAAACTATCAATCACACAATTATTTAGAAAAAAAAATTGCTGAAGTTATGAGTTCGTTTTTAAAAAATTTAAGCGAACGCCAGTGTTTGCTTAAGTAAAAGTAATGAAACGTGACGTTCATTTTTCCGTCTTTTTTTAAACAAACGTTCGCACGTTCGTCAATTTGTCGCGCCCTGTTGTATATTTGATTTATTTTGATCTTTTTTAATTAAAATTTTAATTTTTTTTGACCAATTAAACTTAAATATAGTTAAATTGATTTATTATCCAATTATCATAATATAATGATGCTACAAGTGGTGGGATAGCTCAGATGGTTAGAGCGCCAAAGGAAAAGTTAAAACCCGGACTGTTGAACGATACGAGTTCAAATCCCACCACCGCCAACTCAGCGCTTGAGTAGTACTTTGGCACGCAAAAATGTTGGTCAATAACGGATGCTACTTTGGATTAGTCTTAATGACTATTTGTGGCTGTTCCTATTCTAAGCCAACAATATCTTCGGATATAAGAACATTGTATAGAAAAATATAGCATGAAAGCTCAAATAAGTAAATTAAAAAAAAAAAAATACATTCTATTGTTAAAAATAATTAATTGGTAGTTTAATTTATTGAACTCACTGCTTTTAAAATTTACTATAAGCCAAGACAATATATTTAGCAATATAAATCAATTTATTTATATCTCAATTTGATTTTTTATCTTTGATGTTTATAGTTTGACTCCTTGAAGCATTTTATATTTTGCTTTTTAATTTAAATATTTTAAATCTATTGTGATTTAAAATATTTAAATTTCATCAACATTCCTAAGTTCAACACAAAATTTTAGTTATTGACACAAAATAATTAAATACTTCATCATTCTTTAAATTGACAAAAATATCAACAAAATTCCTGTAATATTTTTTATAACATGAACTTTAAGTTTAGAAAAGTTACTTTTTCTTTAGAAAAGAAAATTTTTAGAAAAGAAAAGAAAAAAAAAGAATTTTTAGAAAAGAAAAGGAAAAAATAATAGTTATAGCTGGAAAACAATTTACCTGTTGGTAACCTGTTGTCACACTTCAGGTGTTATTATGATGCAGCAGTTCTTGTCAGTGTTGTTTAATGATGTTAAACAACACTTGTCAGTGTTGTTTAACATCATTAAACAACACTGACAAGAACTGCTGCATCATAATAACACCTGAAGTGTGACAACAGGTTACCAACAGGTAAATTGTTTTCCAGCTATAACTATTATTTTTTCCTTTTCTTTTCTAAAAATTCTTTTTTTTTCTTTTCTTTTCTTTTCTAAAAATTTTCTTTTCTAAAGAAAAAGTAACTTTTCTAAACTTAAAGTTCATGTTATAAAAAATATTACAGGAATTTTGTTGATATTTTTGTCAATTTAAAGAATGATGAAGTATTTAATTATTTTGTGTCAATAACTAAAATTTTGTGTTGAACTTAGGAATGTTGATGAAAATGGTTCTGCCTTACACTGATATGACCTATGTCAGTTGTAAATTACTCAAATAATATTAAATAATAATTGATAAATTATTTTACCTCCTCATACTTGTTATGTTAATTTTACAGATAGATTTTTTCAATTTAAAGGCATTTTTCTAAAAGGGTATTAGTTAAAGTTTCGCAACTTTAAATTTTGGAAAACAGCCACTATAAATTAATTATGTAACAGACCGACCATAACCCGTATTAAGGGTTGCTCTCTGCTAGTATTTTATGATTGGTTCAGTACTATTTGATGTGCTGAATTATAATATCTGGGATGCCAGAGTGGTACCCTTAATTAAACTACTTTCTAGTAAGTGTTGTGTTTTTTTTTTAAAATTAATTAAAAAGAACATGTTAAAACTTAATTAATTATATCCTACTTTCAAATAAGTGTGACATTTCTTTCCCACATTAAAATTAACAGGAAAAATAAAAGAGGTAAATAAAATATTTATTACATTATATTATTAAACAAAATAAAATAATTGTTAAAATAAAATAATTGTTTCATTGTATGATTAAACAAGTTGATCTATAATATATGTATAATATGAGAAAAATTTAAAGTTTTTATAAATATAAGCAAGATTGAAGAATTTCAAAAATTTTTATGCCTATTATTATATAATTATTATATGCTCTAAATGTCTGCAAATTATTGTCTCATGGTAGCTTTACTAATATGCAAAACAACATTGATTTATTTATAAATCTCAAACAAATTCACAGTTAGATGTGCTTATCTAAAAGTAGCATCTACAAAAGTAGCAAATTAGTAATTTGCTACTTTTGTAGATGTTTTTTTTGTTTTGAGTAGAAAAATAAAACTAATTTTAGATAAGCACATCTAACTATGAATTTGTTTGAGATTTATAAATAAATCAATGTTATTTTGCATATTAGTAAAGCTACCATGAGACAATAATTTGCAGACATTTAGAGCATATAATAATTATATAATAATAGGCATAAAAATTTTTGAAATTCTTCAATCTTGCTTATATTTATAAAAATTTTAAATTTTTCTCATATTATACATATATTATATATGTTTATACTTATAGACGTTTGTAACTATTGCTATACAAAATGGCGGAACCAAGAAATTATCAAGAGAGGGGAGAGTCATGGCAAATCTAAAATTGAGGTTTCAAATTTTCCACTTGAATTAGACAAAGTGTTTTAATCTTGTCAATTTTTTTAAATACAATAATATAAATACAAAAATTCAAAACAGAAAGGTTTAAGCAAAAAGACTTTATTATATTAGACTCTTTATTTATTTTAAAATCATATCCTCGTTATACAATATTTATGGTGTCAGTTAAAATTTTGACCAAAATGGTCTCCAAGTTCTTTTGTTTTTATTTATTATATTTTCACCTTCGAATTTTCTATTCTTTTTTGAAGAAGATTTTTGTTTGTATTTCGTATCTTCAAGGTTTTTTTTCATCAAAATTTTATGTGACGCCATTATATTATTTGATATAAACTAATTTTATTTTACGACTGTAATGTCTTCTTTTTTGACGGTTTGATTTACGTAGTTTTGTAACAATTTTTGTAACATTTTTTATTCCACTTGATGATGCTGACCGATTCCATCTGATGATACTGACCTGATGATACTGACTGCTATAGGTCAGCAAAATATTGTAAATATATATTAAATTCAAAAAATATTTAAAAAAAAGTTTATACGCGGCCTTATTAATCAAACTTATTTAGACTCTTTATTAGATTTATTAGAAAATTTTTCTTACAGGGTTCCCACTATTAAAACTAAGGCTAAAATTAAGGATTTTAAGGAGATTTAAGGAGATATTTTCTTAATATTTAAGGAGATTTGGTTGTGAACAACATTTTTATGAAAGAAAAAGTAAGGATAATTATAGAGAAAACAATTACATTAAAAACATAATCTTATTTTTTTCAATATATTTTAAATATAAACAGATAAATAATTATTACTTTTATATATTATCTTCTTTATTAACAAGTATAATCCATTCACTTTAAAAAAAAATTTCTAGATAGTAGAAAAAAATAAACAAATAAGGAGAAATTAAGGAGAGCAGTCAAATTTTAACTTTTTTAAAGGTTATTAAAGGACTTTTAAGGTTTTTAAGGAGGAATAGGAACCCTGTCTTGTATCCTCTATAAAACATTATATAAGAAGATTGTTTACATTTGCATATAACATATTTGTTTATTGTAATATTATGTTATATTAGATGCTATGCAATAAAGCTGCGCTTATTTAGAGAACCCGTTTGAAAAGTGTTGATTAATTGCAATGCAATATAAGAATTTATAAAAAGGTTTGTTTTTCTCATTAATGCATTTCTTTGACGGCTCAGTGATTTAATGCACTGTCATCAGTGTCTTTCGAAGGGTTCAAATCAACTTTGTAACAATATATTTTCATAAAATCAATATATAAACAAAAACTTTATAAAGCAGGCTATATTATATTTATAAATAATGGCAAATTATTTATAAATCAAAACTAAGAAGATGTAACTCTATAAATCAAAATTAAGAAATTACTTTTACTTATAAACAGAAACACAGTTTTTAAGTAAAAGTAAAATTGTAAACTTGATGTTTAATATCTTTTAACATTACATATAATGCATGCAAATATCTAATATGATTACACTTGCATGCACTTTCGTTCACATTTTCTTATTAAAAAAAATAATATACTAAAATATTTAATTTAATTGTTATTTAATAAACAATACAACATTATTGTGTTGTTAGAATAAAAACAATACAATAAACATTGTTAAGATTATTTTTATCACAACAATACTATAACAAAAAAATATTTTTCTTGTTTCTGTAATATAACAATACAATAATATTAAATTGTGTTGTGTTATTGTATTTTAATTTTTACAATTACAATTACAACAGTCCTAAATATGTAATAATCCAATCATTTTTTAACCACTAATAATCGCAATTCATATTCAAACAAAGTATAACCACATTGAATTATCAAATATTTGTTAAACTGAGTATCATAAAATAAAATTATTGTTTTTAATTAAATTATTACCATTTCATTACCAAATGGAGCAATTCCAGAAGCAAAATAGTCTATTTCAAAGATATGTGCTAAAAAAAATATTTATTATTTAACAAAGGTATGTGTAATAAATAAAATACATTTACACATGATGAAAAAAAAAAAATTATTTTTAGTTTGTTGTTGGTTAATTTGATTTAATTTTTTTTTTTCAATGCTTTTATTAACTCGTCTCTGTCAGTTTGTCTGTGAGCATCAAATTTTGCAATCAATTTTTGAGTCACTTCCTGATGATTTTCTTCTAATTTTGCATAGATACTCTTGCTTGATGACAACAAAATATTCAATAATTAGTTTTGTAATAAGTAAATTAATTTAGTTAATTTTAGTTAAACTCATTTTTTATATGGATAGAAGAAGAATAATTTTTTAAATAACTATGTTAATTGTTTTCCTACTTATACATGCGTTTAGCTTACTTGAATAAGGCGTTGACTTCGTAAATGAAATGTCTGTGGTTCGAGATTTTTCCTGAATTTTTTTTCCTGAATTTTTTTTTTTTTATACACATGCTTACAGATGAATGTTAATAAAATAAATTAGTAATATCAGAAAAAAATTTATTGCAAAACTTGTGTTTTAATAACATACAAAAGCATATAGAAAGTTTAATGCTGTTGCAAAGGCGTGCTTTGAGAATGTTTCGGAACATGATTTTGATGAAAAATTGTTCTTTTCAAGCACTTTTTCCTGGCACTTCCTGCAGGAACAGTCACTCCTCAAGTCCATGCTGTGTTTTTTCATATCAAGGATTTCATCATGAAAAAGAACACTTCATAAGGAATTTATAGTGAGCAAACAACTGAAACTTTCCATCAACAACTTCAAAATAATTGGCAACGGTATGAGCTTTAAAGGTTTAAATGGTATAAGATTATAAAAATACAATGAAAACAAATTATTAGTGCATACCCTGTATGCCATAGTAATATACCTTTAAATAGAATATTGCAGTCAACTACATCAAAAAGCAATTTGGAGATCAATAAAGATGTTACAAGTAAAAAAACCACAATCGATTGCACCACAAATCATTTCAGTAAAGCTAATAAGAGCAGGGGAAGTAGAGTATTGTAAACAAAATCTGGCACCTATAGAAAAACTTAGAAATATCAAGAAAAGTAGTAAATACATTAATTTTTCAAGAATTTTTGTTGATATTTGATAATAATGATATTGGACTGTAGTTATTGCAGTCAGATTTTGAGTCTTTTTTAGGGATTGGTTTAATAGATTTTTTAAATACTTATGGAAGTCAGCATAGTATGAGTAAATGCTTTATTGTAGTTCTTCAAGAAATTGAAGTAAAAAGTGAGTCAAAATTTGTTAAGATTTTAATTTGATCATGTATCATAGTGAAGATACATAAAATGGATATGAGATATCTTCTAAACCTATATTCAAAAGACTTCTAATACCCTTTCACATAGCCCTCAAACAAGTGCTGTTAGTAGAAAAGTATTTGGAAAAACTGTTTTTTTTTGTATTTGTTTTGCCTAATAAGTGAAAAAAGCTGTTTCTTTGAATACTTTTTAAGTTGAAATACTTATTTGATGAATGATGAATACTTTAATTTGATGTTTGCACAATAAAACACAAAGAATTTTGAACATAATTATGTTATCACAAACGTAATTACATAGAAACGTTTCATGAGATTTTTATCTGTATTTCCAAGTATTTCAGCAGACAACTTATAGTTTCGGAATACTTTTTGTGTTGGGTTTCCATCATTTGTTGTATCTGAACCACTGCTTTTTGGTACATTTACAATTAAACCTAAGTAATCTTTCACCTTTTGTTGAACAATATTCTTTTTTTTTCTAACAATTTCTTTATCATCCTCTCCTCTAATTTGCCATTTTCCTAATTAAATTCTATAACTTATATGAAGGCAGCATTCAAAGCACCTAATCCAATGCGAATTGTTTGGTAATCGGCTTTACTAAATAGGCAGTCCAAAATCAACGCTAATGCTTCCTCTCCAGTATACATTGTTGTTGAATTAACTGCACCATCTTTCTCTAATTTTAATATTTGCTTCACAACCTTAAGTGTAAAAATGTAAATTTAAAGAGTGCACAGTGATCAGGAATAACTTAAAATTAGGCCAAAATTAATTTTGTCAAAAATATTTATTCAAAATTGCTGAAAATTTACTCTAAGATTGAAATAAAAGTAGACAAAAAAAGAAGATTCAAAATATTTTAAAAAGAGTTAAATACGGTCAGGGGGTGCAAATTTTACTAGGCCCCCCTCCCCACCAACTTTCCCCTGAATAATTTTAACTAATTATGTTTTAAACTAACTATTATTTTAAAGACAAAAAAAAATTTCAAAAATAATTAGTTAACATGATCTATACATTTTATATTTGACCCAATTGAAAAATAATCATAAAAATAAATATATCAGTATCATCGTCCTATTCATTATGTTTATATACATCTTTGTAATCTATTTCCTCAGTAACTAATTTATAATTTTCTTCATCTTCGTCTTCGTTGTCATACTCATTTTACTCATTATCAGTTTCATTATTACTTTGGATTTCATCAATGGTATTTTTATTTGATTATTTAACAAGTTCTAGAACACTTTTTGATAATTGAATTTTTTTAACTTTACTTTTATCTTGAGAAATTATTATTGTTGATATTATTGAATCACTTGTAATGAGAAGATAGTGAAATTGGTCCTCAATTATATGGAGTCTTGTATCTTTTCTTGAATGGTGAAGTCTCAATTGTTTATTATCTTTATTTATAGATTCTTGAACTTCTTCTGAATATAATCCAATTGGCAACAAGAACTTTGAAATTATTTCAGAACTGTGAAGCAATAACTTAAGCATAGATACAAGCATATAAAACCAATTATATTTTTTACAATAAAGCCTTGCTGTTTTAGTGCAATATTCACTGAATTTTATTGTATCTATCTCATAACTTGAATTTATTATGTTCAAAATGTTTGCTAAACGTTCTATTAATTCTTTATTTATGCCTGTAATAGAAGAAAATAAATCAAAATGTTTAAATGCTTGTCTGGCAATATTGCCATCATTTGAAGTTCCAGAACCATCTTGCCTAGGAAAATATATTCTTAAAGGGATCCCAAACTCCCAACACATGTTGTATTCATATTAAAGATAATGTTAAAAAAAAAAGGTGAAACCAAGTTTTTTTGATTAAAAATATAATGAATGCATACCGAGAAAAACTAATGTTGTTATTTTAGCCTAAGCTCGCCTTCTCCATTTTTTTGAATAACTCAGAGTCTTTAAATTATACGTCGCAATCTACAGACTTTGGCGATTCCTTCGAAGCGCATTTAATTCATAAAAGTTTTAGCATTTGACGTCACGGTAGATTTTTAAACAAAAGAAAAGTGTAATTAAACAAAGCTGCGTTTTTCTATTTTAATTCAAAAAAAAAATTTTAAAACAGCAAAACAACTTTTACAACAAATTCTTATAAAAATCAAAATTAATAAAAGCTTTTTATTTCATAGGAGGAACTTTTTTTTTACCAATATATATTTTAAATTAAAACAAATATTAAAGCTTTACTTACGAATCTTATGATTTTCATACAAGTTTTTTTTGTTTTCCCGTCGAAAAAAAGTATTAACAAATAATTTCATAAACTGACAGTATTAATTAGAGATATATGATGAATTGTTAACTTTTTTTATTATAAAAATTTTTTGATTATGCTAATTTATTTTAAATTGCTAAATTTGCTAAATTGGATATGGATAAAAAGGAAATATCATTTTATTTTACATTTGATTTTTGATAATGAAACTTTTAAAATGTCGGCAACTCCATACCAATTAGAACCTGTTAAGGTTATGAAAAAAAAAGTACAAGAATAAACTAAACAATACAGTTGACAGTAGTATAAGATATGCAAATTCGTGGAAGGATATGTGAGATCTTGGTTTTGCATTAAAAGTACAATTAATAACAACACAAGTCGGCATTATAAATTTTGATTATTAGTTTACTGTTCAATATTTTATAACCATCAAATAAAAACATGGAGTTTGTATATTATCGCCCGTTTTATACAACTAATATTTAACAAAAATACGGACAAATTATTTTTATATAACACAATAATTAACACATTAATTAATGTCAATAATTCAAAATAAATGGTAATTTAAATTGTCAAAATATCATAATGCTCATTAAAAAACTTATTATATTTGGTATTTCCCAATTTGTATCGTATTTGGCATTTGTCTTTTAACATAAAAAATTTTAAAAATTTTAAAACACAACAAATACAAATTTTAAAGCAATTTACATTTACAATTTTCATTTATTCAAAGAAAAGTTACTATTAAACTTTTATTTCTCTCATCTAAAAAAAGAACGAGTGACGCAAAAAAATATATATATATATTCTATACAACTCTTTTGTTCATTGGAAGTTTAATTACGCAAAACTTTTCTTTATCTTTTGTTCTACTCTTTTATAAAAAGAGCGAGCGATGAAATAAAAACTTTTCTTTCTTAACATAAATTTATACTTAGAGATAAAATTAAATTAGAAATAAAGCAACAATGAACAAAGCAACTAACAGATTAATCTGGGATTATTTTGATATTAATGAAAATAATCAACATAAACAACATTAACAACAGCAATTATCAAATAAACAACACAATATTGCATAATTTTAGGGGCTTTTTATTTTTATTGGTTAGTCGTTCTAAATAATAAGTAAATTTAGTTCAAGTTAATATTTCAATATTTACAGTTGCAATATAATAAAGAAATGATGTTTATTGTTGAACTTTTTATTTAATTATTTATTTTTTACCTACATTTGTTATTAAAAACTTTTAAAACCCCGTCATTAAAATAATTTGTTTTGAATATATTTCAAATTGATTATTCAAAATAATTTTTTTCACTTGACTTCCTGAACTTCATGCAAAGCAAATTGAGACGAAATATTATCTAACCAAATAAAAATGCTTTTACTAATTTTATAAGGGTAATTAATGTAAAACAATTTTTTATCAGAGTCTTGATTGAGATAATAAATATTCATAATTTATAAACATTAAATATATAGCGCAACAACAATTTATAGCAACGAACCAGCATAAAATATTTGAGGTTTTTAATATCTTTCTAAATGTTAAAAATAGAAAAAAAAAAAAAACTTAACAAATAATCAAAAAAAGTTTGAATAAAAATAAATAAAAATATTTCCAGAGTTTCATTTGTTAAAAGTCTACCATGACGTCAAATACTAAAACTTTTATGAATTAAACGCGCTTCAAAGGAATCGCCAAAGTCTGTAGATTGCGACGTATAATTTAAAGACTCCAAGTTATTCAAAAAAATGGAGAAGGTGAGCTTCAGCTAAAACAACAACATTAGTTTTTCTCGGTATGCATTCATTATTTATTTTTAATCAAAAAAACTTGGTTCAAACCTTTTTTTTAACATTATCTTTAATATGAACACAACATGTGTGGGGAGTTTGGGATCCCTTTAACCCTAATTTTTCAATAAATTTATTTTGTATGATTCGTATTTTTTTTTTCACAAACTTCTTTGTCGTCATTACCACGAACTTGCCATTTTTTTATTTCAAGTCAGTAAGAAATGCGTAACAAACATTCAAAACACGTTATCCGAGCATGCAATCGAGAAAGACCTAATTCAATGTTATCTATATTAGAAGTTGGAATTGGTATTGAGTCAAATGCAATAGAATTCATTTGTTTTGGAGAAGCTGAACATATATTACAAACTTTTTGTGAAAAAATTGAGCATATTGCATTGGCAGCCTTAGCGTCAATCATTGTTAAATTTAAATTAAATTTAACTTTTGTTACAATTACTTCTAAACCATTTATCAACTCAAACTCTGAATCCTCTAGTAAATTCATACAATTTTGAATATATTCTTTTTTAAATTTCAAAATAGCTTCTGATTCCTTTAAATATTGAACTCGTATTGGTCAACGAAATCAGTCGACAAATAAAGTCAAATCAAAAAAATTAACAAATAAAAAAAATCAACTAAATCAGTCGACAAAATAAGTCGACAAATTGACGATGATTTAGGGTTTGTCCAAACAGAAATGTTTCTAAATGAAAGATTTAAAGGAACAAAAGTGGTACTAAATAAATTAGAGTCTTTTGAACTATCATTGTCAAATTTTTGCTTATATAACGCCATCACGATAACATTCTTTTCTTGTTAATAAAATATCACTATACAAAGGATATATATTTGCATTACTTACCTTAGCGGTAATCATTATTTTCTGATAAGCTCTTTGGAACAAACCAGCTGAGACTATCAAAGCCAAACCTTCTTTTGGAGATAATTTTATAATAGACTTTTCATTTTTAATCATATTAGCTACTTTATTGGGTTTACTGGGAGAAGAAACCAATTGGTTTAAAGTAAAACACAGACTATAGCATTGACTTCTCCTTAAACTTACAATAGCAGATAAGATCAACTCATCATAACTATGGTTTGTTCCCATTTTTTCACTCTTTTTTCTTTTTGTTCTGCTGCTTGATTGTTCCCATTCAAGGCATTTTCTTCCAGGTGTTTTCATTTGATTTTAAAATGTTATGTTACTAAAAGTTGATGCAATGGAATGTTCTTCTAATTTTTCTAGAATAACTAGATCGGATTCAAGCCAACTTGCTTCTTTAATTTCAAAGTGATCGCGTTGTTGATTATGATTAAAATGTTTATTTTTTATATTTTGAATAAAATTTTCCATTATTTTTAGTATACTTTTATATTGTTTAGAAAAACGCAAATCTGTTTGATTAACTTTTGAAATGTAATCAAAAAGTTTATTTTGAAGCAATTCATTTTTATCGATTAAAACTCTGTCTTTAATAACTAAACAAAACTGACACTTTGTAAACTTTATATTCATTTTATAATAAAGTGAAAGAAAAATTATATTAACTGTTGTATGCACTTATATACAGTATTGGACAAAACAAGTGCAAAAAAAATAATGCTAATTTAGTTTCTTTATATAAAAGTGCTGCATTTTTTCAACTTAGAGAAATAACTATGTAACTGTTTAGAGACAACGTTCTTCAAGTTTTATTTATCACAAAGTTCATTATTTGTACACGAAAATTAATAAATTAATCAAAAGAACTCCACAAAATGTTGACCAGGCTGTATTTCGCTATCAATATTTTGTGGCGAATCCTTTGTTGTTGATCACAGCCTTGCATCTTCGAGGCATAGATTCGATCAGGTGATCAATGAAACTTTGTGGAATCACTGCCCAGGCCTTTTGGATTTGTTCAAACAGTTGATCCTTATTACGAACACCTTCACGATTAATTCTGAAGTTGACGATCTCCCACAGGTTCTCGATAGAGTTGAGATCTGAGACTGAGGCAGCCAATCCATCACCGATAGGTGGTTGTCTTGGAACCACTGCTTAACTACTTTTGCAGTGAGTTTCAGATCGCTGCCTTGCTGAAAAACCCATTTTATTGGCATATTCCATTAAGCATGAGGTAACATAACATCTTTCAGGATACTTTTATACATGAAACTGTCCATTATTCCATCGATTCAATGTATTGGACCTCGACCGTTAGCAGAAAAACACGCCCATACCATTACATTGCCTCCACCATGCTTCATGGCCTTATGGCAGTAATGTAAATTGAGGCGTTTTCTGGCCGGTCGACGGACACAACAAATGCCATTGCTCCCAATGATGTTGAACTTTGATTCATCACTGAACAGGACAGTTTGTCATTTCTGCACATTCCAGTCAATATGAGATGTAGCAAACAGAAGTCTTTTCTTCTGGTTGTTTAGTGAAATCAGCAGTTTCTTTGCAGGGCGTCGAGAAAACAATCCGGCTTCAACAGCACGTCGTCTGATTGTTCAGTCTGAGGCAGCTCTAAATGCTTTTGTATCTCGACTGATGATATCCAGGGATCCTTCTTGACGGATCATAGAATCCTCTCTAGAAGTGGTGGAACGCAGTCTTCCACCTTTGTTATTGATATTTGGAACATAGTCTTGATACGGTCCATTTTTTCACGCGATATTTATCACAAATACTTTTTTTTTGACATTCCACTTACATAATCGCCAATAATTTTCTTTCTTAGTTCCAATCCAAGACTGTCGGGAGCCATTTTTGCACTTGAAGTCATAAAAATAAATAATCAAGCTTCTCAAGGCTTACCGTGTTACATTTACCTTGTGATGATATAATAATGCTCTGTGGAACACAATGTCTTGGTTAGATGTGGACTGTATTGATGTAATGAAACACTTGTTGTATTTCACTTCTTGTATTGATGTTCTTCGATAAACCACTTTGATAAAACTCACTTCGATAAACTGTCTTGATAATACTGACTGATTGACTTCTATATACTGACTGAATTACATGTCGGTTTACGTGTCTCTTATATAGTAAAATGAACCTGTGTGAACCTGTTCTGGAAGATTCTAGATGCTTCTTTTTGATGCTTCTGGAAGCTTCTGGATGCACCTGGATACTTCTGGATGCTTCCAAATGTTTCTTCTGGAAAGTTCTGGAAGCTTCTGCAAACTTCTGGAAACTTCTGGATACTTCCTTTAATTATTAAAAAACTTCCGTGACGTTGACACAGACCAGACTTAAGAAAATGAAACAAACCAAAAAAGTTGCACTTGTTTTGTCCACAGCTAAAGGGCACTTATCAACGAAACTTTGCCTGTGTGCTGTCACCTGTCAGCTGATTGCCCATGTCATGGCATGTTATGACTCCAGACTCCTGAACTGTTTGCTGTGGTAGTATAGTTCATTTCGTTTTTAAGACATGTAAAATTAGGAACACTTTTGTCCAATACTGTATATATATATATATATATATATATATATATATATATATATATATATATATATATATATATATATATATATTTATATATATATATATATATATATATATATATATATTTATATATATATATATATATATATATATATATATATATATATATATATATATATATATATATATATATATATATATATATATATATATATATATATATATATATATATATATATATAAACTTCCTAATGAATCAACTGATGGTGAAACAAGTTGTTGAAAACAAAATTTAGATAAGTGTTTATACTAACTTGTTATTGCTCTGTTCTTTAAGAACATTGAGCACTCTATTTGTAGAATACACTAACATAATCTATATATATATATATATATATTGTCACATTATATGGTTCTATCTGCCTTATTTTATGTTGTGAGAACCTTCAATATTTACTTAATACATGTTTTACAGCTGTTATTCATTATAATTACAAATTATAAGTTGTTTATGTTATCTATATTTTATTATTTAACGCATTTTATATTAAACCACTTAAAAAATGATATATAATATATCATTTTTTAAGTGGTTTGTTTTTATTATTAATTATTAATTAAAACTTTGATTGTTAAATTCTTTCAACATAAAACAAGGCAGATAGAACCCTATAATTCTCATATATATATATATATATATATATATATATATATATATATATATATATATATATATATATATATATATATATATATATATATATATATATATATATATATATATATATATATATATATAGATACTACAACATAGATAACTACATAAGATATATACTAGAATAAAATAAAATTAAAATAAAAAGTTTCGTTCAAACCTGTTAGGAAAAACTCTCAAAACATGAAAGTTAAAGTTAATTATGTCGTATTAGCTTTTATGCCGTTAATTTTTTTTATAAAATGAACTTTTTAAAACTATATTATTTCCAAATTGGGCTAGTTAGGGCAGCTAACTTTTTTGGTTTCTTATAGAATGTTACAAACTCTCTTTAAAAAAAGAATTGGCTACATGAAGAAAGTCTAAGGTAAAAAGTCCTAGCTCCATAAAACAGTTTAAAACCGTTAAAAAAGCTCCTTTAAATGTATTTTTTACAATTTGTATAAATACATATTTAATTTTTTTTTATAAATTAAAATAAAATTTTCTATTATCTTTGTATGTTATAAAAACTAAAATAAAAAGTTTTGTATATAGGGAAAAAATTAAGTTTTAATAAAATTTAATGATTAGGAAAAAGCTGTTTTTGATCACTTTCAAATGAATATTAATGTTTAAAAACGTTTATTTTAGTATTTATACTACTCAAAAAACAGTATTTTGGCCAAATTTTAAGTGTTTCTGAATCACTGTGGAGTGAGGTGAATACAATCCACAAAGCAAAATTATCCTCCTTAGTATTTTTATTTTTTTTTAAATAAATAAGATAATTTAAATATGAATATAGTATTGAGGTTAATGTACCTCGGCATCGCTGAAACTTTTTTCCTCTTTTAGTTTCAAAACAAGTGAATAAAATAATTCCTCTCTTTCGACAACAATATTTATTTTTTCTGCTCTCCTCTTTCTTGTTTTTTCAGAAGCTTCGGTGGATGGTATGGAATTTGCATCTGGTGGTCTTCCATAGACAACTAATTTATATTAATATATCAGATGATTGTATTTACTATAAACATTTGCTAAAACACAATAAACATTGAAAAATATCATGTCTATTATTTTAATTTTTATAAAATATCATACCTAAATTGTGAGAAGAAGTAGGAAAAGCTAAGCACGAGTTTTGGCCCTTGTCTAGTTTTTCTGTTTCAAAACATGCATCGCTTGTTTGTAGTTTTTTTTTCAAACCAGATTTTGTAATGCAACTCAATCTATCCTTGTCTGTTTACTTAACTCCATTTTTTGTTAAACTGTTTAGAAAATAATTTGAAGTCTATGTCAGAGATCCTTGTAACTTTATAAGCATCAGGGTCGGTAACTGATTTGATTAAGTTGTTTTCCAAAGCATAAAACATTTTTTTAAAGTAATTTCTTTATTTTTCATAGTGATTGGTAGAACAAAATTTCAAGTTAAAAATACAATTATAGTTTTTTAAAGTTTTTAAATCGGATTCATATTTTATATAGTTAAAAACATAGATAAATAGCTGAAATAAGTTTAAGTTCATAAATAAAAAAACCAAATATTTTAATGTTTTTTGTAGTTTCCGTAATTGCAATTATTTAGAGTTCATACTTAACAACAATGTACTTTGAACAATTAAAAATGACAAACAAGTTGTATGTTTAAAACCTGCTAAACATTAATTGGCGCAACTTTGCGCAACATATTTTTAATGAGAAACCTTCTACAATATTAAGGCGCTGTAAAAAAGTTAATCCCATAGTGGGGAAACATGGGCGAAAAAAGATCTTGAATCATTAATGATAACTTTTTATTAAGTTTTGTAATACTTTTAACAATCATATTTAAAGTTTAAACAAATGTCCTAAAATACAAGATTATTTTTATTTGTTAAATTTTCTAAAATAAAGAATGTACCGTGATATTGACATTATAAAATTTTAATTATATAAAAAAAAACTGCGCTCACAAGATTAAATTTAAATTTCTTTTCTTTTTAAAAAAAAAAATTTTTTTTTATGGACGAGCTTGAAAACTTTCCCTGGACTCCTAAAACAAAAATTAAAATATTTAAACGACAGACTTTTTTATTGTGGGGTATTCACTTTTAAAATATTACAAAAAAAAAAAGTTTCCACAAATAACCATTTTCGGCACTTATGCCAATCTCTGGCCCACTGTGCAGTGGAATCTTTTATCATTTTATCACAGTGGAATCTTTTATCACTAAATCTCAGTGGAATCATTAACACTTTATCACAGTGGAATCTTTTATCACTTTATCATAGTTGATTTTCAAGTCATTTCATTTATTATTCTATTTAGTTTTTTGATATTTTGAAGAAAAATATTGGTTTTATGAAAATAAAATTTTTTAAAAAGATAAATAAATTAGAAACTGGGTCAAATGATTAAATATTCTAATAGTTTGATTGCTGGAGAAAATATCTTTAGAAATTAAATTAGAAAATATATTATTAAAGTTCTTGAGTGGTTTGTCAGTAAAGATATAAATGATTAATGATAAAGAATTTTTGAGACAATTGTGTTTAAATACTCTAAGATTGACTTATCAGAGTTTGCTTTTATGAGATCTAATTTGCTTTTATGAGATCTAATTTGCTTTCATGAGATCTATATTAAAATCACCCATTAAAAAGATAGTTATTTATATTGATTACAAACGCCTATTAACAACTAATACAAACTTACCATAGTAATATTGATAAGTATAATATACCATAGTAATATTGTACTTAACAAATTATGTTTGATTATGATGAAAAATCTGATATCAAAGTTGCTACCAAAACTTGATGATTTGAGTACATAATTCGGAGATTAAAAAAAATTTATTACAATAAAAGTTGCAACTTTTTATTTTGTCAGCTTCTTTTATTTTATTTTAGATTTATTGGAGAAGCAAATTTTTTAAATTATTAGATGAACGTTAAATAATTACATAAAACTTCATCTTTCTATGGTTTCTATGGTGATTTTTTGTTTGAAAAAGCTCTTAGTTGTTTATAAAAAATGTTTATAGTAAATGTTTAACCAGGAAACGTTAGTTATTGATAAGCCAAGGTTGTCAGTTGTTGCCAAACCAGGAAATGTTAGTTATTGATAAGCCAGGGTTGTCAGTTGTTGCTAAACCAGGAAACGTTAGTTATTGATAAGCCAGGGTTGTCAGTTGTTGATAAGCCAGGGTTGTCAGTTGTTGATAAGCCAGGGTTGTAAGTTATTGATAAGCTAAGGTTGTAACTACTACAAGGTTTTTAGCACACAGGTACTATAGGGATTATTATTAAATGTTTAAGAGGAGGAAAACACAGTTAACAAAATATGGTATTTATTTGTGTTTAATTACTGGAAAATATATTCAAAAACAAAATTGGATAGAAAAAAGAACTCAACAAATAGATTTGGATATTTAAATACACAAAACAGAGTGTTTTTGAAATATGCATACAACCTGTACAATGCAAAATTTTTCTTAAAGTGTAAGATGTAAATTTTTTTAAGATGTGCATACAAGATGTGCAATGAAAATTATTTCTCATAATATGCAGCCAAGATGTATGATGCTAAGATGTGCATAATGTGCATACAAAATGATGACGTGTGTTTCAAAAGATGTAAATGATTTAAATAAAGATCAAGTAATAAAATTATTCAATGAATACTAAAGCAAATTTTTAATAAATTTAATGTCACTTTTAAAACCTACTTATTAGTTTAATTTGGTGAGGGTAAACAATGCTTTTTTTTATTATTAAATAAAATAATAAACTTTGAAAAACTGGCAACATGAAAAAATAAATAAAACGACATTTGTAAAAAAGTAATTTCTGATAAATTTGAATTGAATTTATGGCTTAAGCCAAATTTTAGAGAAACAGTTTACAAATAATTGTTTAACAAGCCTGTAAAATGAAATCCTAAAGTTTATTTATTTCTATGTGATGTAATGGTAAAGTGATGTAATGGTAAAGCATTCATTTTTAATCATACAGAGTTTAATCCCTGCCATGCACCTCATAGTACAGTTCTGAACTTGTTTCTCCAGGCAGTGATCTTGTTTGCTAAGGGTTGTGTTTTAGAATTAAAAATACAACAAATTGTGTTTTAGAATTAAAAATGACAACAATTTAAACAAAAAAAAAATGTTAAAGACTTATTTTAAAATATTTCTTAAAAAAATATTGTTTATTTACATTACTAAGGCTTAACAATACACCTGCTTTAAATGTTTTAAAATTATATGCACCAATTTTACTAAGTACATTTTTTAAATTAAATTTTCTTCATACACATTTTATGCAAAAATAGAGATAAAAAATTATAAGCCAACATTTTTTTGATTTTTTTATAAAGTCCTCTTATGGCTTTTTATATTCCTTACATGGCTTTTTTAAAATTAGTTTTATTATCGATATTATTTTATCAAGGTTGAGGTTTTAAACTTAACAAACATTAAATTATTTAACAAACATAAAATCATTTAACAAACATTAAATTATTTAACAAACATAAAATTATTTAAAAAACATTAAATTATTTAACAAACATTAAATTATTTAACAAAAATTAAATTATTTGACAAACATTAAATTATTTAACAAACATTAAATTATTTAACAAACATTAAATTATTTAACAAACATTAAAATATTTAACAAACAAAAAACTAAAAACATTTAACTAATTGCTTGCAATATTTTTTTTACTATATTTACCAGTCAAATCTGTACAGCAAGAAAGCATGCACTTGTTGCCATGGTTTAAAATGAAGGATACAACTTTTTAATGTATACCTCTTTATCTTAAACAATCAAAATTAAAAAAAAAAAACACTTTATTACAAAATTAACTGCAAACAATTAAAACTTAATATCATTTGTTTCAAAGCTAGATTTATCAAATTTATAAAAAAAAAAAAAAATGAAAATTTAAAAATGAGCTTTAAATAACAAAAAGTGAAAATATCATAAATGTCAAAAACCGTGTTGTTTGAGCAGGTGTAAATATCATAAATGTCAAACAACACCGTGTTGTATGAGCTGGTGTAAATATCATAAATGTCAAACAACACTGTGTTGTATGAGCAGGTGAAGCTATTTTTATTTTTATATTATGTTTGCTATTTTTATTTTAACTATTTATTTTTATGACAACCATTATGCAACCTTAGCTAGAAACAGTAAAATTTTAGCTATTTTAATTTTCTTTTTCTGTCACTTTATCCAATTTTTAGGCTTTTTTCTTTTTTTATTAATTTTGCAATTTATTAAATTTTTTCATCACATAACAACCACATAAAATAATGTTAAAGCCAACCTTAAAACTTTGTTATAACCTATTATAACAAATATATAATGTTGAAACTTTATTTAATTAAACACTTGATTTGTATTACATGACTAAAACACTGTATCAAATCAGGTTTTAAAATCTTTGAACAAAATAACAACTTACCAATTTCTACAAAATGTCGAGGTAGACCTCTTATATCATTAGGTGGTCTTTCTTTTACAATACAAACCTAATTAAATAACAAATTTAATTTATTTTAAATTGATATTATCAAAATAATTTGTTTGATAAAACTTGTATTATCGCAGCTAACATTTTTTTAAAAAGGGGTTGAAGAATTTTTGTTGTACTTGTTTTTATCTGCTTTGTATAAGTACTTTTTATAGTAAAGTACTATTTATAGTAAAGTACTATTTATAGTAAGGTACTATTTATAGTAAGGTACTATTTATAGTAAAGTACTATTTATAGTAAAGTACTATTTATAGTAAGGTACTATTTATAGTAAGGTACTATTTATAGTAAAGTACTATTTATAGTAAAGTACTATTTATAGTAAGGTACTATTTATAGTAAGGTACTATTTATAGTAAAGTACTATTTATAGTAAGGTACTATTTATAGTAAAGTACTATTTATAGTAAAGTACTTTTTATAGTAAAGTATTCATTAAAACAATGTAAAAAACAAACTTACTTTGATTGAATTTCCCCATGCCACAAAAAAACAAGTGTCATCTTTCCAAGATAAATTACAATGGAATAACTCATCGCGTGCACTGAAAAGTTCAAATTTTCTGGTAATTAACAAAATATTTTTTTAATGCAAAAATTTTTAGTATTATAATAACAGTGGTTTTAACATTAGACAATAAAACTTATTTTGTGATAAATAAGATGATAACCTTGTAACCTTGCATAATCATTTTTGTGAGACAAATGAACTTAACATGCAAGTATATTTGCAACTTATTATTTCCCTTATTTTTTCTTTATTTATATTTTTCTAAAAGTTACAGTTAAAGAAAAAATTTTTGCAAATTTTTGTTAAAACTTATTGTTAAGCCCTATTTTTTCCTTATTATTTTTATTTATATACATTTATTTTTATATAAAATTAATTTTAATTAAATGTTTACTAATTTCCTTAAAACAAGCAATATTCTCAAGCTTTTTGTAAGTTGTAAATATAAGGAAATGTAAATTTTGCAAAATGCAAATACTGTGAGATGTATATCCTGTAGAACATTAATTCTACAAGATGTAAATCACCTGAGATATAAATCCTATGAGATGCAAACCGTGTTAAACATTCTTGTGGGATGAAATTCCTGTGAGATAATTCTTGTTAAATTTAATTCCTTTGAGATTTAAATCTTGTGAGATGTTACTCTTACCTTGCAAACTTTATGGATTGCAATAAATTAAAAAATCTGTGAAATGTAAAAATACTGTAAAAATCTAGGATGTAAAAAATCTATTGTTAAAAGATAAATTATAAAAAAAATACAAATATCTGTTCATCAATACTTAAGTTGAATCAAAATATAATTAAAAAATATTCAACGAAGTAATACTATCTTTTAAGATAACTTTAACCAAAATTTTGACAATTCTTTACATGTTTTTTATAATTATTTCTTCATTCGTTATTGGAAATTTTTTACTATTAAATCAGCATTTACAGTCATGGCCAAAATACTTTGGCCAGATTTTTTAGATATTTTTATAATAACTCCCTTATATTGACCTAAGTTAATAACTCTCTTATATTGATCTAAGTTAATAACTCCCTTATATTGATCTAAGTTAATAACTCCCTTATATTGATCTAAGTTAATAACTATGTAAAAACAATATTTAGCAGGTATCGGATAACTGTTGCTATGAGGCGAATTGAGCAATAACAACAGTTTTTTATATTTTACTAGCCTTTTACAACCCTCGGAATTAAGAAAAATAAATCGGCAACAATTTGCCGATCTCAGTCTTTAAGAGGTTGACAAAAAAACTTGATACAAAGGTTTCACCATAAAATATAGAAACGAGGTCCGCAATTTTTTGCCAACCTCAAACACTTTTTAACAACCACAAACTATTAACTTTTGGCAGTGCTTCACAGTAGGAATTGTGTAAGGATGATTGTATTCTTTTCTGACAGGACGACAAATACAAATTTCGTCGAAAAACACAACTAGCAATCTCGAAAAACACAACTAGCAACATGACTTTTTGAGAAAACATTTAATATTTTTTGCTGTTGTGCAACTTGATGAGAAAAAATTATTCTCTATTACTTGAATGAGTAGGTTATAAGTATGTATGCCTGACAAATCATGAGTAACAGTGTTTTTGCTATCCAGCTGAACAGTATATTTACAGTATAAACAGTATGTACAGCTGAACAGTACAGCTGTGCATACTGTACAGCTGAACAGTATTTTTGTATGATGTACAGCTGAACAGTATTTTGTATGATGTACAGCTGAACAGTATTTTTGCTACCCAGCTGAACAGTATTTTTACAGTATATTTACAGTATATACAGCTGAACAGTATATTTTTGCTATCCAACTTTTGGTATGAAGTGAACCGATCATGATGTACAGCTGAACAGTATTGAAAAGGAAGCTTTTAAAACAGCTATTAAAGGGATTAGTATTATTATAGCTTGCTACATTTACATTGACTTTTACTATAAATAGAATAAGCCTGTAAGTTTTAATAAACACAAATTAGCTAATTAAAAACAATTTTTGTTACCCGAAAGTTATTATTACTTTTGATATGAAATAATACAGTTTAGCTAGGATTACAAGCACTTATGAGTAGACTAAATATTACTTCTAGATACTACTTATAGTTTTAGCCTTGCCTTTAAAGGTTTAAATTTATTGTTAGCTTGCTCTTACTATGTAAAAATCACTGTTAACTAGATTTCTATTCAACCTGTTGGATATGAAAACAATAAATTGACTGCAGCATTAGACATTTGGCAATAAATTGCCAGCCTCA
>NC_061162.1:51462002-51507002 GCF_022113875.1 Hydra vulgaris | reverse complement strand
TAACATACATAATTTAATCAAACCTTGACATATAACTAAATTAAAATACTACAGAAAAACAATAGCCATATATGTACTTAACTATATATTAAGTTCATATTATATGTATGCATATTTGAATAGATTAAATTGCTGTTATTTAGAATGATAATGGCTTATGTCTTATGTCTCTTTGTAGCTTTAGTTGAAATTTTTTTTCTATGATGCTCAACTACTCGGGAAAGAAGCTGACGCTGATTGTCATTTTTTGTCAAAACTTCATTAAAGTCAGTGGCTAATTTAACTGCCCATTCTCCACAGTCATTAACCACTTTTATGGCACGAACAATCTTACAAGCAGCCTTGTAGTCATCTCGATTAGCCCAAGTTTTAGGAGACGATATCAAAAAATTTTTTGGTAGATTGAGAGAGTCAAACAAATTCATTGAGCATCGTGTAACAATGTTAGCTATAGAAAATTTAGAGAATGTATAATTCTTGTTTGAAGCCTCCTATTGTCACCTGGTAATGGTTCTTTTTGTAAGGCAATTACAATTTCCAATTTCTTCACTGAATAATAGGAGAACAGCTAGATACCATAATTGAAGTTTAATTTTATTTTTTGCAATATTTGCAACTTTGTTGTCAACTTGACAATAGTTCTTGATTACTTTTAAAAGAAGATCATTTTTTGGTGCTTCTGTTGTGAGAGGTGCTGAAAACTAGAAATATACAAAAAAATGTGGTTATGAAGAGACAAATTCTTCTTAAAATCCCGATTTTTTTATCTGTGACATTTAATTGATGACAAAAACCAAAAATTTTTAATCAGTATATTCCTTTAGCCATTCATCTTGCACAATATAAGCCCCAGGAGTGCAAATACTTGTTGTATCATTATTTTCTCCCAAAAGGAGAAGAGCTAGTTGCCTGAACTCTTAATAATCATCACATGGTTGAGTATCCTTTAAGGTTTTTTTAAATTTTCCACCACATAGGATTTTCGATATGCAAGCCACTCTTTTTCAAGCTTTGTAAGACATCCAGTTCCACTTGTATATCTTTCAACCAGTTCAAACTTTGATTTTTCTATTAACTACCACTGGGACTTCACTCTACCAAAAAGTTCAATGTTTGGTCCTTTTGATACAAAAAATGTATTAAACACTGCATTTGCACAGATTTCAAGAATATGATGTCGACAGGCTAAAAACAAAACTCTTTGATTCATTGACTTCTGTATGACAGTTATTGCCCTATTATAACTTCCTGTATTACTTGCAGTTGTGTCAAAGCAAATACCTGCAAGATGCTCGTCATCGCCAGGCCATTCATGAATGAACTCAACTACCTTCTGTCCCATCAGAGCACTAGTACCATCAGGTATCTCAGGGATTCCTAGTAATTTCTCAATATCCAAGCCAGATACAACAATTTGAAGACATTCGCGTCTGGTTCTATCAACATACGACAACATTTTACCATCAAAATGAGCAACTATAGGAACCAAGGGTTGAAAATCTTTTCTTACTGCTATTTAAAGAGATTCGCGAGATGTATTTCGAGCTTCTATTAGAGTGGAACATGATAATGTTAACTTATTTACATCAATACTGATTGCAGCTAGGGCTGGTGTGACAACCATCATTGCTTGTCGTGATGTTATTTTTGTTCGGTCTAAAGCTGCATGAAAGAGTTGATTGTCAAGAATACAATGTTTGGATACTGTAATTGAGATTTGACTAGTGCCCATAGTAGAATGTTTTGAAATTTTTCAACGATTAAAAACTTTTTGTATTTGAATTGACGCATCACAGTCAGAATTTTCACCCAAAGTGTTATCTAAATTGTCATCCATTAATGTTTCTGTAGATTTAACTTTACTTTCTTTATGTTGTTCATAGCGTCTTTTTTCTTTAAGTTTGCATTTTCTGTATTTTACAACTGCTTTGTTATACATTAAGTCTTCTGATGTCATTAACATCATTTGGGGGCCTCTCTGGTCTATAAGAAATTGTTTATCTTCATTTATCTTGATGAGACAATCCCATTCACTATGGGCAATATCAAAAAGTGTAGACATCTTGGTGGTGAATTTTTCTTCATAGCTGTGTTGAGTAGCTAATTTTCTACTTCTGTGCTTAGACACTTGAACATGTTGCTTGTGAATATTCTTTAGTTTAGCAACTACATGAGGCTTTCCTATAGTTAGAATATTAGCCTTAAGCCAGACAATCATAACTTTGTCTGCAACTGTGTTGCAGGATATTGAAAGAATTGACTTTTTGACTATCATTTCATAAAATACTCTACACAGTGCAACACTACTTGTTGGCAACTGACTCAGTCCATCTATTGTGGAGAGAATATGTCCAACTAGCCAAACATTTGTAGTTGAGCATGTTGCTTTGTTTGAAGCAGGCATCTTCTTATGTAATATTTTAATACTTTTTTACTATAATAGAAAAAATGTAACAGAAATTTAATAATTATAAAGAACTCAAAGCATAATAAAAATATTAGAAGTCTTAGATAATACACCCGCCCAACCATGTTATTACTATTATTAAATTTATACAAATTTAATTTCTGAGCTAAAGTTTACTTAGAAAAAGTTTACTTGAAATTATAGCAAATAAATTGTTTTTGAAATCAAAATAGGCATTTAGAAGCGATTTTAGTTAAATAATGCTGAAGGGGGTTAATTTAAATTTGCTTGTACTTTCTAGTCTTCTGTGAACTATCTATGTTGTAACATTATAATACTTTATACTATTTATTTTTAGATTAATTTATAGCAGTATTTTCTATGAAATAAAAATAGAATTACAAGATTAAGTTTTTAGAGTTCCAAAATAGGGTTTGGGGGACCACTTCCCATTTTCAGTTTGCAAAAAAAATTCAACTATATACTTTTTATAACAGACCTACAGAACTCACCAAATAAGAGGTTGTGCGATTTAAAATTTGAAAAAAAAAATTTTTCCATATAAAAAAAAACCACCCTAATATATATATATATATATATATATATATATATATATATATATATATATATATATATATATATATATATATATATATATATATATATATATATATATATATTTATATATTTATATATATATATTTATATATATATATATATATATATATATATATATATATATATATATATATATATATATATATATATATATATATATATATATATATATGTATATATATATATATATATATATGTATATATATATATATATTCATAATGATTGTAGCTTTCCGAAAAGGATAATATTTCAATAAAATCACGTAGTTGGGTGTGGAAATGCTTTACTATTTCTCCTAGGGTTGGCAAAAACCTGTGTTTTTTTAAAAAAACCTGGGCCAGTGGGTTTTTTTTGGGTTTTATTGGGTAAATTTGGCTTTTTCTGGGTTTAATTTTTATTTTGTTCCTGTAAAAATTTTTTGTGTGTTTTTGTTTAATGATATTGAAAATTAGTTTCATTTTCTACTTTATTTAAAATATATTTTATATATTGTTATTTAATTATTTATAACAAGAATTTTTCAAATTATTTTGAAAAAGATTTTTAAATATAATTTAAAACTGTAATAGAAAAAAAAAATTTCACGCTTAATCTATGTATTGATTTATTTTAAATTTAAAAGTATTATTCTATACAATTAAAAATGTCAATGAGAAAATGGGAAAAAGAAGGCTAGAGAATGGGAGGTAGTAACTGAAGTTTCAATTAAACTTTGAACTTGAAATTCAAATGAACAAACTTGTTCCTCTGCGCAGCGGCCTTGTTTAGATTCGTGTTTAGGAGCTAAAGAGTTGAGAGAGGATTGTAACCACAACAAGGTAGCCTCCTCAACTGTTGTGTTAACTTCTCTGGTCACTACTCATTTAAATTCAACTTGGTAGGTGAATAACATAAAGTAATAAAAATCTCAATCAATAAAAATATTTGAATAAAAATTGTAATGATGTGTTTCCAAATAATGATTCAAATAATAGTAAACCTGCTCTGATAGCTGTTATTGTTGGTTATAATAGTTAATAATAATAGTTAATAATAATTTAGTTAATAATAATTATTTTAGTTAATAATATTATAGTTATAATGTTAAAGTTGGTTATAATAGTTCATAAACTTATTAAATATCTTTAAAAAAACCCAATAAAACCCAGATTTTCCAGGGTTTTATTGGGTTTTTTTAGGCAGGTTTTTTTGGGTTTTATTGGGCGGGTTTTTTAATGCCAACCCTGATTTCTCCTGAAGATACCTTAATTGCAATATGTAGCAGATGCGAACTGAAGATTACAGGAGATAAAAAAGAAAAAAAACCTTTAAATACAAAAAAAAATTTGTATCGTATTAATACAAAGCATAAAGAAATAGCAAGCAAAGAGTTCAAACTTCAAACGAAGAAGAAAACAAAAGAAGAGCAGAAAATGAACAAAATGTGTTCACAAAAAGCAAGTCAACTAAAGCAAGTTGCTCATAACAGTTCCAACAAACTTTGTTTGAAACACTTGAGAGAAAAAACATAATGCCCTGGGACATTAATGATTATAGGTCTAAATTAATTAATAACTATACTGCAGAAATGATTGTGATTCAACCTTTTTCTATAGTAGATTTCAAAGATTGCTAAACCATATATGTCCAACATTCTAAGTAGAAAACACAATAAAAACTCTGTTTTTCAAAATATATACAACAAAGTATCCAGACAAAATATCCAAAAATATGGATGGGGATCTACCATTGAAAAATGCTCATTTCATAGCTTGGCAGCTCATTGGTTAACTAATGAATTCCATCAAAAGTTGGTAATTCTCTGAGTTTGCCAACTTAATGTATCGCATACTGCCAAAAATATGTGAAGCAATTCAAAATTCTATGAATGACTTTCTTATTCCAGCTTCAAAGATACATTTAGTCGCTAGAGATAATGCAGCTGATATGGTAGCTGGAATAAGAGAGGCAGGTTACAACAGTTTGCCGTGTATTTTACACACTTTACAACTTGTGTTGAATGACACTCTATTTGTCCAGATATGTGTTAAAAATATATCAACAACTTGTAAAAACATAGCAACCCATTTTAATCATTCTCTCTTCTTTTGAAGCTTATTGAAAATATCAAACTCATTATCAAGTGCCAAAAATAGGTTCAAACAAGACATTACAACAAGATGGAATAATCAATATTTTATGTTTGAAAGAATTTTTGAACAGAAACATGCCCAAATTTTTTGTTGTGATAATGATAATTCTAAACTAAAGTCCATTGAAAACAATGAATAGATTATTTTAGAAAAATTAAAATGATTCCTAAAAATGTTTATATAACAAAACTATTAAAATGATTTTTAAAAATGTTTATATAACAAACTAAATTAAATTGATTTTTAAAAATGTAAATATAACAAACTTATTAAGTGAGCGTGAAGAAATTGCATCTGAAATAATTCCAACTATACAAGTTATAAAAACCATGCTGGCTCAAGCTGAAAAGTCTCCCTTATTTTTAGGATTAGGGACAACTTTAAAAGAATGTAAAAAATCAGCAAGTAAAAGATTTGAAAAAAATCTTAATGACAAAAATCTCATTTTAGTAGCCTTTTTAGATCCACGGTATAAAAATAATTTTTTTCCAAATGAAGAAGCTGTTAGTTATTTTGAAAATATTATTAAATGAAGAAGCTGTTAGTTATTTTGAAAATATTATTAAATCAAGAAGCTGTTAGTTAATTTGAAAATATTATTAAATCAAGAAGCTGTTAGTTAATTTGAAAATATTATTAAATCAAGAAGTTGTTAGTTATTTTGAAAATATTATTAAATCAAGAAGCTGTTAGTTATTTTGAAAATATTATTAAATCAAGAAGCTGTTAGTTATTTTGAAAATATTATTAAATGTCATATGCTCAAATAGTCTTCAACAAAAAGTAACAAAAAAACAAAAATAACAAAAGAAGAAATTTCAACCTGAGGTCAATTTTTCATTAAGTACAATAAATCTCAATTTCAATTTTTCAAAATGCTTGAAAAATTTATTAAAAATAAAAACACTTCAATCGAGCAAATAGAAATAACTTCAAGCAATTAGCTCCAAGAGCTTAGAAGTAGTTATCATGCCCGCCATCTTCTGTTGGAAGTGAACGGTTGTTCAGTTGTGGAGGACAAATTCATTCTTCACAACGAAATAGGTTGGCTCTGAAAATATTCGCATACAGATTTTAAATGCTAAACATTGTTACAAATGCTATTGGTGCTTTCTTTAGAATCTTTAAATTATCATTTTGTTGGTTTTTGATTTTGAAGTTTTATTTTATTTTGAGAAAATGTATATATTTATAAAGGTTATTTTTATCTGCCTTTTATAAAGAGTTGTAAATTCTAAGTAAACTGCATAATACTATTTTAAACTCTTAACACCATTTTCTTTTTAAAATTAAAATAAAAAGGGTTCCTCTAAAATTGTATTTATTTTTTGAAAGTTTTCATGGTTAAAAAAACTAAAAAATGTATATTATTTAAACTGGGCTTTTATAATATCTTCTAAAATAAGGGCTTAGCTCTGAATTGGGTCTAAGTATTTATTTACCAATTCTGATTCCATAAGAAAGTTTACACAATTTAAAATTGTATGGTTTTATATTTTCAAAAATCCTATAATATGTTAATATTGAATTTAATGGTGTTGACCTTACTCATTTGTGCGTGTTTGACACGGAACGTATGGCTGCCATTACATTCGACTTAATAACAAAAAAGCATCACAGCACCTTTTCTTATAAGAAAATGTGAACAAATATCTAACTTATGTAAACTTTGAAATATGTAATGTTAAAAATTATATCAACTTTTACAGTTTTACTTTTACTTAAAAATTGCATTACGGCAACATCTCCTTAATTTTGATTTATTTGCCATTTTATAAATTCTTTTGTTTATTAAATAATGTTAAAACTTTATCAAACTATAATGGTTAGCTCACAGTGTTTCTGAAGAGCATCGCCGTGGTTCAAATCCTATCACTGGCAACTTTTTTTTTAATTCTTTGTGATTTTTTAAAAGATAAAATACAAAACTTTTAAAGTTTTGTAGATATTACATACATAACATATAGAAAGATATTATATACAGGGCTCGAATTAAGTGATCGCGAATTGCAATATCCGGAAATATCTGTGGTCATTAAATTCTTAGTTTTTTTAAAAACCGTAAACACTGTTTTAATGAAACGGTCAGTTTATCATATTGCAAAAATTAATGAAAAAGCAAAACAATAAATTTACAACTGCAAAAAAAATAACAGACAAAATTTATATATTATTAGTTATTGTTTTTTTAAACAATAATTAATAATATGTAATTTTAAGATTATAAATGAAAAAAAGTTGCAAGACAAAAATTATTTTTACTAAAGGTCTGAAAAACTCTCGCGGTAATTTAAAAATCAACCAATGAAAAACTATGTTTATTTGCGCATTGTATAAAACTTTGTATAAAAAAACAACCAATTAAAAAGTATGCTAAAGCTACTTGCGCATTATATAAAACATAAAAATAGATTTTTATTTAGGGGGAAAGTTTATGGAATTATTTATTTAAAAATTTAAATGTTTTAAATTAAAATTTAATTATTTAATAAGAAAAAAAATGATAAAGTATATTTTTTTAAAATATGTTATTAGAGTTTCTTTTTTTTTGTTTTAAGGTAACTATTAAAAAGTTTAAATTAGTTTTTATATATTAACTCCTCCGTCTTTTAATTTTATCTTCGTATCAGCTAAAGTGTTAAAAGCGTTAAATTTATAAAAAAATATTAAATGAGATTTAAATAAAAATTTTTAAAGTAATTATATCTTATTTAACAATTTCTTTTATTTAAAATATTCGATCACTGTTGTGATTAGCGCTTGTTTTTTAATATTTTATGGCACTTTATCTGATGCTTTATAAAATAAATTAAAATATTAAAGTTTAAATTATAATCTTTAATAATAATAAAAATAATAGTGATAATACGGTTTTACATTTTAGGATTTAATATCATAATCGACGTAAATATTTTTTATTAAATGATATCTATTGAGTTTAGTAATCAAAACAGTTTTACGGTTTTTAAAAAGCTAAAATTTTAAAGACCGGAAGCATTTCCAGATATCGCAATTTGTGATCACTTAATTCGAGCCCTGATATACTATAACAAACAAAAGGGAGAGATTTTATGTATATGTAAGGAAAAAATATAGAAAAAGTCATTGTGGAATAGACTTCCAAAGACGTGTATTTTTACAGATCTGGTCAGCTAGTTTTAATAATTAGTTAATCCATTGGTATCGGCCTTTTCCTATATATTGGCCACAAATGTGCAATCAGTACATCACTAATATACAACCCTCGAAATTAGGGTCGGCATTCGGCAATGCCGACCTGAAAGTGTTTGAGGTTGGAAAAAACTGCCGACCTTGTTACTATGTTTTGTAGTCAGACCTTTGTATCAAATAATTTTTGCCGACCTCAAAAAGATTGAGGTCGGCAATAACTTGCCGACCTCATTTTTCCTAATTCCGAGGATTGAATGAATATATATATATATATATATATATATCTAACTCTATTAGATATAGATGACAGATTACATATCAGAGATAAGACATATATATACATACATATGTATACATTATATAGAATAGATATTACCTAAAATTACCGATAATTCATACATAACATAAAACATTTAATAAAAATTAAAAATTTTTTAAAAACCTTGTTTGATCTCTTGGTATATGTGTGAATCTTTCTTTAGCATTGATGTCATAAACTTCAACACCCTAAAAATATTTATGGATAATTCCATATGAAATCATCCAGAAATAACAATTTTCGACACCCTTATGTCTCAGAATTTGTTCATTTTTACATCACTTGCAGTCCATAATAAAAAAATTATAACTGCGAAAATTTTAGTCAAAAATACACATGGGTTCCAGAGATATCATCAGTTGAAATATGCTGACTCAGCATTTTAGTAATTTTCTGAAACGACTATAAAGCAACTTGAACATAAAGTATCTTCATAATAGCTTAAAGAAATTTCCTACAATTTGGTACCCCAATAGGTTTTTACTTGAGGAATGCAAAAATAGCACCCTCAAGACTCGATTGTCTTAAGAAATGCCTTGTTTATCCAACTTTGTTCAAAATTATTGACTTGTAAATTAATGATTTTTGGAGGTAAAATAAAGACTGTGGCCCAAAATCCCTAGTAAAATGTTTAATTGTATATCATTATTTCATCTTAGGTCTACTGAAAAAAAGTAGATTCACCAATTGTCTCTTTAATACTTCATCAAAGTTTGCATTTAAAAATGGTGTCTTTTTAGAAAAATTTAAATTTTGAAACAAAAGCAATTAAAATATTTTTAAAAACAATTATTTGAGTAAAACATCAAATAGTGTTATTTATTGACTAGTTAAGGACATTTATAGTCATGGTTCAAGGGAGGTCCACGGGGCATTGGATAAACTTCCTCCCCCCCCCCCATCCCCCTTTTTTTATTTTTTTATTTTTTTTTTGTTTAAGTTTGAGAAACAATTTATTTTCATTACTTCAAATTGGTGAATTAAAACCTATTATATCAAAAACAAGCATAAGTTTTGTTTTGTTCGTTTTAAAGATACTTTACTTATTTGTAATTTCCTAAAGAATGACTGTGAATTTTATATATTTTATATTTTTTTGGCAGGTAATAAATAATAAAAGTATTTAATATGGAGAAATGTGACATTGAAAAAAGTCTTAACATACATTGCCAAAAAACTGGATTTTCTAGAAAACAAGGTTTTATTAATATTTTAAATATTTTTTAACTGAAACAAGTTAGTATTAGTTAATAAAAAAAAGTTTTTTTTAATTTTTTTTAAATTTGCCTTTTTAGGTGCGGGATTTTCAGGGGTAAAAAAACCCATGTTTTCATGAAAAAAAATTTCACAAACAAATTGACTTTTTATAAGTGAAATAATATTCTGGCTACCTCTGTAGTAACATGCTATAAAATCAATTCAAAAAGGTGGATTTGATAAAAACCGGTTAGTTAGTTTTTGTTCAGAAAAAACTGGATGTGGGCAGAACTTTCTTTCCTAGTCTTTAAGTTATAACCTAAGTTCGGCTCTCATCGTGATTTAGAATTTTTTAAAAATGGTTACTTTTAATCTTAGCAAACTTCTGGCTGATGATTTTCCTCCAAGGCATATTTTCACGAGTAAAAATGTAACTAAAGGTGCTATATTTTTGCAGTCCAATTTTTTATCACTTAATGCTGATTGCACTGTGAATTTCAACATTTTCAAAAGTCTGGCTTTTAATTTAATAAAAAAATTTAATGAGTGTAGAAAAAGAAAAGTGTTCTTTCTAACTAAATATAAACATTTTTTAGATCAAAATCAACAATGCAAATATCTCTTGTGAGTATAATATATTCTATAATGATTTATTATAAATAAGTAATAAATATTGCATATATATATATATATATATATATATATATATATATATATATATATATATATATATATATATATATATATATATATATATATATATATACACACTATAATGCAATATTTATTACATATTTATAATAAATCAATATAGAATATATTATACTCACAAGAAATATTTGCATTGTTGATTTTGATTCAAAAAATGTTTATATTTAGTAAGAAAAAACTTTTTTCTTTTTCCACACTCATTGAATTTTTTTAATGAATATATATATATATACATATATATATATATATATATATATATATATATATATATATATATAATATATATATATATATATATATATATATATATATATATATATATATATATATATAATAGATGCGTGTAGATTAGAAAAAGATTCTGAAAAAGAGATGAGGAAGACACATGAGGAAGAACTGCTATTAATTAGAAAAGTTGAAAATCTGATCAAACAGGGTAATCAACTTATCAATCAGGGTGAGCGTAAAATAAAAAAAGGGGAATTACTGCTTCGTACTCATGGATCCAATGTATGCATAGTATGCAAAGATAAATGTATCTCCCTCTCTTTATTTTGCACACAAACACACAAATTGTTTGACTATGTTTCACAAAACCTTCAAAATGTATATATGTTTCAATGTGTTTTTTTATTATTTATAGTGTACCATGTAGAGTACCTAATTCATCTGCAGTCAATACATCTTGTACACCAAAACCTAGAAAGTCTTTTATTAAGCTTACAAACAGGATGAAGCGTAAAAGAACAGATAGTCTTAGAGAACAAGAGGTGGAAGAACTGCAACATGCTGTCAAAAGTTTCAAATCTAATTCTTCTACTGATGGTAGGGCTATTTTATATGGTTCAAATTTGTCATTGCAAGCTCTTTGTAATTTGAAACTTACAGATAGAACATGGACTGAATTTAAAAATATAGTGACTCATAATCGTCATCTTGTTCCTCCAGGTTTAACCAAGTTGAAGCAATACAAAAAATTGACATATCCAGAACAGGTTGAATATTCTGAAACCGAAGTAAAATGTAGTCTTTTCCATATGATAAAGCATTCAGTTTCTAGAGTGTTTGAATATCTTTTGGATTATGAAAGTAACTGCATAATGAGTTTATCACAAGAAGAGCGTGATAATGTACAAATTATTTGCAAAGTAGGAAGTGATGGTCAAAGTGATCAATCTGAGTTTCAAAATTCAGCAACTATGAAAAGAGGTGTAGATGATCGTTCTGTGTATAGTATAGTGTTTGTACTGCTGGAGATCCGAAGTGGAGAAAAAATAATATCTAGTTTGTCAACTATTTATACCACAATGAATGATGGCAAAACACTAAACGCTGTTGTATCAAATATGCTTAAAAAAAATTTTTATCTCAGTCCTGCCATGTATGCCTTGCAAATTCTAAGGAGTTTAACTTGAAAACTATTTGGAAAAAAAATATTAATTTAAACAAGCATGTTTTGAAACTTGGAATTTGCAGTCTTCATCTATGGATGTGCTGTATGGAGTGGATTTTCAATACTACTTGTAAACTCCCAGCTGTTAAGCAAGGAAGAAATATTCCATCACAAAAGAGTAAAGAATATATTGAAAACAAAAAAAAATTCCAGCATTTATTCAAGATACAACTGAATATAAGGGTTTCTTTTGTCAGGAAAGATGTGGAACAACCAATACTGGAAATGTTGCTCGCAAATTTTTTAATAACCCGATTGTGACAGGGAGAATTTTAAACTTGGATATCAGAATGATTAAGTTGTTTTGAGATTTACTTATTGATATAAACAGAACAACTACGAGACCGGATATAAAGGTTTTCAAACAGAAATCTGAACATCTATTTGCACTCATAACTAATGATAAATTTTTAAAAACCATACCTATGTCACAATCTGTGCATAGAGTGATAGTTCATGGTACTTCTTTTATAAGGTATTTTAAGTATCCGATATGTTCTTTGTCTGAGAGTGCTATTGTAGCCAGAAATAAGGAAAACAAAACTGCTCGAATTGGTCATGCTCGTTTAACCTCTTTTGCAGAAAACACTAGGGATACAGCTAATTATTTGTTTATGACATCTGATATGTACCTCTTTTGCAAAAAAAACAAAATGGATAAAAAGAGTGAAAACAAAATAGTTTAAGAAAGCAAAGTGACAGTTCTTCTGATAACTGCTTAAAATAAAGGTAAAATAGTTTTATTATTAATATTGTTAATAGTTTTGATTGATTTTTTAGGTTAGGCAATCTCATATTTTTGGTTAATTAACAATTCAAAGTTGCGTTTTTTTTTTTTTTTTTTTTTTTTTGTTTTTAAAAAAAAATTTAAGAAAAAATTTAATCAACTTTAACAAGCAATTAACTATTTTAGGAAGTAAGACCATGAAGAATCATACTGATGAGCTGTTCTGCGTTGAATTTTTAAAAAACGGCTATTTTCATAGCCACAAGTTATTAAAAACATCTATTAGAATAGAATGTTGAGAAACTGTGAAAGAATGCAAAGAGCCAAGTATCATATGATAGCAGAGTTGTTTATTATATTCAATGATACTGTTTATTTTGAAATAGTGTTCATATACATAGTTTGTAAAATTCTATAAAATATAGGCGCCTACTTTTTTTTGAATAAAATCATCCGGACTTGTGTAGTTTTCTGGACAAATCTAGAATTAGTCCGGACTAACCGAAAAAAAATACAATAAATTGTTTTTTTATGAAAACCGAATATGATTCTTTTAAATATAGAAATATAAATAAAAATTTGATGTCTTGTGAAAAAATAAGTTAAATATTTTAAGTCCTTCTTTATTTATATGCCTATTTCCTCATTTTGTATAAGAGCAACGCATAGTGCGCCATAAGGTGCAAATGTTAACACTCACACCAAAATCATGGACACCTACAAATATATCAAGCTACTTTGAAGTGTTTGAGTATCTTGCTCGAACTGCAAGAAAAGTTAAAAATGAGCTTGGAATTCTATCATTGCCTGAAAAAAAAACTGGAAACCCACTTTCATCAGAAACAGTTAAAAATTTTATCAATATTTTATCAATATTTGAATTTGATTTAAATGCTGAATGGGTATTTTTTGCTACCAGTCATAGTAAATCCCCTTGTGATGGTATTGGTGGGACTGTTAAAAGAGTAGTGTGTCAAGAAAGTCTGAAACAAATAACTACTAGACAGATTTTAGATGTTAATTCAATGTACTCCTTTTGTAAAGCCAAAATAAATGGAATTTGTTTTAAGTTATTTTCAAAAGAAGAAATCAACCAAACACAATTACAATTAGAAAAAAGATATTCAGGTAAAAGAACTTTTCCTGGCACAAAGATGTATCATCATTTTATTCCAATTGCTCCTAACACTATAAATTATAAAAAAAACAAGTATTGATACATGCACTGAAATATTTGATATCATTCCAAAATGCAAACATAATGTAGAGATTTCATTAAACATTAAAAAAATGGATTATATTGCATGTTTTTATGATGGATTTTGGTGGGTAGGGATTGCTGAAGATGTAAGTGACCTTAATATTAAAGTCAGATTCATGCATCCACATGGACCAGGTAAAACCTTCTTTTGGCCAATGAGAAATAATGAGTGTTGGGTGCTCAATTCTGAAGTTATATGCCTAAATTCTACACCCACAACAATATCAGGACGTACGTACAACATATCTGATTTAGATTTAGAGAATTAAAGCTGTTGGTTACAAAAAAAAATTAATTACATTTAAAATCATTTTGTTTTTATTTTATTTACCTATTTTGCATTTAAAATTTGTCTTTTTTCTTTTTTTCAAATTCTTGGATTGTAGGCTGAGAAGGTGGGGGTAGGGTTTAAATAAATCCCAATCTCCATGTCAATGACTATATTAGTTTTGAACTACTAAATAATACCATAATTGATTGTTAAAATGTTTGAAAAACATTTCAATATTTTTTGTTTTAAAATTAATAAAGTTTTAAATCGTAAAAAGATCTTAAAAATATGAGGTATATAAAAGATCTTAAAAATATGAGGTATAAAATATTGATTTGAAATAACTAAAATAAATTGTTTCTCAAATTTAAATTTAAAAAAATATATGTTTTTAAATTGTAATTGGATAATTTTTTATTATTTATTCATTTTAAGTAAAAATAAAAATAAATAAAAAAACTCGGTATATGGGGGAGGGGGAGGTGGGACGTAGGTCAATCAAGGCCCCCAGGACCTCCCTTAAAACATGACTATAAATGTCCTAAACTAGTCAACAAATAACACTATTTAATGTTTTACTCAAATAAATATTTAAATTGCTTTTGTTACAAAATTTAAATTTTTCTAAAAAGACACCATTTTTAAATGCAAAATTTGATCAAGTATTAGAGAGACAATTGATGAATCTACTTTTTTTCAGTAGACCTAAGATGAAATAATGATATACAATTAAACTTTTTACTCAGGATTTTGGGCCACAGTCTTTATTTTACCTCCAAAAATCATTAATTTACAAGTTAATAATTTTGAACAAAATTGGATAAACGAGGCATTTCTTGAGACAATCGAGTTTTGAGGTGCTATTTTTGGATTCCTCAAGTAAAAACCTATTGGGGTACCAAATTTTAGGAAATTTCCCCAAGCCATTATGAAGATACTTAATGTCAAAGTTGCTTTGTAGTCGCTACAGAAAATCACTAAAATGCTGAGTCAGCATTATTTCAACTGATGATATCTCTGGACCCATGTGTATTTTTGACTAAAATTTTCGCAGTTATAATTTTTTTTATTATGGACTGCAAGTGGTGTAAAAATTAACAAATTCTGAGACGTAAGGGTGTCATGGTCTGGATGATTTCATATGGAATAACCCTTATATTAAAAGTAAAATGATCTTCAATAAACATAAAAACATTAAACATAAAAAAGAAACGCTTGGAAATATTCATATCAAATAAAAAATAAAGACTTGAAAACATGCACATTAAATACGTAATAAACTTTAAACCACTTGAAAAGGTGCACATGAATCATAAAATAAACATTAGAACATATGAAAATATTTAAATACTTTAGGTATAAAGCAGTTTTCTTAAAATATTTGTATCAAATAAAAATTATATTCTTTAATGGTTTAATAATTTAATAAAATGTTTAAACCTCAGAATTTGCCCATGCAATAAAATTGTTTTTCCATTTAATTGATCGAACGAACCCTTCTCCAGAATGAAGGATAACTGATTTATTGCGCATCCAACCTTTTTCAAATAATGTTAATTTTTCGCCAACTCCAATTACATACTGTTTGTTTCCTCTACGTCCAAAATCAGGATGCAAGCCAATAGAACGAATGGGACAATCAAAATTATGTTGGGTATTATTTTCTGTTGTATAAAGGCCATTAATAATAAACTAAAAAAAATAGTAACTTTAATAAAAACCTGTAAAAATTCAAGTGTCCATATCTAATTTTTGCGTATATTTTGTGTGCAACTATCTACATACTAAGAATCAAATTAACTTATTGATGCTGTATAGATGTACACAAATACACACAAAGATAAAAATTTCCAAAATTTATAAAATTCGCAATGGAAGTCTTGGTTCCTCTGAAAGGGCACATAGTTGCTAAGTATTTTCAAATTTATTAACATAAATGATGGAGTCTTTGGTATTACAAAACAAAACATATTTTTTACAGAACAAAGATCATTAAGCTTACTTAAGATTCCTGAAAATACAATTTAATTACTATTTTAAAATCTTAAATTGTTTGAAGGAGAATTCATTGAAGATTTTAAACTTCATTTGAAAAAAATTGTAAATTAAGAGCTATTGTTTTAAATTAGCGCTTCTATCACAAGCTAAAGATTTTTATGTTCATAAATCCTTGAAAGATTTTTGATAAAACTTTAATTTAAATTTAAAAACTTAAAAAAGTCCTGATCAACAAATCAGATCAATGACAGAAAAAGCAGTTGTAAAAATTGCCTAAACTCTTTTATAGCATAATAAAAAAACATAGAAATCTACCCAAACAACACAATCCATGGATATTAAACATAAAAAAAACATGGATATTAAACATAAAAACATCCACAAAACATGGATATTAAACATTAAAAAAAAACATAGAAATCTACCCAAACAATACAAATGTAGAACATGGATATTAAACATAAAAAAAACAACATAGAAATCTACTCAAACAACACAAATGTAAATATTAAACATAAAAAAAAACTTAAAACATAAAAAAATAATTAAAATGCTGTTTTTTTAGAAAAAGAAGAAAATAACAAAACAATGAATAATAAAATAAGAAACTTTGTGTCATAATAAAAGTATTTTTATATAGATAGTAACTGTTAAAATCATATAAGGTATGATTTTGGTAAGGTAACTTTATAAACTATATATTATAAACTAACTAAATAATATAATACTAACCTTAAATATTATAACCTTATTATAAACTATATAATAAAGTAGTATTCAAACATGTACTGAATATCAATTTATAATAACTTATATTAACCCCTTGAGATTAACATAAATTATTATAAATTAGTGCTAACACAAGTAACATAGTTTAAACAAACTATGAAAAAACCATAAATAAAAATAATTTTACCCTGCCATCTTCAGAGCAGCTAGAAACATAATCTCCATTACTATCAATTGCTATTTGATTAATTGTTGTTGCATGGGAAGGAAATTTACGAATATTGTTTCCTTGATGATCCAAAATATGAACAACTCCATAATGTGTGCCAAGAGCCAAAAACTAAAAAGTATTTAAGCAATAGCAACAACAACTAAATAGTGTAATATTTATTGAAAAAATGTTCCAACTAAAAACTAATTCAATTCTTTTAATTTATTTTTCACTTTACTATATAACAATTACTATTAAAACTTTATACTTTAGTATAGAAGAGCTTGTAAATGTCATTATCGGAAAGGTTTTCAGGTCGTTTATATAAATCAAGAACAATAGTGGTCCCAAAATGGAACCTTACGGTACGCCACATGAAAAATTTAGAAACGTATTTGCATAATCATTATTAAGGTTCATCGGTTTGTATAAACAATATTACATTATCATTGTTTACGATAAATAACTTTTGAACTTTTTTATGACTTCGCAATTAATTCTATAATATTTAAGTTTGTGTAGCAAAGTTTAATGATGGACAGTATCAAATGCTTTTAATAGGTCGATGAAAAAACCTAATGTGTATTTAGACTTTTCAAAAGAATTTTTCAATACTAATTCACTCCCAACAAAGCTGCAAGCAACCACTATTAAGTTAAGACTTACTAGAAAACAAAGAAAAGTGTTAAAAGTGTTTAAAGTTTGTATGAGTCAGGAAAACATAATTATGGGAGTCAGGAAAACATGAATATATATGTATATGCATATATATTAGAAGGAAATCACTTACTAAATTAATTTTATTTTACACTGTGTTTTATCTATAAATATATTCTTCTCATCAGAAATGTGTAGATGTGTGTGTGTCTATATATATATATATATATATATATATATATATATATATATATATATATATATATATATATATATATATATATATATATATATATATATATATATAATATATATATATATATATACAATAGCGGCATAAAGTAAGTATACACCATTGAAGTATACACCATTTTCTTCTTAAAGAAAAGCTTCATAAATTAGAATGCAATTTAATGGTTTCAAAGAAAAGCAAAAAAGCATATTATACAGATCTGCAAAAACTTATTTTTGATGCTGTGGCTAACCAAGTATAAAGTAAGTATACACCATTGTATACTTACTTTATGCCGCTATAGTATATATAATAATTATTAGGCTGGTGCAGATGTATTTTTAATACAATGTTTCCAGCTTAGGATGTTGCATGCTAGATCTTATGACTCGATGCATGGGTTTTCCTTGTGTTTCTGTTTTTATGACTAGACAACTCATTCTATTATCTCCTAATGGGGGAACAGCTCTAAAACTCAGTTTTATGGTTCTGAGGCCGGTTGGTAGTCAGATTTCCTGAACTCTGTGGTAGCTCTCAGAGAGGCTGATTCCATCGACAGCTGTAAAATATCAAAGTACTAACAGTGCCATGTTGCGCATAGATGGTGTCCCTGTTTAAACTTTTGGTGTACATTGCCAAGGTCACATCGGAGCCCTTTGTTACGGCTTAGGATTTGTTAATAGTAATGAGGCAATTGCTTGGGCTGTTAAACAGTATAAAGAGTACTATCTATGTTTCGAGTCAAGTTCTTTAACAAATTTAAAAATGAATAAAGTAACAAAAACTATAAAACACAAAAAACCACAGTCATCACCAAGTTCGCTAAACCTATCATTCACTAATATTCGTGGTCTTCGAAGTAACTTTTTTTCTGTTGAGTCTTATCTCTTGCAAAGTTCACAAGACCTACTTGTTCTTTGTGAGACTAATTTGAGTTCAGCTGTCTCATCTAGTGATCTTAGTGTTGATGGTTATCTTCCTTTAACTCGTAAAGACTCCAATAGTAACATGCTTGGCCCCAGGCCAAGCATTTACATTCGTAAGAATTTACCCATTTGTCGGGAAACTAGTTTTGAATCCACAGACTACTCTTTTATGTGCTTTTGTTTAGCACTACTTTACTCTATCACCTTTCTCTTTGTTCTAAATCGCTCTCCTTAATCTCAAGACTGCACTCTTCTTGATGTTATTTCTGATCATATTGACCAAGCCCTCTCTCTTTACCCATCAGCCAATATTGTTGTTGTCTGTGACTTTAATGTTCATCACACTGAATGGTTTGGCTCTAGTGTCAGTGACTCTGCAGGCATTAAAGCCCGCAACTTTTGCCTTTCTCAATCCCTAACTCAAATAGTCAACTTTCCAACTCGCTTTCCAGAAAACCCGAATCATTTACCTTCTCTACTTCTGTCTTGTTTCTAATCCTAGTCAGTGCTTAGTTTCTCCACAGTCATTGTTTGGTACCTTTGATCATATTTTGATCTCTCTAAAACTATTATCTCATTCTTTTTTAACATCAGACTCCCCCTATCATTGCACATCTTACAACTGCCTTAAAGCTGACTGGGACTCTTTCCGTGATTTTCTTCATGACGGCTCTTTGGTAGAAATCTTTTGTCTTCCTGTTTACAAATGTGCTTCTTACATAATTTCGTGGATTCAGGCTGGCATGGCATCCTTTATTCCCTCTCGACGATTCCAGGTCAAGCCTCACTCTTTTCATTGGTTTCCCTCACATTTTGCTGCTGCAATTGCCAATCGAAACCATTACTTCTATATCTATCAACAAAACAATTCTCCAGAAAACAGACGTCTGTTTAATACTGCTAGGAACCATTGTAAAAAGGTTTTGTCTAACACCACACCATGCGTCGCGAAGCGAAAATAGGATTTTACTTACTTTTTAGAAAAATTTTTTCAATTTTAACATTTTAAATATTTTTTAACTGAAACAAGTTAGTATTAGTTAATAAAAAAAAGATTTTTTAAAATTTTAATTTAAAATTTTAAATTTGCCTTTTTAGGTGCGGGATTTTCAAGGGTAAAAAAAACCATGTTTTCACTAAATCTTTGAATTACATAAGATAATTTTCAAATTTCTTCATTTTTTTTTTGCACATTTTCTAATAAATGATACATTTTGTAAATTAAAAACCATGAAAAGAAAAAAAAAATGTTTGGATCATTGTTTTTGGGTGACTGTATTGATTAAGTTTTTTATTTTTTTTTTATTTTCTCAAACAAACTGACTTTTTATAAGTGAAATAATATTCTGGCTACCTCTGTAGTAACATGCTATAAAATCAATTGAGAAGAGGTGGATTTATTAAAAACCGGTTAGTTAGTTTTTGTTCAGAAAAAACTGGATGCGGGCAGAACTTTCTTTTCTAGTCTTTAAGTTATAACCTAAGTTCGGCTCTCATCGTGATTTAGAATTTTTTAAAAATGGTTACTTTTAATCTTAGCAAACTTCTGGCTGATGATTTTCCTCCAAGGCATATTTTCACGAGTAAAAATGTAACTAAAGGTGCTATATTTTTGCAGTCCAATTTTTTATCACTTAATGCTGATTGCACTGTGAATTTCAACATTTTCAAAAGTCTGGCTTTTAATTTAATAAAAAAATTTAATGAGTGTAGAAAAAGAAAAGTGTTCTTTCTAACTAAATATAAACATTTTTTAGATCAAAATCAACAATGCAAATATCTCTTGTGAGTATAATATATTCTATAATGATTTATTATAAATAAGTAATAAATATTGCATATATATATATATATATATATATATATATATATATATATATATATATATATATATATATATATATATATATATATATATATATATATATATATATATATATATATATATATATATATATATATATACACACACACTATAATGCAATATTTATTACATATTTATAATAAATCAATATAGAATATATTATACTCACAAGAAATATTTGCATTGTTGATTTTGATCCAAAAAATGTTTATATTTAGTAAGAAAAAACATTTTTCTTTTTCCACACTCATTGAATTTTTTTAATGAATATATATATATATATATATACATATATATATATATATATATATATATATATATATATATATATATATATATATATGTATATATATATATATATAGATATATATATAGATATATATAGATATGCGTGTAGATTAGAAAAAGATTCTGAAAAAGAGATGAGGAAGACACATGAGGAAGAACTGCTATTAATTAGAAAAGTTGAAAATCTGATCAAACAGGGTAATCAACTTATCAATCAGGGTGAGCGTAAAATAAAAAAAGGGGAATTACTGCTTCGTACTCATGGATCCAATGTATGCATAGTATGCAAAGATAAATGTATCTCCCTCTCTTTATTTTGCACACAAACACACAAATTGTTTGACTATGTTTCACAAAACCTTCAAAATGTATATATGTTTCAATGTATTTTTTTATTATTTATAGTGTACCATGTAGAGTACCTAATTCATCTGCAGTCAATACATCTTGTACACCAAAACCTAGAAAGTCTTTTATTAAGCTTACAAACAGGATGAAGCGTAAAAGAACAGATAGTCTTAGAGAACAAGAGGTGGAAGAACTGCAACATGCTGTCAAAAGTTTCAAATCTAATTCTTCTACTGATGGTAGGGCTATTTTATATGGTTCAAATTTGTCATTGCAAGCTCTTTGTAATTTGAAACTTACAGATAGAACATGGACTGAATTTAAAAATATAGTGACTCATAATCGTCATCTTGTTCCTCCAGGTTTAACCAAGTTGAAGCAATACAAAAAATTGACATATCCAGAACAGGTTGAATATTCTGAAACCGAAGTAAAATGTAGTCTTTTCCATATGATAAAGCATTCAGTTTCTAGAGTGTTTGAATATCTTTTGGATTATGAAAGTAACTGCATAATGAGTTTATCACAAGAAGAGCGTGATAATGTACAAATTATTTGCAAAGTAGGAAGTGATGGTCAAAGTGATCAATCTGAGTTTCAAAATTCAGCAACTATGAAAAGAGGTGTAGATGATCGTTCTGTGTATAGTATAGTGTTTGTACTGCTGGAGATCCGAAGTGGAGAAAAAATAATATCTAGTTTGTCAACTATTTATACCACAATGAATGATGGCAAAACACTAAACGCTGTTGTATCAAATATGCTTAAAAAAAATTTTTATCTCAGTCCTGCCATGTATGCCTTGCAAATTCTAAGGAGTTTAACTTGAAAACTATTTGGAAAAAAAATATTAATTTAAACAAGCATGTTTTGAAACTTGGAATTTGCAGTCTTCATCTATGGATGTGCTGTATGGAGTGGATTTTCAATACTACTTGTAAACTCCCAGCTGTTAAGCAAGGAAGAAATATTCCATCACAAAAGAGTAAAGAATATATTGAAAACAAAAAAAAATTCCAGCATTTATTCAAGATACAACTGAATATAAGGGTTTCTTTTGTCAGGAAAGATGTGGAACAACCAATACTGGAAATGTTGCTCGCAAATTTTTTAATAACCCGATTGTGACAGGGAGAATTTTAAACTTGGATATCAGAATGATTAAGTTGTTTTGAGATTTACTTATTGATATAAACAGAACAACTACGAGACCGGATATAAAGGTTTTCAAACAGAAATCTGAACATCTATTTGCACTCATAACTAATGATAAATTTTTAAAAACCATACCTATGTCACAATCTGTGCATAGAGTGATAGTTCATGGTACTTCTTTTATAAGGTATTTTAAGTATCCGATATGTTCTTTGTCTGAGAGTGCTATTGTAGCCAGAAATAAGGAAAACAAAACTGCTCGAATTGGTCATGCTCGTTTAACCTCTTTTGCAGAAAACACTAGAGATACAGCTAATTATTTGTTTATGACATCTGATATGTACCTCTTTTGCAAAAAAAAAAAAAAAAGGATAAAAAAGAGTGAAAACAAAATAGTTTAAGAAAGCAAAGTGACAGTTCTTCTGATAACTGCTTAAAATAAAGGTAAAATAGTTTTATTATTAATATTGTTAATAGTTTTGATTGATTTTTTTTGGTTAGGCAATCTCATAATTTTGGTTAATTAACAATTCAAAGTTGCGTTTTTTTTTTTTTTTTTTTTTTTTTGTTTTTAAAAATAAATTTAAGAAATAATTTAATCAATTTTAACAAGTAATTAACTATTTTAGGAAGTAAGACCATGAAGAATCATACTGATGAGCTGTTCTGCGTTGAATTTTTAAAAAACGGCTATTTTCATAGCCACAAGTTATTAAAAACATCTATTAGAATAGAACGTTGAGAAACTGTGAAAGAATGCAAAGAGCCAAGTATCATATGATAGCAGAGTTGTTTATTATATTCAATGATATTGTTTATTTTGAAACAGTGTTCATATACATAGTTAGTAAAATTCTATAAAATATAGGCGCCTACTTTTATTTGAATAAAATCACTTTCTTTTTAAACATTTTTGCATCATAGAAGGAAACTGTAACATTTTACATCACTACATTTTTTTTAACAGAACATTATACAGTCCAGCTTCCTGGAAAAGTTATCTGCCTGATGAACATTATGGAGTAATCATCTTTATTTTCTTTCTTTATATGATCATATTAGTATTTTTATGAAGTAATCATCTTTATTTTCTTACTTTATATGATCATATTTGTATTTTTAAAATAGTAAGATTAGCTTCCATCCTTAAGCCAAGCTCTTGGGCTTCCATCACCAATCGACAATCTTCATAAGAATGATCAGAAACAGGGAGTTCAGCTAATCTAACATGGATATTTTGAACTTAAATAATGTAACCAATATTTAAAATATTTCTTTTTACAAAATTACATAAAAATAATTTAACAATTATATCCAAATGTTTAAGATTAGAGAGTAATGATTAGCCATTTAGGGATGATATTGACACTTCATAATGTTTTTTTTTTTTAGATTATGGAGAGATTTGTTTTGCAAATAGGTTTGTGCCTAAGCTTTGATTAATCTTGAAATATTTAAAATGAATTTGTTAATAACCATTACAGTGTCTTCAATACCAGATTCTTTTTTTTTTTTACTTAAAGATGTTTTACCAGCTCAGTTTTGCAACTGAATTAAAGTAACACAATGTATAGCTCTATTGCATCTGTTTCTTCACCTTTTACCAAACTTGGTACTGATGTTCATTTTCAACCCGCTGTTCATAATGACCCCTGTTGACTGTACATGTTGTAAACTTGTTGCTGATGCAAAATATTCAAAACCTGTAAAATAGACAGATAAGTATGAGTATCATTTTTACCAACAAATCTTATCCTTGTAAACTGTATACAAGTTTTTAACATGCTCTCTCATTGAATGAAACTTCCTTGCACATAATATAATTTTTTTTTATGTTTTTAAGTTGTAAGCACTTAATAAGGACAAGTCAAAGTAAACTGTAGCATTTTTTTTTTTGCCTGAATAATTTCCATTTCTAGACTGTGAATAAAGTTTAACAATTTTTATATATAGTATTTTGCTTGTGGCTTTGTACTGAAATTCACATTTTACAACATAAGCTTTAAAAAACAATAGATCAGATACCAATATAAAATGACATCTACAGAACGCTTGTTTGGAAATATAGACATTCGAGAGGAGAATAAAGATACTAAATAACTAGTAATGTCTTGTACTTTGAAATTTAGTTAATAGAATAATTTTTATTTCCTTTATAAGTATTTAACTAATTTAATGTTTTAATACATATTTCAATAATATTTATAATAACTTGCTATATGTTTAAAAAAAAAAATAGATAACCAACTTGCTACAAAAACAGATTGATTGATTTTGGATATATTCTAAATACCAATTTGTATACAAATACAGTGTTTACAAGAGTAATTACAGCATAAAAATTGCACTTGCTGATAATAAAGCATTTATAAGTGTTAAAATCAGAATAATCAGTTGTAAAATACAACATTTTATAATACAATTAATACATAAAATACAATTAGAGTTATCAGTTGTAGAGTAGGACATTTTTTAAAAAACCCAAATATATTTTGGGTTTTTTTGGGTTTTATTGGGTGTTTTTGGGTTTGGTTTTTTTGCCAACCCTGAATACAAGACTCATAAGGCTAGCCTAGTATTTTTAAGACTAGCCTATTATAGCCTAGTATTTTAGCCTTATAGAATATTTGAAAATTCAAATAAATAATATTTAGAATATTTGAAAATTCATATAAATACCAAAAAAAGTTATTAAAAAATACACATTTATTAAAGAAACAATTTTTTTTTTCAGTATATTAAAGAAGTTATAGGTACCACTTTTCTGTCCTTGATACACCCTTTATGTATCCTTATTGTTCTTTTATTTAATAAAAGATCTGATTTAATTTTGATAAAATATTTTCGATCAAATCACTGATTTTTCTTTTTTTTAAATAACTTTTTATGAAAAATTAAAAGAAAAAAAATCTTTTCTTTTTTTTAATTTTTCAATTTAAAGGGCATTTAATTTTTGGTTCTTTTAAGCAGTTAAAAATATGTGCTAAAAAATAAAAAAATAATAAAAATAAAAAATAATATATTTGTATTACTTTAGAGTGTACTGCCATGCAACTTGCTGCATCTTTGGTAAATATTTCTAGAATAGAATTTCCTATTCGTTCGTATTTTAGCTTAGGTTCAACATCATCCTTTCCATCATCATCATCATCATCATCATCATCATCATCATCATCATCATCATCATCTTCGTTACTATCATCTATATTCTGTGTAAAATTTTCTTCGCGGTCTTCGACTTTTCTTTCTGACATTATATTAACAGCTAAAATGTTAAAACTTTTTTTTATTTAGAAAAGTTAAAGTATTAAACAAGATAAATATTTTAAGTTATGACATATCTAGATATATTGTATTTTTGAATATCAATTGTCAATAACATTGACAATTTGATATTGACAATGTCGTAACTTTAATTAGTTACTTTTATCTACAATATTATTGTAAATAAAAGTATTAATCTTAACAATAAATGTATAAACAAAAAAGATATTAATGGTAATAAACAAAAATCAATGAATGGTATAAACAAAAAAGTTTTAAGATATATTCAAAATTTCTTGTTTTTACATAATGTCAAAACATAATATGTAATAATCATGTAATACACAAACAGACACAAGCACTCCTTTACTTTATTTATAAATAGTATATAGTAAATTTTTAAATAATAATGCAGAATATATACTGCTTTAAATAAAGTCAAATTTAATATTAATAATATTATTTTGTTTGCTTTGCTGTTCAAAAATATGAGGGAATATAAAATATTATCCTAAAGCAAACAATCCTTATTAATCCATTGCCCGAATTAATCCATCTAGTCAAACTAACCCATCTACCCCTATTGATAAATACTAAGGTATTGCCTAACTAGATATTGCAAGCTTTAATTAGATATCGCTAAAATTTTCACTTTTACTTTTTCTGAAATTTTACATCTTTTTTTTTATTTTTTGTTAATGAAATAAAATGGATACCCAAGTACAAAATTTTTGTTGATTTTATTGTCAAAGGAATGTACCCTCAAGACATTAACAAGAGTTGCAAATTAATGCCTAAGAAGCTCTGCTAAAAGCATGGTTTAGGAGTCATTTTTACATCTAACCTCATATGGAGCAAAAATATTCAAAATAAATTTCAAGCTAAAAAAAAGCATATTAAATGGTCTTATAAACACTTTAAATAACTTAAGAGCCATATTTTCACTTCATTAATAAAAATATGGCTCTGAAGTTATTTAAAGTGTTTATAAGACCATTTAATATGCTTTAATATGCAGTGTTTATTTGGGTTTCTTATTTAAAAACTGTTATTTCCATGGTTGAATCTATTCAATGCAAAAAAAAAAATCGGTTTCCAGCTTGAGATATCTTCAATACAGTAAAAGATCAAAAAGATTAACCTACCATCGCTTGAGCTTTAGCGCCTACAATGCGATCTGATCCAAATCATTAAATTAATACATCCTTTTGGTAGGTTAATGATATCCATCTACCAAAATTTATTAACGTGGTCATCATTTAAAAATAAGGTGTGAGTAAACTCTAAGCTGCCACCCAAGACACAATCAGTTATATCATAGATCAGCAAAATTCTGAAACAAACTACCTAAGAAAGTAACTTTCTACTCCACTTTACTTTCTTTTAAAAGTAGACTTGACTCTTTTCTCTGTTTTGGAAAAAATGTGAAACACATATTTATTAAAATAGTTGTTTATAGTGAGGTGTTTTCCTTGCTATGTATACAGACGTTGTATGAATACATACAGCATATATATACCATTTGGCTACAACTAAAATAATAATAATAATAATAATAAGAATAATAATAATAATAATAATAATAATAGCAATAAAAATAATAATAATAAAAAGATAAAAAGAGCCTTTAATTTATTTTTTTACCTACAAAGACTTCACGAGTTACACATGCTTTTTTTTCAGCGGAAACAAAAAACAAGAAATACAAACTTAAATAAGTAAAGAAAAAGGATAGAGCAAAACTAATGAGTTTACAAGTTTTAAAAAAAGTAATTCCCTTCCTTGACTTATTGCTGGGATGTTATAACTTCTGTCCCAGGTCAAACTTTTAAGCACATGGTGGAAACATGAAGAAGTGCAAAGGAAGATGCAGTTAGTGCTGTAAAAAAAGATCAAAAATTATAAATGCTGTAACTTGTGAAGAAGAAAACAGATGCACTAGATCAAACGCTTAAGATAAAACTTTAATACTATAACATATTATATATTCAATATTAACATAACATATTATATTTTCAATACTAAAGCATTTGTATATATTCAATACTGTAACATTTTGTATATATTAAATACTGTACAGGGTGTAAACTAGCCCTGTGGAGCCTCGTCAAACGCGGTTTTCCCAAATGCTCATAAAATTAAAATTCCCAATAAAGATGAAAAAATCCCATTCTCCATATAAAGTTTCCAAATTAAAGTTTAATAATATTTCTAAAAATAATTTAAAATTAATTATTATTCAAAACTAATAGAAAAATAACATTAAAAAATTCTAATTCATTAATTGCGTAAAACATAAAATCAAATCGCCATTATTGGTAAAAAAACGCAATTGCATAACTGCGAAAATTGGTTTCTTGGAAAAAACATCATGAGAATTGGGATTTTTCGAGATTTTTGTGGTAACTTTCAATAAAGTTTGAAAATAGTTTTTTGCAATACATTCCAACAACAGCAAATATTATATAAAAAAGTTAGCAAGAAGTAAAGTACTAATCTAAAAGATCCAAAATAATAACAAACTTGTTTGGTTTAACATCCGCAAATGCTATTTCTTTAAAAGTTTTGCCCTTTTTGGCTAAAAAGTTAAATAACTTATTAAGTCTTAACTTATAAGTCTTACCTTATAAACTCAACTAAACTATAACTTACCTTATAAGTCTTACCTTATAAACTCAACTTTAAGTAGTACATGTATTTCGTCAACAAAAACATTGAGAAGGTTATGTCAGATACCTTTTGATTAACTACGGTTATTACGGAAAGTCTTTTAGTTATTGTTTTTCTTTTTTTTTGTTTGGTATTTTATATATATATTTATTTTATTTATAACTGAATTCGCTAAAGTTTTTTATTTTTTTACAGGTATTCTTCGATGACACACGTGCAATCGCTTGCTAATAATAATACTCTATAAATAAACGACATTTGTTGTTGTTTTTGCTGAGACTTATTGATTATAACTTTTTTTCGCTATGCGATTTATGTATAAAATAAGTTATTATTAATTATAAAATTGAACTCGCAATATGAAATTTATGAGCTCGTGTTTACTATTTATAAAACCTTCCCGGTGGGAAGCGAGCTAGCGATTAGCTAGCGACTAGCTAGCTTTATAGCAATTTTCGAGCGATTTTTTTTTTCTTATTTAATTCTTTCCTTAAGTCTTTAACATCATTAAAAATTCGATTTTTAGTGTTGGATCTATTATAATTATGAAAATAATTGAATTTTAAACATTGCGATATTGTAACGATACATCGCTAGCTATATATCGCAGTTTTTTAGTCAGCGATTTTAATACGATATGACACTAGCTACATATCGCATTTGTTTAGCTGGCAACTAGATAGCGATATATCTATAGCTATTCGATAACTACATATCGCAGCTTCTTAGCTATCGATTTAATTACGATTAATCGCTAGTTACGTATCGTAGCTTTGTAGCTAGTTACAAGATAGCCAAAAATCGATAGCTAGTTGATAGCTACATAACGCATTTTTTTAGACAGCGATTTTATTACCATTTATCGCTAGTTACATATCGCAGCTTTGTAGCTAGCTACAAGGTAGCCAAAAATCGATAGCTAGTTGATAGCTACATAACGCAGTTTTATAGACAGCGATTTTATTACGATATGACGCTAGCTGCATATCGCATTTATTTAGCTGGCAACTAGATAGCGATGTATCTATAGCTATTCGATAGCTACATATCACAGCTTCTTAGCTATCGATTTAATTGCGATTAATCGCTAGTTACGTATCGTAGCTTTGTAGCTAGTTACAAGATAGCCACTAATCGATAGCTAGTTGATAGCTACATATCGCAGTTTTTAGATAGCGATTTTATTACGATTTATCACTAGTTACATATTGTAGCTTTGTAGCTAGCTACAAGTTAGCCACAAATCGATAGCTACTTGCTAGCTATATAATGCAGTTTTATTGACAATGATTTTATTATGATTTATCGCTAGTTACATATTGTAACTTTGTAGCTAGCTACAAGGTAGCCACAAATCGATAGCTACTTGCTAGCTATATAATGCAGTTTTATTGACAACGATTTTGTTACGATTTATCGCTAGTTTAATATTTGTAAGCCTTTTTAGCTAGCTACAAGGTCGCCATAAATAATGCTAATAATAATTAAACTTTAAAAGTAAAGATTTTATTACGATATGTCGACAGCTACATATCGCAGCTTTTTAGCAATCGATTTGAATGCAAAATGTCGATAGCTGCATAAAGTTGTGATTTAGCTAGCTAAAAGATAACGAAAAGTCTTTAGCTACATATTAGGGCTTTTAAGCTATCTATATTTTAGCACGAAATGTCGATAGTTTTTTAAACAGTTGTAGTTTATGCGCACTGTTCCAGACGTATGGAAATAAAATTTTGGTCAGATGGTAGATGAGCGTAGTAAGTTTTAACTATAAATAATAATATTTTATTTAGTAAAGTTTAACTATGAATAATAATATTGTATTTAGTAAATTAAAAACACCGATGGTGTTTTTAATTTACTAAATACCATATTATTATTTATAATTAAACTTAGATGGTGTTTTTAATTTACTAAATACAATCCCGTCATATATATATACATATATATATATATATATATATATATATATATATATATATATATATATATATATATATATATATATATATATATATATATATATATATATATATATATATATATATATATATATATATATATATATATATATATATATATATATATATATATATATATATATATATATATATATATATATATATATATATATATATATATATATATATATATATATAGGGGAAAGTGGGGCAACATGGCGAACGTTTTGAAAGCCCTGAGTTGTTGCAAAACTATAAGTCGTGAAGCCATAATACTTTCTCAGTATGTTTATGTTATTAAATTCTTACATTGCCTGCAAGAATTTTCAGTTTCCAAATATAGCAATTTGAAATAAATAATAAAATAAAATGTTCATAAATTTGTCATCTGGTCACGTGACCGAAGCAAGATGACTTATTATGCAGTTTTTACCTCCAATTTTATAAAATTTTTAAAACTGCCAATAACTCTAACTAAAGTAAAAAAAAATAAACACAAATTGCAAAAAATTACTTCTAAAGAAGTTAAACTTGAAGAGCACCATCCATTATGAGAAACCGAAAGTGAGGAATTTTTTTTTAGGCGCTTAAAGCAAACTTATGTGTATAAAATTGCGTTAATAATATTTCAAAAAGCCAATTAGTGTTTTAAAATGCAAGATGCAAATACAGTTTCGTTATTACCCAATTTTAAGTTTTTTTGTTGAGTTGTTATATGAAAACCCATCTTGCCCCATTCGCCATGTTGCCCCGTTTTTCCCTATATATATATATATATATATATATATATATATATATATATATATATATATATATATATATATATATATATATATATATATATATATATATATATATATATATATATATATATATATATATATATATATATATATATATATATATATATATATATATATATATACATACATATATATATATACATATATATATATATATATATATATATATATATATATATATATATATATATATATATATATATATATATATATATATATATATATATATATATATATATATGTATATAATTTTAATGCAAGACCGGAATTTTTTTATTTATTTTTATTTTATTATTTGATAGACTGACTGCCCTAACCAAACCTTCAGTCGATGTAGCAGCACTCCTTTGCGAGTCAGGCTATTTGTCAGTCAGGCTATAAGGTAGTCGATATAGCAACACTCGCACATGATTTACACTAAAAAAAATAAAGACAAAAACATTTTATTTAAAAAATAAAATAAAAACATTGTTTATATTTTTAAAAACATTCTTAATGTTTTTAAAAACATTCTGGTCAATTAAATTTGCGGTTTTTTTAAAAAATAATTAAGTTAATGGTTTTAACTTTATGACAACACGTAAATGTTAGATGAATGTCAAAAGTAATTAAAAGTGACGTAACTTGCTGTCAAAAAAATCATTTCTAACCTTTTGTACTCTCAAAGCCAACAATTTATAGAACTATATATATATATATATATATATATATATATATATATATATATATATATATATATATATATATATATATATATATATATATATATATATATATATATATATATATATATATATATATATATATAACGCTAGATCGACTTTAAGTGGCCTTTTGTCAAAATCTTTACTGAAAGTGGCATTTTACAAAACCTTCAAAATTTTTTGTTAAAAATGCTTTTATTAAACAAAACCAAGTTAAAAAGTAATCTTAAATGGATTTTAAGCGAACGAGAGTATTGTATGCCAAAAAAGTGTAAAAAAAAAAAAAAAAAGTCCACTCAGCGTTTTTTTATCAGTTAAGGATCCACTTAACGAAAATAATAACGTTAGATCGACTTAAAGAGGACTATTTCACATTTACCTAATATTTTATACAATAATCGAGGTAGTTTAATTTTCGAACGTAGATTTTATCAAAATTGTTAAGATGAATAAACATCGGGATTGTTAAGATAAATAAACATTGGCATTTATGGTCACGGTCGTTTGTAAGAGGAAATTTATTATACGCATGCGCAGTGGAATTACATATCTTGAAGGTTTTTTAAAATGGCTACGGTAACAGGATTATAGAAACTAATCATTGACAACGAGTAATTTGTTTAATTTTAGATAATTAAATAGGTTTTTAACTAGTTTTTTCATGAAATTATTTTGAAAATAGCTTGCAGCTGTACGAAGAAATTTTAAAAATAAAATACAAGATCTCTGAATGTGAATAATATCTACTTTCAGCTAAAGCAACTTTAGTTTTTTTGTTTACAATTTTTAAACCTTTTTTAAAATATTTTTGAGCGTAGAAATTTTTTAATTTAAATTTATTCAGCAAGATGAACCTTTTATCTATTTTGTATTTTTTGCTTATATGAGGATTCAATTTTTTTTGCAGGGTTAAAAGAAAATCTTAATCATTAAACTTGTGTAACCTGTTGCTATGGTGCTCTTTTCCGATGTGGCTATATATATATATATATATATATATATATATATATATATATATATATATATATATATATATATATATATATATATATATATATATATATATATATTATAAATTAGTAAAAAATCTCTTAACAAAATTTTATTTCATTTTACACTGTGTTTCATCAAGACTCATCAGAAATTTGCACTGTTCTTTTAAGAACATTGAGCACTCTATTTTGTAGAATACATTTTTTAAATTAATTAATTAAATATATATATATATATATATATATATATATATATATATATATACATATATATATATATATATATATATATATATATAATATAAATACTTATCTATTTTTTTGATAAACCTTCTGAAGGAGTTGAACAGACTGTCAAAGAGTGCTCATTATTCTTAAAGAAGAGAGCATAGTATTGTTATATGTTAGTAACATAATATTTTTATATGTTAGTAACATAATATTGTTATATATTGGTAACATATATATATATATATATATATATATATATATATATATATATATATATATATATATATATATATATATATATATATATATATATATATATATATATATATATATATATATATATATATACATTAGGGCCCTGCAAATTGACATTTTTTGTTTCAAATTGAATTTCAAAGCAGGTCTTGATTCGCGAATCAAATCATGAGTCGAATCAGCTATTCGTGAAAACCAAGTTTAAGTTTGTTTTTTTTTCCAAAAAGATAAAAATATTTCTTTGAACAAATTCTTTTTGCTTGGAGCAAAAAGAATTTGTTCAAAGAAATATTTTTATCAAATATATGACCTGCTTTGAGAGAAATATTTAATCAAGACCTGCTTTGAGATTCAATTTGAAACAAAAAATGTCAATTTGCAGGGCCCTAATATATATATATATATATATATATATATATATATATATATATATATATATATATATATATATATATATATATATATATATATATATATATATATATATATATATATATATATATGTTATATGTTACCAATATATAACAATATTATGTTATATTTTTGGCGTTTGTTTTAAAGTGATGTTAGAACTATTTTCAATTACTCTTTCTCCCCCCGGTTTGAAAAACCCATTTCAATTACATTTTAGCTTTAGAAATCTAAAAAAACCAGCAATATTCGCAAAATAATTCGTGAAAATATGATTTGAAAAAACTTGAATCTTTTTTTTTTTGACTCGAAGCGACACTTGATTCACGAATCGAAGTAATTCACAAGACCCTAATATATATATATATATATATATATATATATATATATATATATATATATATATATATATATATATATATATATATATATATATATACGCATACATACATTATATATTTATGCACACTTATCTATGATCAAAATTTTGAATGTTATTATTCCAGGCTTTTGATTTAGTCAATAACCTCAAATAAATCAACTGTATTGCCTGCATCAAAGCAATACCATTAGTTATGTTTTTGATTTTATCAATTGAATGCTATCATTTTGATTCTATCGATTGAATCATCAGTCTGGTTTTGTACATATTGATTCAAAATTAATAAATTATGATAAAAATTGATTTAAAACAAACAAATAATATAGTATATATTTTTTTAGTATTCCAACCATATTCGCGTTTCAACAAAGAAACTTACCTGTTGTAAAGAAGGGAAAAGTAAACTAAAGCAGAAAGACTTTTTCTTGGAACTCGATATATATATTTTTTGTGTTTCGTGTTTAATTTTTTTTTTTAATGTTTTTAGCTTGAGATTGTTAAAATCTCATTTATTTAAAATATTTTTTACTTAAAGATTGAAAGAATGAAAAATGTTTTTAATGCATAAAAGATATTTATATTTTCATTTGAATTATATTTTGATCTTTTATTTTGTGTTGATTGATATTTATTTGATGCATAAAATAAATTTATATTTTTTAAATTATACTAATGTTGCTTTTTTTTCTGTTTGTCTCTATTGCATTATTACGAATATTACAAACTTTATATAGCTTTATATCTAAAAATTAAATAATTTATCAAAGTTATGCTTTAAGTTCAAAACTTGTTTGTGTTTTTATTTATAATATATATATATATATATATATATATATATATATATATATATATATATATATATATATATATATATATATATATATATATATATATATTATATATATATATATTATATATATTATATATATATATATATATATATATCATACATATATGTATATATTATATATATATATATATATATATATATATATATATATATATATATATATATATATATATATACATCAGAAAGGAGTATCATAGCAACAGGTTACAAAAAGTTAACGATTAAGATTTTATTTTAACCCTGCAAAAAAAATTGAATCCTCATAAAAGCAAAAAATGCAAAAAAGATAAAAGGTTCATCTTGCTGAATAAATAAAAATTTAAAAATTTCTACGCTCAAAATTTTTTTTAAAAAGATTTAAAGATTATAAACAAAAACAGTAAAAGTAGCTTTAGCTGAAAGTAGATTTTATTCACATTCAGAGGACTTGTATTTTATTTAAAACATTTCTTAGTAAAGCTGCAAGTTATTTTCACAATAATTTTATTTTAAAAATAGTTAAAAGCCTATTAAATTATCTATAATTAAACAAGTTACTCGTTGTCAATGATAAGTTTTTAAAAACGTTACATCCGTAGCCATTTTTAAAATTCTAAATTATTTTTAACTCTACTGCGCTTGCGTATAATAACTTTCCACTTATTTCTAAAGTTTAAACGACCGTGTGGTATGATAAAGAGACTGGGTGGGATAATTCTTTTTAAGTAAGATTTAATGAAAACATGTGTAAACTTTGTTTAATCATAGTCGTGAAAAGAATTCTAATGACTATGGTCTAAAGTGGATTTATTGATAACATAATAGAAAATTCGTTTAAAATAGATTTAATAAAAACGCGTTCGAAACTTTGTCTTAAATGGGTTTATTTAAAACGCGCTTTCAAAACTTAATTTTGCTGAAACATGCATAAAATAAAACTTAAAGTGGATTTATTTAAGAGATGTTTAAAACTTCGCCTAAAGTGGATTTATTTCAAAATGTTTAAAACTTTACCCAAAGTGGATTTATTAGAAACATGTTTGAAAACTCAACCAATGTAAATTTTTTTAAAATATGTATGAACTTAGCATAAAGTGGATATATTTAAGAGATGTTTGAAAATGTTTATAAAAAAGATTTATCTAAAATGCGTTTTAAAATTCTCCTAAGATATATTTCTATAAAATTTGATTAAAATTTAGCTTAAAGTGGATTTATTGATGAGATGTTTGAAACTTTGCACAAAGTGGTCTTTATTAAAATATGTATGAAAAGTTCGCTTAAAGCAGATTTATTTTAAATGTTATTAAAAACATCTCTTAAAGTGGATTTATTTAAAACATGTTTAAAAATTTGTTTTAATGGGGTCTTTATTTAAAATGTATTTAAAATTCGTCTTCAATAGATTTTTTTAAAACATGATGAAAATTTAGCTCAAAGTGGATTTATTTAATTTATTTATTACATGTTTGAACGTTAACTTAAAGTGGTTTACCTAAAATTTGTTGAAAAGTTTTTCCAAAAGTGGATTTATGTAAAACATGATTAAAATATTTGTTATAAGTGTACATGAAAACACGTGTTGAAAATACGTGTAAGTAATACGCGTAATACAAGTTTCCACTTTTATCTTTAAGGTAAATCGAATTTTCTCAAGTTAAAAAAATAGAATTTCTATGCGTTTAGAATCTAAACGAATGAAAAGTTCTATTTTCAACAGAGTTTTGTTTTTCTTTTAATAATAAATAAAACACAATCTTTTATATCTAAACTTTAGAGAATAAAATCCATTTAGATTTGTTATAAAAGGAAAAACAAAACTCTGATGGTATTTAAAATGTTTTTATTTCAGTTATTTTTAAAACGTTTGGGATTATAAACTGCATTACTGATTGGTCATGTTTACGGAGGCTGTAATCTTGGCCATAAAAATTTATGCTTCGACTCCTAACTTTCTATGTAACATGTTATTATAAAAATATTTTTATAATAAATGAGGCGACCCTTTTGTTACATATTATATAATTTATAGTTTAAGAAGTACTAAAATTATTAGTATAATTTATACTAATAGTTTTAGTATTTCTCAAACGAAGTAAATGAAGTTTTAGTCACTGTTTAAAAGCTGTTATGTTATTTAAAAAAAATTAAAAAGAATAGATGGTTTTGGTAAAAAAAAAAATATATGTACCGTAGGGTCGTTCGAGAAAAGATCTTGATGATGTGAGGGGAGGGGGTTAGAAAGAAGGGCAATGTATCTGTTTTTTGCCAAATAAGAAAAAAACAAATTTTTTTGCAGACTAACGCAGTAAAACCACTTAATTAGGACCCCTTCTACCCCCTTGTACGAACCTGTACACTTTTGAAGACCCCTCCCCCTCCGAGTACGTACGCGATATTTTTTTTTATTAATTACTCAATTTTCTTTTCGACTTTTTTTTTAAAGAACATAAAAAAAAAAATTGTGGCTGAAATCAGAAAAAAAAACAATTCTGATTTGTTACACACGTGAAATTTAATGTTTAAAAACATGTTTAGGAGAGATCAAACCGCGTACGTACTCATTGTCTTTAACACCACCTCTCTCCCCCCCCCCCTCTTGTACGCGTTCGTACGCTTTTGGGAAACCCTCCTCCTCCATGCCTGCGTACGTACTTTATGGATGGCCCCTTAGCTAACATTTGCTGACTACAAATTTAATTTTGTTGACTCTAGTGTCAACTTTTAGTACCAAGTTCTTTTTCAAAATGAAACTTATTTTAATAAAATTTTGAAAAATATTTTTTAATTTTTCACTTACATATCACATCAATGCAGACCTTCCAACTCTCCAGGTTTTGCCGTAAGACTCACTGTTTGATAACAAATCTCACGGTCTCACGGTAAATTCAAAGTTCTCACGGTAAATTTTAAGAATTAGAATTTTTAAGAATTACACTCAAAACAATATAAATTTCGAAATAGGTTGTCGTTACAACAAGAGCTAGTAAAAATTGAATGCACAAGATTATAAAACGTGCACCAACAAGGAGCTTTTAACATGGGTTTGTTTATATTATAAATCAAATCTGATTTTTTAAAAAATGGCGACAAAGCAAAAACATAACAGCATATTTAGCTTAACATGGTACTCAAATTACCTGGATAGGGCAATGATTTTATGATAATCCTTTTAAAGGGACCAAAGTAAGATAAGATTTTTGATTAAGTTTTTATTGATTAACAATTATAACGGTTTTTATTAAATAATTTAATTAAATAATAAGGGCTAATTCAGCTAATTTTGGTAACACTCAATGCAACTAAGGCTTGATACACGTTTTTCCGAACAAAAATATATATATTTATTCAATTACAATATATGTAAGTTTTTTTATCAAAAAGTATGACATATTTGGTATTTATAGAAAGATTATTTTAACCACTATTATTTTCTGGTAAAAGTAATGCGACTATAACAAATTGTAAAGCGTAGTTTTATTTAGAAAAGATGCAACTTTTAACATAAAGTACCTTGGGGGCTGTCCATTAATTACGTCAACAAATTTGTGGCAATTTTTACCTTCCCCACCCTCTTGCCAACAACTTGTAAAACTTTCAGTGATTCCCCTATAATATTACATCAACATTCGATAATTCCCCCCCCCTCCTCCTCCTAAAAATAAACAAATAAAAAAAAAAAATGCAAAACAAAAATTAAGATAAATTTTTTTTTTTTAATTGACTAGTTTAATTTGATTAATTGACAAATTGAATCGATTACTTCTTCCTAGTTTTTGGTATCCAGGAGCTCTAATCATATAAAAACGCTTATGGAATACTATTTGTAAAAAAGTTAAGACTATTAGTTTAGAGGAACAATCTCTTTTTGAATACGGAGTCCTTAGGTACTTAGCATTCTGAGACTCCAGAACTGAAGGTTTAAAAACAAAATCTTTTAGGTCATTAAATTTTTATTTAGCAGATCATAAACCAACATGTTTAGAGCTTTTGGACACCAGAGACCAGGAAAAAATAGAGATACTAAGCCGGAGTTTTTATAATATTTACTAATATTTGTGCATGTCGAGATAATAAAATTTCGATGTCAAGTTGCAGCTAAAGAGCTTCATCTTAACATCAGAAGAATCACAAGAGGCTTGCCAGCTGCAGTTTGTATAAACGTTTAAACAATATAAGGTAGACAATATACTTACATGAATGTTTTTTGTTTGCGCATCAACTGAGATAAACATAACTTTGAAAAATAATAGCGTTACGAGTAAACATCTTGTGCGTGGTTATTTATTTTTAGTTCTGTACGTCGGGTCTTTTTAAAGCCAAAACGGTTTTCACAAAAAAGGAATACAAATAGCTTTATTAAAATACTGAAGGTTGAGCTAAAAAATTATCCATGAAAAACCATTTTTTTATGAAAAATGAAGTTACTATTTTTAATTATACTATTATATTTTTAACCACACCTAAATGAGTATGTTTAACAATAATGTCACGTTAGATTTAGATAACCTATGGTAGTGTTAATTTTTCTACCAAAGTTGTTTTTGCATAAATAGTCATAACTTTTAGCCCCATTTAAAAAACCGTTTTCGATATTTAGTATCATTTTTTGAAATACTCGGGACTTATTAGGCCATCTTGAAATAATAAATTATTACGTTAACAATTAAAAAACAGAGGCTGTTGACTTTATAAATAAATTACTTTCAACTCGAGTTCTTTGTTTGCATAAATTAAATACCAATAAATAAAAATTTATTCGGTTTCCCACTAACAACCAATCGGTTTTGTTTTAAATTGTCGGCTTTTTTTTTTTTTACGAGTTTGTTTGTTCTATGCCCTACTTGCATTGAGCAAGTTGAAACGTTATTAGTTGAAAGTATTTGGAATAATCATTTAAGAAAAATTGTACTATAAAATGTCGATTCTGTAGTGAAACAAAGGTTGACCTCCAATATCATCTAAGACCTTTTCAGATACCTTAGGAATAATATTTCTCACAGTAATGCTGAACTGGAAAGGTTGTTTAGCATTGTAAAAAAAGAACGAAACTAACTGAACAACTGATTTGTTCTGATTAACTGAAACAAACTTCAAAAAAAAGCAACATTAATTTGCGATTCTAAACATAATGAATAAAAATGAGTTATTTATTTATCATATACAACTTATTATACCATTTTAATTTTTCTTGTTTAAAAAAAAATACTTTTTAAAAAAAGTTTTACATTTAACGAGATTTACAAGTTTATTTAACGAACCTCACGGTTTAAAAAAAAAAGGTAGGAAGGTCTATCAACGTAACACAAAGTTGAAAACATTATCTAGATTAGAGAACAAACTTTAAATGAGTATTAATTTGTAGGGGAAGGTTGCGTGAGATGATTAGGTTCCTAAGATGGTATAACCTCATTTACGGGTAGGCTAATGATTTTTTTGCGAACTTTTTTGGTTAAGCATATTCATACAAGCTCGACGGTGTCATTTATTTTAACTTCTTGGTTTTATAGTTATTATTCTTTGATTGTTTTACTGTTAAAAAAATTTACCATCCCCGTTACAATTTTTTATTATTCAATATTTTGTAATTACGTCCAAACGAAACAAGATTATCAAAAAATTAATACATCCTCAATATTTTATGCTTATCTGTTAATTCCATGGGTTATATGAGATAATACATAAGCTGTTGTCATTCTATTTGAATTATGATTAGGGATCGCTAGTTTACGGTATACTAAAATTTTAGTATACCGTTTACTGTATAGTATACCGTAAAGTACACTGTTAAGTATATTAAGTATACGTCATTGTAGTAAACAACTTTTTTTACTTAATAAATTTGTTAGCGAAACTATAAGAGAAGTTAAAAAATGTTATTAGTTCAGTCGCAAGGGGACCAGACAAATTTTTTTAATTTCCCAACCCCGTCCTTAGCTAAATATTCAAATTAGCATTAGGTTGAATGTTTTTATTGGATTTGATATTTAACTGATTTAAAGTAAGAACAAAAATATATTTAAAAATTTTTAAAACTAATAACTTAGATAATTAAATAAAAAGCGTTGATCAAAATCCACCACTTACTAGAACAAGCATTTTAAAAATAAGTTCTGGTGTTTTCAAATAATTTTAGAAGAATAGAAACAGCAGAAACTTATCACATGACACAAAACTCCTCCCTTGTTCAATTTTTTGCAGTTTTTGCACTCTGGGGCCCTAACCTTGTTATAGATTTGTTGGCCATCTGTACTTTGTCTGCTCTCTACTTTTTTAGGATGCCTTTGAGACAGCAAAATAAACATAATCAGGTGGGAGAATAAATAAATACTTAATTAAACAAAAACATTTTTATTTTCATTTAAACAAAATTTGACTAATTTTTTTCGATGATTTAAAGATTTGTCGATGTAATATAAAGATTTTTAAAACTTCTCAGTAATTAAATAAAGCATTTAATTAGCCAACTGTGACAATAAATCACTTATAACAACTGAAGTCTCTAAAGTGAAATCAACATTAACACCATCCTCATCACTCTCATCATTCTCATCGTGATCACTAGTATTGCCAAGCATTATATAAGCAATATTTGCTTCTTTTTCGTAGAGTGTTGCATTTGCATAAATAAGAACCAATCCAATTGCTTTATCTTTTGCAAGTCGGTTTCTTCGCTTTGAATGAATAAAATCAAAAACTCCATATTTGCTCACTTGCAGCTTGAGAAGTTGGAATAGTAAAGACTATTTGTGCAACCTTTGCTAAATTTGGAAATTTACTTGCACCCTCAACTCCACACCAGATATCAGGATCCATTAATTTAATCTGAGTTGCAAAACCTGGAGTCGGATTTGCACATAGCCTCTGAAATGATTTTATTTCTTTTTTTGAAATTTCATAATTGCAAAGTCCTCTTGTTTCAACTATGCACTTTGGAAGCAACTCAAGTACTATAACAAGATTAACTCAAGTACTATAACACTTTTGCTAGATGGAGGAGACTCAGTATACATATTTCTGCCACCATGATTTCATGGATCAAGAAAGTATGCAAATCCCATAGATGGCGTGTGAATAAATTCCTATCTGCTTAAAACAAGAGTTTTTCAATACTGCGTCTTCCTTCCATATTTTCATTAAGTTAACAAACCCTATATAAACTTCAGAAAGTAGACAACTATCGGTAACTAATAGGTAAACTATAACTATTCCAGTTTACCTACTAATTTTGATAATGCTTTCATAATATTAATAAAGCGTTGACATTCTTCTCAAAAAAAATTGTCTTGTACAATGTTTACATAATCTGACTTTTTTTTTTTTGATATAGATACACGTGAGAAGGCACCAGAGTTAATTAAATTCAAATGAACTAGTTTGTTTTCAAGATTACGGGCAACAGATGTATGATGGCTATACCACCGTGTTAAAACTACATGTGATAATGCTCGCATTTTCTTCAAATTATTTTCTTGTTTAACACAATTTTGAATTATACGAAATTGATCGATAAGTGATGTTCTTTTTTTAACAAAGGCTGTCAGTTTTCCAGACTTTTGTAAAATATCCACAAACTCAGGAAGAAGGCAAATATTTTTACTAAAAGATTTATTGTATGGGCAGCATTTCAGAGGTTTGTGAAGCCATATTATCATATCCTTTTGTTTCAACTATAACACTCTGAACTTCTTTTTTTATTTTTTTAAAGCACAACTTAACCTCATCAGACGTTTCTCTACATCCTCTCAAATGCTGCTCCCATCTTAATGTTGATTTTGCTGTAATTTGTTTATCACAATATTTGCAATAAATTTTTCTTGTTGAACCTTTTCCAAAAAAAGTTGGTAAATTTGTTCTGACATTAAATATTTTACTTCAAGGTAAGAGTAAACATGTTACTTTTATACATACAATAAACAAATAAAAAAGAACAAAAAACAATTAAAATTTAAATAAATAAATTCAAAAACCTTTCAAAAGTTAAATTACAAAAAAACAACACTTTAATAAATGATAATTCTTTTAATACTACTATAAATAATACTATATTTATTATTAATAAATATTGTATTATTTATCTAAAAAAGTAATAACGTAATAGGTATAATACAATTATTTAATCAATTAAGATAATATCATTATTGAATTATAAAATCATTTAAAAAATATTTCATAAATAACAGGTATACTAATTGGTATAGTAACTTTTAGTATACCAACTATACGGTAAAGTATACCGTAAAGTTAGTATACCGTATACTGTAACCAGCGATCTCTAATTATGATAGTACATGGTGAAGTTGCTTACGATGATACGTTTTTAGACGCTCTAGATGAGATAGGCCGGCGTCTGTTGCAGAAAAAGCTTTCAAAAAAAAGACGTTCGTTATACACATTTAGTAACTAAATTTTGTTGAAGTTATTTTGAAGAGCTAAACAAACTAATTACAAAAAAAAAAGTTCCCAGATTTTTATGGTCCCAATAACCGGATAATTAAGGTCAAAGTTTTGCAGCATATAGAAACCATCCTATAGTTTTGACCAAGACGGTTTCTACTAAAAAAATAAAAATGACCTTCAGTTTTTTTTTAATAACGTCCAAATCAATAATAATTTCTACTTCAAATTTAGTCAGTGTATTCTTTAGTAACTTACTAAAAGTATTTGAAAATTTGGATGCTTTTTGATATAGGTAATTTAGGTTCCAGACCTTTTTATTTTTGATCTGTTCCTTAGGAGACTTACCATTTGCCGTTTTTATGCAATGTTTTAAAAGAGAACTGTATTTAAAACAGAAATATTATTATTAATCAAATTTCTAATATATATTATTGCTGCTGATGTTTATCTTGCAGTTCAAAATCAAAAAATATTAAATAACAAGTGATTTTTATTACAACTTATAAATCTAATCTAATCATTATCAGACTCAGATTCGTATGATTCATCTGATTGGTTATCATCATCCGCTTCTTGATGGTCACCACCATGATTTCTGCAACCATTACATTTGCAAAGGTCTGTGCAAACGACACCAGCTTTATTACAAGAACATCTTTTAGTGGAACAATCACGGCAATAACAGTGAACAAAATCAAGCAACGAATCGGGTGCAGCAGGCATTTCCATCCAAGATATGGCAATTGAACCTTGATCATTAAACCAACCATTTCCAAAAGGACTTGGTGGGTTAATCACTGCTATATATGATTGTTTTCTGATAAAAGCTTCATAATTAGCTCTTTTAATGTGTTGAACAAGCGAATCTTTATTTGGTGGTAACGCTTCCTCGCTAAATTTACCAGATTTGAATAATATGTAACGAGCGGAATTAACTGATTCTTCTTGTTCAGCCCCGTATAAATCACAGACATATGTTTCCAGTATATTTACTAGTTCATCAGATGGTGGTACTGAATCACCTAAAGTTTTAAAAGCATCTAAGTACTTCGCTTTCTTCCGTAGGACTTTGAAAGCGATTGCTTTTCCTTTTCCATAAAATGCACTTGTTGAATCGCAACCTTAAATACCAAAGAAAAAATATAAACAGTTTAAATTAATTTCAACTGTTTAAATTAATTTCAAAATCTGAATTCACCTCTAGTTTTTTATCCCGTCTAAACACTACAGTACTGTTAAAATAATATCTATAGAAAGAAAAATCGTCACCTGTAAACAAATGAAATCCGGTCATAGCAATCGACAAATCATTACCGAGATCAGATTCACATTTTTTTATATTGATAATGCGGCGTTTGTTACCAACACCAGTATCGAAGTATGCTGTTGACGGAAGACAAGTTGACAGAGCAAATACAAATA
>NC_061162.1:51417002-51457002 GCF_022113875.1 Hydra vulgaris | reverse complement strand
CTTGTAGCGCAGTTTGTTAAGCTGTATAACAATGTTTGCTGCAATACAATTCCTGCCAAACAGTTTCCCTTTTAATGTTTCCAATGCTTTAAGTGAAGACTTATGCAAGCAGAGGTCATTGTATCCAATGGGTGAAGATGGAAGTTTAGTAACTGTTTAATGATTACTGCCACTAAGTATTTAACTTAGTGATAGTTGCATGGTTTGCTACCACTCGGTCACTCTTATATTACTTATATTAGGAATAATTACTATATCTTATATTACTATACACTCATCTTAATATTACTTATATTAGCAATAATTGTACTTCGTACTTCAATATATTGTTGCTCGTAAAAATTACTATACATCTTAGCAAGGTGATCTACAGACTGTGTAACATGACTCTGATAATCATTAGCTGTACCCCAAGCAATTTGGTCAATAGCCACAACCATGCATCGTGTTTTGGTTGTAAAGTGCACAGTATTTATATGGCCACGCTCTTGTGTAGTAGCATCAAAGCTCGAGGTCATAATTTTGTGACTACAAGAAATGAAAAAACGCGAACGCAGCGTAACAAGGCAAGAAATCCAGCATTTCATAGAAATACCTAGGGTGCTTGGGGAAACCCAAAACCAATGTGCGCTATACCTGATTAATATAAAAATTGTACCAATTTTAGAAAAATAAATGATCTACAATACCTTAAGGTTTCATAAAGTACCTGCCATAATTTACAGAGCTGTGATTCATAGAAAAAATGTGCCAACTGATGATGAAAAAATATATATGCTTTTTTTTTGTAAAGTAGTGTAAAAATGTATCAAAATTTAGACAAACCTTTTTCCTAACTACGTGCAAAATTTCAAAAAAATTGGTTCATAATTAGCGGTACAGTGTCGTTTGCCCTAATACGTGTCTTGGCCAAATTACAAAAATCGGGTCACAGATTTTAGCTTGCGTTTTTACGGCAAATTACGAATTTACGCACGTACCTATATCATATATATATATACATATATATATATATATACATATATATATATATATATATATATATATATATATATATATATATATATATATATATATATATATATATATATATATATATATATATATATATATATATATATATATATATATATATATATATATATATATATAAAATAAATTTTAGTAAGAATTTATCTAAATAAATTTATATTTATTATAACAAAACTCACCATATAACTCGATGTTATCGTTTAATAAATAAAGCTTGTTATAATACAGAATGGTTTCTGTATTATAACAAGCTAAAAAACGTGGTTCTGCAAAATATTTTAATAGAAATCGAATGAAATCGAAACCTCACGATAGACACGATAATGGATTACTTTGGGGGCCTATCCTGGTCGCATGGGACACTTTTAGAATGGGAACTTTTTATGTTAGACTCTAGGAAACTTAAAACGCAAGTTAGTAAATTTAAAACTTAGTTACTCGATGTGTATAACGAAAGTGTTGGAATTTGAAGCCACAGACGCCGGCCTAAGATGCGGCTTTTTATTAAGAAAAGCGCGTTTTTTTAAAATTATTCTCCGCGGAGCTTATTTTGGTATTTCAAGAGCGAAAGTTTTTTCAAAAAAATAGTATCGTTAGAAAGGAAAGATTTATCATTGTTTTTTCTTTATGGTTGAGATAACTATTTTTTACTTAAGTATAGTCATTAAAGTTACAATTTTGTTTAATTTTTTTTTGTGATTATTTTTTGTTATTTTGAGTTTTTATGAGTTCCATTAAAAAAAGCTCATCTTAGGGAACTAGTTCCTTAAGAAGAAATCATTAGGTGTATTTAAAATAACGCAATTTTTGGTATAAAGATTTACTATTTTCCATCAATTCATTGATATTCTTTAAGAAGAAAGATTAAATTATCATTATTCTTAAAAATATATATATCTTTTTGTAATCTTTTGAGAGCAAAATACATTACACTGAAAACATGCTCAACTTACGCAACCTTCGTATCAAACGAGTTTCGTTCGCTTGCAAACAATTTTTTTTATGTTTATAACCTTTTTTCGCTTATGATAATTAAAAACTTAAAAAAATTTTAAAACTATATTGGGAAAATAAAACTCAAAAATAAGAAACTTTCTTTAACTTGCCCATTTGCTTGATTTCTTATATATATATAAAAAAAAACATTTATGACAGTAAATTGTAAAATATTTTTTTCATGAAATCATTATTTAATAAAATTCAAAAATTTAGCGATAAGTCTGTTTGGTATTCAAATGAGTTGAAGTAAAAAAATTTACCGCGAAGAAGTAAAGAATCGAACATTATATAAAAAAAATAATGATGAAACCCCTATATAGAACAAAACAAATCAACAGCGTCACGATAAGTTCTCAATTCTTTGAAATTAACTATTACTATTTACAGAAACACCAACAAAAATTGATATGTTTTTAACAGTTAAAATAAGTTATTTTTATGAAAAAAAATGGTTTTCTCAACTCGTCAATATTGCAACATACCTAACTTGTTAGTATGCCATCAAAGGAAAAAGTCACCATTTTCACTTAAACAAGATATGCCTGCCTAGTTAAAAAGATAAAATTAAAAAAATTATTCCACTGAACGCACAAAACTTAAAAAATATGCATGAAAATTTCATTTCTGTACAGTTAATAATAAAATCAAAATCTTAAATATTTAAAGGGATTAAAAATACAATAGGACATCCCAAAATCAATTTTTGTTGATTATAAAAACAATATTTGTGCATAAGGGATGTATTTTACTAAAAATAATGTAAAGTCAGTATAGACATGATGGTCTAATCACTTTTTTGCCCTAACCAATATTTATGGAAATATGACCGGTATGCCATCATAGGCGCCTTTACCCTATATTGATATTCACTCATATATAATAAAGAAATTTTAAAATTAGCTGATCCTAGTATTTTGAATGCAGTTGTAAATGGCATGGTGCAAGCAGTTAAAAATGGCATAATTTCAATTTTGCAAACAATAATTTGCCTACTTTTACAATATGTCTAATTTATCTGCTTTTAATAATTTGAGTTTAGTGGAATTATTGCTTTTTTATTTGGTTCATAATGACACCAAAAAGTCCTAGCAGTTGTTAATTTTACATAATTACTAGCTTATGTCACTTTCTTAAAACACCAAAATTATAAACTAGACCAATAATGCAGCAAAATAATTAAAAACTGTTTTATGTATTTAAAAGATTAAACACATAGTTAGTAACTAGTTTTTAGATTTTTTACAGTTCCAGGGCTCTTTTTTATTGTTCTTGAAACTACGACATAATCCATATAAAATGAACCTAAAACATAAAATTTTTTACTTAACATCATGAAAGTTTCAGTTTATAATTATTTTTTAAACTAAAACTCATTATATTTGGATGATTGGATAGCAGTTTTAGTTTCGTAGTAAAATGAACCTGGACAGGGCCGGCGCGAGTAGGTGTCACGTGGGGGGGGGGGGTGCCATTACAACTTTTGGTGACTAAAAAAAAAAAAAAAAAAAAAAAAAAAAGGTCATGACAACATTTGCCGACTGTCTAACCGGTATCGAAAGGGAGTCCACCCGACTAACTACGTCCAATTTGCCGACTAACTACGCCCAATTTGCCGACTAACTACGTCCAATTTGCCGACTAAGGGTCACATTTGCCGACTAAAGGTCCAGTTTGCCGACTGAAAATCATTGATGGGGGGGGGGGGTGTTACACCCCCCCCCCCCACACCCCCCTATCGCGCCGGCCTTGGACCTGGACTATCTGCTAAGCTTGAGCCTCTTTCTCTGTCGTTTTTACTTTTTTATTTTTAAAATTATTCTGCTGGAAGATTGTTAGTAACAAATTATTTTATTGCTGAAGTTTTTGATTTGTTTTTGTTTTTATATTTATACTGTCTTTATGTCTTTTATCATTTATTGTGCATGTAAATGTTTGTGTGACGGGGCTCGGTGATAAGACAACCCGTCTTCTTCTTGCTCCGGCCAGGATTTTATTTTATTTTAATTTCTTTTTTGTAATATTTATCAACGGCAAAATAAATAATAATAAATAAATAATATATTTTCACTGATTACATACCGAAGAAACAAAAATTATCGTATACAGACCCTTTTTCGCATTTATTTGATTTTATGCTTTTGTCAATCAATAAATAATTACATGTTTTTTTTTTCATAACCATTTGAAACTTTTGAAACAGCCTCGGGTATAATTATGTTTAATTTAGAGTTATTTCTTCAGGTATATGAGATATGGTACCAAGTCTATATTTCTAGATTCATAAGTACCCAACAAAGTTTTCAGAGAATATATTTATTGTTCCGAGAATTAATTTAAAATTAAGTTTTTATCGAATTCAATATCGAGGACCTTCTGAAAAACTCCGATAAAAAATACTACTCTCTAGAAAAATTTAAAACAGGTTCAAAAAGAATCATACTTTTAGTATATTTCAATACAATAGACTTTCAATATTTTTTTTAAAAGGTAATTTTAAAATAGAATAAACGCTTCTATTAGCACTAAATTTATTAAATTGTTAAATGCATCATATTTTTGTTGTAATAATGTGTTAACTTGTTTTTATATAACGAGTATTTGTAAATTTATATAATGAGAAATTTGTTAAAAGTACTTTACGCTTACTATAGGGGCTTGATGACAAACTTCTACTTTATTATTATTTATTTAAGTTTTATTGATTAAGCAAACTTGAGTGTTCTACAAATAAATGCATCAAGTATATTTGTATTAGTATACAAAACTTTCTTTATTTTTTTACCAATATAAAAGTCATTTTAATATTTGACCAAAGTTATTTACTTTTTTACGTTATTAGTTATATATATAAACACGGACAATATGTAAAAAGGGCTCGGTGATAAGACAGTTAATGTCTTCTTCTTGCTTCGGCCAATTTTTATAAATGTGATACGTCTTTATTGTAAATATATGAAACAACAACAACAACAACAAAAAAAACTCAGATATATAAGCGTTATTAATTCGGATTCGGAAATATAAGCGTTGTATATTAAAATAAAACCTTGAAAATATTAAGTTAATTTTTATGTTTTTATTTTGACAAATAACGTTATCTCTGAATCCGAATTAATAACGCTTATATCTCTGAATCTAGAAACATAGACTTGGTACCTTATCTCATCTTGCGCCTCATATCTAGAATTTTCTGAAAAAAAAAGGACCGACAACACCAGGGTCCCTAATACCTGCTGGTATCAAGGCCCCCGGTGTCGTCGGCCCTGATACCAACAAGATATGGTATATCATTTTGTAAATGGAAAAACACATTATTACCACCTTTTTTAAACACCTCTAAAGTTTGAATTGTAAATATTGCCAGTTAAAAAAAACTTCGACTTCGATCAGTCTTTCAGTCTTTTTGATTAAAAGTTTAGACTGTAGACCGCCCTTTTTCGAGTTGAAGTATTGAATTACTATAGAAAACAGTTTAATTGCCCCACGACTACTGCTATTAGTAGCTACTTTAATAGACAGTTTTTTTTGTTCTTCTATATCTTTTAAAACAGATGAGACAGCATTTAAAGCAAATACATGATCAACAATTGCTTCAATTTTTGTTTTTTGTTAGCACATAAATACTTTTTGGCTATTTCAGAATCTGAAAATATTATTTCAACTAAAGATAAGGTACAAATATTTAATATGTAACTATAATGATGCTTTACTGTGTGAAATGCAATAGCGGCTTCTGCAGGTGTAACTTGATCCTCTGATTTAGAGTTTGGTGTACAAAAAAAGTCAGTCATTTTGCTAAATGACTTTTGCCCTCTGATGCATTTTTTATGTCTATACCATCAGCAAAATCATAACTACCTTTGATTGCAACAGAAACAAATGTGTCACAAGTAAAACACTCCGTCTCATATTCATTTTCTCCTTTTTTGAAGGATGGATGTTTCTCTTGTAACTTTGATGAAAACTGTGTTTTTCTGTTTGGCATTAGTAATTCAATTTGTACATTATTGTAATTGTTCAAATTGTAATATTCCGACGTTATTTCATATCGAAGAAATATGCTGCTAAAATAAATAATTCAAAAACGTCTAGAAAGCTCCGTATTTACAATCCAAATTTACACAGTATTGAAAAGTTTTCAATGAAAATTAAAAGAAAACACACTAATGCATTTAATGCGCTAAAATGCTTTAAAGCTATATCATTCGAACTCACAAACTTAATTAACGATTAATTTCTTTCTCTATTAACAGGTTTAAATACCCTGGAACAAAAAGGAACTTTGATTGTACTGAAAAGTTTTTAGTGAAATCAATGCATAATAGTGCAATAAAGCATGTGATTTTAGTGAAAACACATGCTTTATTTTAGCGAAAAACGGTTAAGTTTCAAGTAAAACCCCGGATAATTGTGGCTAATTGAAGAAATTTCCGCGGACATATCATTTAATAAAAAAAAAGAAGGACAAATCTGGGGATTACTACTATAATTTTTCAGGAGGTTTACAAATATACTTAAGCTTAAGCATATTTTTTGTATGATACGTTATTTTAAATCTATATCTAAATAAAGACAGTATCTAATAAAAAGATTATTCAAATAATAACTACACATTTTAACAAATATTGTATAAATAAAATGCTCAATATGAGAGAATGAAAATGACGGTGATTTTTAAGTTAAATAAAAGAATTAAAATTAAAAGAAGTAATTAATTTATAAAATTACACCAGGATTTATCAGATATAACTTCCAGACATGGAGCAAACTCCAAACATTAGTATGTTTCTACTTATGTCAAATAATGGGGCTGTGCATAAAATCCCCCTATACCCCCACCCCCCAAACATGTGGGACAACAAGTTGGTATAAAATTTTTTTTACTAATCTCAGTTAGACTTATATTCATTCATAGTATTATCTCTCAGCGTTTTAAAAATATGACCGTATAAAACTTGTAACTTTATATGGTCATAATTTTCGAACGTTGAGAGATACTATCAAACTTGATATCATACTTGATATCAAACTTGATATCATTTGCGTTGCAAAGTTGTTTAGTAAGTTTTAATAAATATGTTAATGCATTGTTTTAATGGGTATTTATTTTTAAAATATTGTTTACTACCTTTTTTTAAATTTTATTTTTGTAACTACAACAAAAATTTTATTTGTCAGTTTTATATCTCAGAGATAGAAATAATATTAGTTAACCATTTTATGAATAACATTGCATAAGTTTATAACGGTATTAAAAAACTTTATACCTTTTTGAGATCTATTTTAAAACAAAAGCATATTATTAGTGACATGATCTAATAATATAGTTTTTTAAATATTTATATGTACAAGTTTATCATAAGTTATATTGACAGTAAATTTAAGTCGTACTGTCGGGACCAGCTAAAGTATGAGTAGTAAAAAAGCCGACTGATTATAATTTTTATTATTTTTCATTGTTAAACGGAATCATTCTCGCATAGTAGCGTTGATTACAAAAAACCAAATATAAAGTGTATTTCCAGTAGTAATAAGTTTTATGATCTTCGGGTTTACTTATTAGTTTGCGTAATTTGAATGTGACCTCAAGTGTAAATATAATTGTTTTTTAAAACGAAACTTGATATATTTAGAGTAAATAACCAGGTTTTTTTTTAAAAAGCAATTTAGCGCTAGAGATTTCACAAGGTTTTATTCCAACATTTTAATATTGACCCGGTGCTGGGTACCCGGAATCGGGAACTCAGCATCTGCAAACTGGTTCCGGTACATCTTTATTTTGCACTGTTTTCTTTTGTATCTGCTTCATAGACATAACGATTTTTCTTGAAACAAACAAAAAAATTCTCTTAGATGATTAATAAGTTCTTATATATAAGAAATTTATTGAATCATTTAATAATCTTTTTGGTGAGTTTAAGATTTCCGCAAATGTTTTTGTAAAAAAAAAAATATATTTATACTGATACTAATTGAATATGAGATGTTTTGAATAAGATAAAGTATTTTAATTAACACTTTACATAGAAAAGAAGTAGTAATTCACAAATAAAACGCTATAATCTAAACTAGATAAAGGAAACAAATTAGTAAAATTTATATTGCATAATAAAAGTAAAGTTCTAGAAATATTATTTAATGACACTCGAATATCAGATTAATAAAGTATATTAAATATGGACAAAATAATTAAGGGGCCATCCATAAAAGACGTCATCCAAATAGGGGGGAGGGGGGGAGGAGGTCGAGTTTAAAAGGACAAAAAAGGACAAGGGGAGGGCGGAGGTTGTCAGAAAAGGACGTCACTTTATAGATTTTTTATTTTAGTTTAATTAACATAGAAAACTACGTAAACATGTGTTTTTAAGAAGATAATGTATGAGAATATTTTTAATTTTATTTTTCAAAGGTGTAGCAGCAGATTCAAACATCATTGCGAGAGAAGATAAATTTTTTTGTAGTTTAAAAAATAGGGGGGGGGGGTTCAGGATTTTATGACGTCCTTTTCAAGGGGGGTATAGGGAAAAAGGACAACCGGTGACAAAGGGAAGGGGAAGGGGGTCAAAAATTGGCTAAAAAAATGGTGACGTCCTTTATGGATGGCCCCTAATTTTATTTACTAACAACTCGTATTACGGGTTGCTTACTGCTAGTGTTAAAAAAGACTATAAAAAGCTGTTTTAAAAAATATGAATTTTACGTATTTCAACATGAGTTTTTTTAGTTCTTTAATTATTAAGTAATTTGCATAAAGTTAAAAAATTAAACCAGAGTCATAACATGAAATAAATAGCAAAAGGTATAGAAGTTTGTTAATCAAAATAAAACCCAAAACGTCTCCTTTTTTTAGATAGCTCTGCATTTAAATTGTTCTCAAAAAAAAAAAAAAAATGTTGCGTCATGGTTTTAAAAGTCAGAGATAACATAATATTTCATACTTATCTCAGAAGTTAACTTTGCTTTTTAGGTTCTATGTAATGTTTCTATATAAAAATTCTACTAAAATCCATTTGTTTTAAAAATTATTTAAAACTTTATTCTTTGAGTATTTTAGGTCTGCTTTTTATAACTTGACTGTTACCGTATTCAATACTTATATTTATTCAATATTATTCTATACTCATATATATATATTTATATATATATATATCATATATTTTTTAAAAAACTTTATCACTTATCCCATTAGATTTTAAAATCCCTTTTACAAAAAATAACAAATGTAGGAAGCCAAAATATAAAAATAAATCAATAAAAGTTAAAAGAAAAAGTAATTAAAAATAAAATCGAAATTTACTATTAAAAAAGTTTCTGTGATGGCTTTTTTCTCCATTTACAAGTTTATTTTATAAAAAATTAAATAAAATTTTTTACAAAACATCCAAAGATTTATAGGGTGAGTGAGGCATCGTGAAACATGAGGCTCCATGATGCAATGTAATTGTAAAGCCATCTAAAGAGTAGTGACAACCACTTTCATATGGTACAACAGTTACTACTGGGGCTATGTTTGTCTAAAAAGTTGTATTATTTGATATCATTAAGCCTGCAATGGATAGAACTTGGTTTTTATGATTTAATGGCAATGTAATTTATTACTTTTTAAAGTTGCTAATTTTTAATACATGTTATTCAATGCGTCAATCGGCACGTAACTTCATATGATAAACTATAATCCATAGGATCTAACTTCACTTAATAAAACTAATAAAAAAATAAGTTGAAGCGATTGTTTTGTATAAGTAAGTATGGGGTAACCTAATATAGCATTAGTAGGGGCCTTTAAACTGTAGAACAGTACTCTGTTGTGTCATAGACAATTCAAAAAATTATTTATTCTAAAATTTACAGTCAATGTTTAAGAAGCTTATTTAAATATAACACTTAGAGATAAAATTATGATACATATTATATGATATGCCTCAATAAAAAATAGCTTAGTCATAAGCTATTTTTTATTGAGGCATAAGAATGACATTTAAAACAATATATTAAGGCATAAGAATGACATTTAAAACAATATATTATCTGGAATTCTAAAATGTGGTTTGAACCATCGGATGCATTATTTGGGTTTTAATTAATAACTTGTTTTTCTTTCAAGTAAAAATTTGTGTTTTCTTTGAGATTTATACTTTTTATTTACTTTTTAAATGATGCTTATAAATGATGCTTACTCATAAAACCTTTTGGGTTTATGAGTACTGTAAGTACTCGACACAAGTTTCTAATTTTATTTTAAATAGCCTCACAAGTTTAACCTGTTATATTTGGGTAGTTATTAATTAAATTATTAAATTTAATTTTCTAAGTTTTATTCTAGAAATAAAACAAGTTGGCTAAAATAAAAAACTCCTCTTTATCCTAAAATAAATATATAAAAAATATCCTCTTTATTATAGCTTTTAAGGATAACTTTACTTGATTTTTTTTTTTAATATATAATTATTTATTAGAAGGAAAGACTAAATTATTATAACATGCAAAAACAAATATAAATATAATATTTCGACTGTAAAAAAAAAACAATGCAATGTTAACATGCCCAATTTATGCAACCTTTTCCCCTAATTGTTTTACGCAACAACAACAACAACAACAACAACAACAACAACAACAACAACAACAACAACAACAACAACAACAACAACAACAACAACAACAACAGCAACAACAACAACAACAACAAAACAGTTTGTTATTCAATTTTATTAAGTCAAATCTCAAAACAATATTATAATTATTTTTTAAAAATACAAAATTTTTAAAAAATAAGTTGCAGAAAGATATTATTAGTTTTGTTAAAATATTAGAATTTTTACTATGTTTTGCCTTTATTCAAAAAGTAATTAAAGCTACTGCAATTTTAGGACTCTAAACTGGGTAAGTCAATAAAAACACTGGGTAATTTGAGCATCCTTATTTTACACAAAAATAGTACGTTTAAACATAGTCAAAACTAAATGTTTCTATGCATTTTTTTCAAACACAAGCGAGTTTATAGTAAGTTATTAAATTATTATTTACCAACTCTTTTCCCCAAAAGGGTGACAAATTCTTGTTAACAGTTCTTGTTAACAGTTAATTAGTATTTGTAATATCATACAAATATTATTATTTATCAAATTACAAATATTATTAATTATATTATTAATTATCATTAATAAGAACTTGCAAGATAATAAAACAGAAGTCAAGTTCTTGTTAACAGTTAACTAGTATTTGTAAGGTAATGAATATATTAAACAAACTGATTTTTCAATTGAAAAGAGCTTTTTGGAGAAAACATTAACTGTTTTTTTTTTTTTTTTTAGTTTTCTCCGGTTTTAAACAACGCAAGCCAGAACATTTTTGACCGAATTTGAATACATGACAGGCTTTTCGTCAATGGAAACATAAATTTTTTTAAATAACTGCAATTTCAAGTAACTTGCGGATGTTTTGGTGCGTATGTAAAAAACTCTAACTACAGGGAATATAAATCGCTTCAAATACGCTTTCAGTCAAAGGAATTTTTTAACCTTTGGATCGTCCATAAATTACGTAACGCAAAATTTAACTAATAAACAAAAGAAAAAGTGTTAAAGGCTTTCCCGTCTTTAATTAAACCATGTATAAACAACCTTTCAAGCCGCCGCTCAAAAGAGCATAATGTAACTGGACTTGAAGGGTTGTTTATACATGGTTTAATTAAAGACGGGAAAACCTTTAACACTTTTTCTTTTGTTTATTAGTTAAATTTGTATACTTGTATTTTTTTTGTTTTTGTATTTAATTTAAAATTGTATTTAAATTTGTATACAAGTATACTTGTATTTTTATAATATGCATTGCGTAAGTTATGGACGATCCCTTTATTTAAAGAAAACAATTCTGAAAAAACGAGAATAATCTTTCCTTACCATAAAAACATAATCTTAGTTTTTAACAAAAAAATAAAATAATAGAAAAGCTTGTTGCAAAATTTATAGTAAAGTTGGATGCAGTTGTGGAAAATCATAAATAGCTAAATAAAGGAAGGTTTAATTTTTTTTTTTTTTTTTTTTAAATTTACACCTACCTTTATTTGAGAAAAGTGAGATTCCTTCTCAGTAGGCACGAGACGTAAAAAGAAAACATTTAAACGTCTTTTGGATGTTTTGGACGTCTTTTAGACGTTTAAAAACGTCGTTTTTAGGTCCTGAGTTAAGAGTATTTAATCATTAAAAATTGTACTAAGAAGGCATAAACTAAGATTTAGATTAAAGAGTTTAAAGCTAAACTTAGACAGTTATTACTAAAAAAATAATTTACCTCAAAACTATTTCTAAAAATGCAAAATACCCTTATGATTAATCTATCAGTTAAATAAAAAGTATATTAATTTTAGAAACGCTTAAGTTGAATGCTTTTTTTACTTTTCAAATTTATTTATGTTTTTGTTGTTTAATATGTGTTGTTGTTCTATTTATTTTAGATTCTTAGACTAAAAGAATATGTTCAAGTGAATAGCGCTTCTTGTTATTTTTTAATAATATGATTTCTTTATTACTTTACCAACTGTTTCAATGGCATTTCTTCTAGTACTTGATAATTTATTTATTTTAAATATAACACATAAAATACAGCTAAGAACTAATTTTTACTAATAAGTACGAAATTTTTTTACTAATAAGTAACTAAATTTTTACTAATAAGTACTATTTTATGTGTTATATTTTAAATAACTTTACCAATTTTACGTTTGTTTATTATATATTGTCAACGGAAGTGCCTGTTTTTATTTTTAAATGAAACTTTATATTTACGGAACTTATCAAGGGGCTTGGCGATAAGACATATTATTCTTTTTCTCTCCCCTGCTACATATATATCTTGTTATTTACATACGGTTTGTATATATTAACACTGCAAAAATAAAAAAAGATAATATGAAAGTAGCTTTATGATAAAGTCAGTGGCTCTGCAATAAGTTATAAAACAAGATAAAGCAAAAAAAAAAAAGACAATACAAAAGTAGTGGCTTTAACCCCCTTTATATTGTCTAGTTTTATATAATAAAATTTATCCATAAATCATTATCTACTTATTTTATATTAGAAATTTAACGTAATCAAGTCTTAGTGATATATATAGAAGACAGCAAATATGTTTTAGAAACCAACGAAGCGTTTTTTGCAATCTAAAAATTGATGCTACTGCAGCGTCTTTTTGAAGATTTTGTTAAAAATATGTTAATGTTGTTGTCTGAAATATAGCATTTAAAAATTAAATAATAAACTTAAAAAATTAAAGTTAAATACTATGGTTGTGCAATATCTGAAAAATGTTTTTTTCTTGACTATCCATATAGTCCAAAATAAAACAAATACAAATAAGCAATATTAGTATTAAATTAAAGAATTAAAATTAAAAGAAGTAATTAATTTAAAAAATTACACCAGGATTTATCAGATATAACTTCCAGACATGGAGCAAACTCCAAACATTAGTATGTTTCTACTTCTGTCAAATAATGGGGCTGTGCATAAAATCCCCCCATTCCCCCCACCCCCCAAACATGTGGGAAAACAAGTTGGTATAAATTTTTTTTTACTAATCTCAGTTAGACTTATATTCAATCATAGTATAATCTCTCAGCGTTTTAAAAATATGACCGTATAAAACTTGTAACTTTATATGGTCATAATTTTCGAACGTTGAGAGATACTATCAAACTTGATATCATAAAAACTAATATCATATAAAAGGGGAGGTCGTCCAAAAATTGACAGAGTTTGACAAAGGTGGGAGGGGTGGGAGGTCAAAAATTAGGAAAAAATTACTGACATCATTTATGGACAGCCCTTAAGAATAAACACACTAATGTTTGTTCTTAAATACAGCAAGTGTGATTGACGCACTGAAACATCTGTTTGCAAAAATAAATTATTTTTTTATAGTTCTTTTTGAACTTCAAAAGAAGTTCAAAAAAACTATAAAAATGTTTTAGTGCGTTTATTCTTTTAACTAAAATAGGTTTAAAAATAAATGTAAAAAAATACCTTCAAATTGAAGGTATTTTTTTACTTTTGTTTTTAAACCAATTTAAGTTATAAGAATAAACTACTTCTACCGGTAATTCATTTCAGGAAATAATTTTGTAATTCTGGAGATAAATTTGTAATTCAGGTGATAATTTTGTCGAGAAGCACTATTAGTAAATTCAGTTCGGTATCCACGTGTCTAAATTTGATTTTTTTTTTGTATATTTATTTGTTCTAATAAATCGTATTCATGTAAAGTTAGATTTACACTATCTTTTTTATTAATGATTTTACAAATTTTTATAAAGTTACACCGAGTTAAAAATTTTGTTAAATATTTTTTTTCATATGACTTTGACTAATCATCTATTTATTTGCATAACTAAAGGTACGCTTTATCATACCAAGTGCTCGATTCGCCTTAAACGCAGAGCTAATTGCGACCTAAGATTGGCCGAAAAACAAATATCTTTTTTTTTTCACATATAGACTTTTCGAAAGTTATTAAATTGTCATTATTCATATTAGGTATGAAGTATTAGTGCTTCGGATTGTTTTTCTCAATATGCAGAGCATGACACTTTTTACAGTTACTCATGGTAAGTAGTTTTTTGAGCATTCAAATTCCTTGAAAAAGTCACCTTAAAGAGCCGGTAAAGAGTTGTTGTCCAGAAATTCAGATGTGTTAGCTGTTCTTTATAATAAGTTTTATAGAATAATAATGTTCAACTTTCAGGATACAAAAGTTAACAGAAATCAAATTTAAGTAATATCTTACTTAAATGTGATTTCTGTTAACTTTTGTATCCTTCTGTAATAATTTGAAAAGGTTGGACTAAATTTCAATTTTAACAAAAATTTTAAATCTTTATCTTTATTTAAAAGTATTATTATAAGAAAAGAATAAAAAATTATGTATCAACTTAAAATATGTTTTTTTTGGTACATATTTATAAATGGTAAATCACAGCAAATCATTTTATAATTAATTTATACAATTTGATTAAAATGAAGGTCATTTTTATTAAAAGAAAGGGAATAAAATCACAAATTGAGACATTTAAAAGGATAAAAATGTTATTGGGCGGCATCAAAACTCATATCGAATTTAACTAAGAAGACTTGAATTTCTGCCAATTTTTTTTGAATGTAATTTTTATTAATTTCTGTATGTTTCAGCCCTTTTTACAGAAACATACAGAAACTAATAAAAACTACATTCAAAAAAATTACTTCTCTATCTAAAAAGTAGTTTTTTCTCAACATTTTTATGGGAAGAAATGTACTTTTTTAATATATTTTCCTTTTTACTCTAAAAGCCTCATTAATATTATAATAATTGATATAAAAAACTGGAAGTTTACAGCCATGGTTTGAGAAATAAATTAAATAAAAAAAAGATCCGTCAAAATAAAAATATTTTTGCAAAATATTTTTTTTCAAAAATATTTTTGCAAAAAAAAATTTTGCTAAAATGTTTTTATTTTGCAAATTATATGCATGATCAGAACATTTTTATATGCAATATTCGCAAATTTGGAACTGTTGATCACTCGTGATTATTTTCGGAAAAAAATTAGAGTATATGTATAAGACAATTAATTTGATATTTTTAGTAAAAATTGTTATTTTATTTATTGTAAGATATTAAAAATACATCAATTTATTAAATGTTGTAGCTAATTTGTATTAATTTGTTTTATAAAACAATATTTTCTATCATAAAATATATATGCAAAAAAAAACTGCATAAGCATCATTTTTAAAATTGCAAAAAACACATCAACGGTTTTTAAAGTTTGCTATAAATATATTTATGGTAAATAAATTTATTTAAACTCTTTTGTCTGTAAAAATAAAGTTTAAGTATATTTTTTTATTTTATTTTTACAGACAATATAGACAAAGAGTTTAAATATTGGAGTTTAAATTTTTAACTCTAATATTTAAACTCTTTGTTAAAATTTTTTAAATATTTCACTAAAATTATTTTTTTAATTGTTTTCGTATTTTTTTTAAGTAGTCAATTCTCAGTCTAAAAATTCTATGTATCACACATAAGTTAGCAGGGTCTGACTCGCTCTAAGGGGCCCGGGTGAGGTGGAAAGATAAATAGAGCCCTAATACGTTGCAAAAAACAGTAACACGCAAGGGCCTGGGTGCGAAATAATCACCCAAAACCAGAAGAAGAAATGCCACCTTGCCAGTCAGACCCTTTTAGTGTTAGTACAACATTAGTAACAGTGTTAGTAACCGATTAATCAAAAATCTTAAATACCAATTTTTTTTGAAGTTTTTAAAAGTACCCAACATATGTTATATTATTAAAATGCGACAAAAAATCAATTTAGTTGGATATTATAGGAAGAAAAAAAAAAGAAAAATTTTTGTTTTGTATATTTATACTATTTATACTATTTTGCATCTTTACACTATAATGTGCAACGCAAAAATTTTAAATTTTTTTTTATTATAAAATTTTTTTTTTTTAAATTATTTAAGCTTGATTTTACGAAGTCATTGCATAACAAATCAAACCCATAATAAAAACTCAAAATGCAATAATAGAAAAAAAACGTAAACTTGTAAATAATGTTTACAGAAATACCAACATCTTGAAAAATATACGCAGTACAATACAGAGGCGATTCTAGGAATAAAAAATGGAAGGCGGAGGGGGGGGGGAGGCGATACTTACAAAGTACTGACTGACTCCATTAAAAAAATGTCCTCAAAACTAAAATTTATCAAACAGAATGCTGTCAAATATCCGAAAAATTCGTAAAAAACTGACTTTAATACTAATATTGCTTATTTGTATTTGTTTTATTTTGGACTATATGGATAGTCAAGAAAAAAACATTTTTCAGATATTGCACAACCATAGTATTTAACTTTAATTTTTTAAGTTTATTATTTAATTTTTAAATGCTATATTTCAGACAACAACATTAACATATTTTTAACAAAATCTTCAAAAAGACGCTGCAGTAGCATCAATTTTTAGATTGCAAAAAACGCTTCGTTGGTTTCTAAAACATATTTGCTGTCTTCTATATATATCACTAAGACTTGATTACGTTAAATTTCTAATATAAAATAAGTAGATAATGATTTATGGATAAATTTTATTATATAAAACTAGACAATATAAAGGGGGTTAAAGCCACTACTTTTGTATTGTCTTTTTTTTTTTTGCTTTATCTTGTTTTATAACTTATTGCAGAGCCACTGACTTTATCATAAAGCTACTTTCATATTATCTTTTTTTATTTTTGCAGTGTTAATATATACAAACCGTATGTAAATAACAAGGTATATATGTAGCAGGGGAGAGAAAAAGAATAATATGTCTTATCGCCAAGCCCCTTGATAAGTTCCGTAAATATAAAGTTTCATTTAAAAATAAAAACAGGCACTTCCGTTGACAATATATAATAAACAAACGTAAAATTGGTAAAGTTATTTAAAATATAACACATAAAATAGTACTTATTAGTAAAAATTTAGTTACTTATTAGTAAAAAAATTTCGTACTTATTAGTAAAAATTAGTTCTTAGCTGTATTTTATGTGTTATATTTAAAATAAATAAATTATCAAGTACTAGAAGAAATGCCATTGAAACAGTTGGTAAAGTAATAAAGAAATCATATTATTAAAAAATAACAAGAAGCGCTATTCACTTGAACATATTCTTTTAGTCTAAGAATCTAAAATAAATAGAACAACAACACATATTAAACAACAAAAACATAAATAAATTTGAAAAGTAAAAAAAGCATTCAACTTAAGCGTTTCTAAAATTAATATACTTTTTATTTAACTGATAGATTAATCATAAGGGTATTTTGCATTTTTAGAAATAGTTTTGAGGTAAATTATTTTTTTAGTAATAACTGTCTAAGTTTAGCTTTAAACTCTTTAATCTAAATCTTAGTTTATGCCTTCTTAGTACAATTTTTAATGATTAAATACTCTTAACTCAGGACCTAAAAACGACGTTTTTAAACGTCTAAAAGACGTCCAAAACATCCAAAAGACGTTTAAATGTTTTCTTTTTACGTCTCGTGCCTACTGAGAAGGAATCTCACTTTTCTCAAATAAAGGTAGGTGTAAATTTAAAAAAAAAAAAAAAAAAAATTAAACCTTCCTTTATTTAGCTATTTATGATTTTCCACAACTGCATCCAACTTTACTATAAATTTTGCAACAAGCTTTTCTATTATTTTATTTTTTTGTTAAAAACTAAGATTATGTTTTTATGGTAAGGAAAGATTATTCTCGTTTTTTCAGAATTGTTTTCTTTAAATAAAGGGATCGTCCATAACTTACGCAATGCATATTATAAAAATACAAGTATACTTGTATACAAATTTAAATACAATTTTAAATTAAATACAAAAACAAAAAAAATACAAGTATACAAATTTAACTAATAAACAAAAGAAAAAGTGTTAAAGGTTTTCCCGTCTTTAATTAAACCATGTATAAACAACCCTTCAAGTCCAGTTACATTATGCTCTTTTGAGCGGCGGCTTGAAAGGTTGTTTATACATGGTTTAATTAAAGACGGGAAAGCCTTTAACACTTTTTCTTTTGTTTATTAGTTAAATTTTGCGTTACGTAATTTATGGACGATCCAAAGGTTAAAAAATTCCTTTGACTGAAAGCGTATTTGAAGCGATTTATATTCCCTGTAGTTAGAGTTTTTTACATACGCACCAAAACATCCGCAAGTTACTTGAAATTGCAGTTATTTAAAAAAATTTATGTTTCCATTGACGAAAAGCCTGTCATGTATTCAAATTCGGTCAAAAATGTTCTGGCTTGCGTTGTTTAAAACCGGAGAAAACTAAAAAAAAAAAAAAAAACAGTTAATGTTTTCTCCAAAAAGCTCTTTTCAATTGAAAAATCAGTTTGTTTAATATATTCATTACCTTACAAATACTAGTTAACTGTTAACAAGAACTTGACTTCTGTTTTATTATCTTGCAAGTTCTTATTAATGATAATTAATAATATAATTAATAATATTTGTAATTTGATAAATAATAATATTTGTATGATATTACAAATACTAATTAACTGTTAACAAGAACTGTTAACAAGAATTTGTCACCCTTTTGGGGAAAAGAGTTGGTAAATAATAATTTAATAACTTACTATAAACTCGCTTGTGTTTGAAAAAAATGCATAGAAACATTTAGTTTTGACTATGTTTAAACGTACTATTTTTGTGTAAAATAAGGATGCTCAAATTACCCAGTGTTTTTATTGACTTACCCAGTTTAGAGTCCTAAAATTGCAGTAGCTTTAATTACTTTTTGAATAAAGGCAAAACATAGTAAAAATTCTAATATTTTAACAAAACTAATAATATCTTTCTGCAACTTATTTTTTAAAAATTTTGTATTTTTAAAAAATAATTATAATATTGTTTTGAGATTTGACTTAATAAAATTGAATAACAAACTGTTTTGTTGTTGTTGTTGTTGTTGCTGTTGTTGTTGTTGTTGTTGTTGTTGTTGTTGTTGTTGTTGTTGTTGTTGTTGTTGTTGTTGTTGTTGTTGTTGTTGTTGTTGTTGTTGTTGTTGTTGTTGTTGTTGCGTAAAACAATTAGGGGAAAAGGTTGCATAAATTGGGCATGTTAACATTGCATTGTTTTTTTTTTACAGTCGAAATATTATATTTATATTTGTTTTTGCATGTTATAATAATTTAGTCTTTCCTTCTAATAAATAATTATATATTAAAAAAAAAAATCAAGTAAAGTTATCCTTAAAAGCTATAATAAAGAGGATATTTTTTATATATTTATTTTAGGATAAAGAGGAGTTTTTTATTTTAGCCAACTTGTTTTATTTCTAGAATAAAACTTAGAAAATTAAATTTAATAATTTAATTAATAACTACCCAAATATAACAGGTTAAACTTGTGAGGCTATTTAAAATAAAATTAGAAACTTGTGTCGAGTACTTACAGTACTCATAAACCCAAAAGGTTTTATGAGTAAGCATCATTTATAAGCATCATTTAAAAAGTAAATAAAAAGTATAAATCTCAAAGAAAACACAAATTTTTACTTGAAAGAAAAACAAGTTATTAATTAAAACCCAAATAATGCATCCGATGGTTCAAACCACATTTTAGAATTCCAGATAATATATTGTTTTAAATGTCATTCTTATGCCTTAATATATTGTTTTAAATGTCATTCTTATGCCTCAATAAAAAATAGCTTCCCACCCAACATAAGACGTCTTTAAGACGTCTTTAACTTATCTTAAACTTGTCTAGACATCTTCAGCCAGTATAAGGCGGCTTTAAGACGTCTTTAACAGACGTCTTGGAGACGTCTTGCAACAAGACGTCTTTAAAACGGCTATAATAGGAACAACTGGTTTAAGACGTCCTAAAGACATCTTAGCAAGACGTCATCCTGAACATCCAGTTTAAGACGTTTTGAATTAATTCAAGAACTTGATTTTAAAAAACTTTATTAAAACTTTATTTTTTTTACAAAATAAAATATGCGCAAAGAAACTGGTAACTATATAGTTACAATTCTTTTCTTTTCTTTTCGATCATTAAAACTTATCTTCCGCATTTAATATTCGTCTTCCGCATATACTCGGTATGAGACAGAATTCTGAGTATATGCGGAAGACGAATATTAAAAGCGGAAGATAAGTTTTAATGATCGAAAAGAAAAGAAAAGAATGGTAACTATATAGTTACCAGTTTCTTTTCGCACATATTATTTTATAAAAAAAAAAAAAATAAGTTTTAATAAAGTTTTTCACGTTAGTGTAGTAATTCGTTTAGCACGTTAAAGTATTAATTTGTTCAATACGTTAAAGTAGTAATTTGTTTTAACTCATTCAAAGTAATTGTTAAGAATATGTCTGCATCAAGAAAAGATTATTTAAAGAACTGGAGAAAATTAAATAAATCAGTTTTAGAAGAAACCCGAGAAAGTGTGGATGTGTGTAACGTCAACTGTGCACCACCTCAAGAAGAAGAAGTTAGAGCTTATTTTCATTCTAGCAGTCAAAGTTGTAGTAATTTACGTGTGGAAGAAAATATGGAAGTACGGTCGAGCGATTCACCTGAACATTTATCCGACAGTTATAGTGACAGAAATTCTTTTAATTCAACCACCAGTAGAGAAAACCTCTCAGGAGACCTTGCATCTTGGTGTCTAGAGTTTAGTTGTTCTCAAGCAGCTATGAATAGTTTACTCAATATACTTCGAAAACATGGTAACATGCTACCCAAAGATGCAAGAACTCTTTTAAAAGTACCACAAGAAGTTCAGTGTGTTCAAAAATGTGGTGGCACATATTACTATTTTGGATTAGAAGCTGGTATCAAATAAAATTTAACAGGTTCTGAAAGTGAAATATCGCTTAGTTTTAATATTGACGGATTACCTTTATTTAAATCATCCAATACTCAATTTTGGCCGATTCTTTGTGAAGTTGGTGGTGGAAAGATTTTTATTGTGGCAATATACACAGGGGAACGAAAACCATCAAGTTTGGATGTGTTTTTAGATGATTTTTTAAAAGAATTGTGTTGTATAAAATTATCTGGTATAACAATAAAATCAGTTGTACACACCGTTAAAGTTAGAGCTTTTCTATGTGATGCCCCAGCAAGATCTTTTTTAAAAGGGACTGTTGGTCATACTGGATATTTTTCCTGTGAAAGGTGCATTACTAATGGATCCTGGGAAGGTAGGGTTGTGTTTAATAAAGAGCAAGAATTTCGCAAGCGAACAGATGAAGATTTTAGCTGCCAGTCATATAAGAAACATCAGAAATATAAGTCTCCTCTTATAGCTGCTGGTATCAAATGTGTTTCTGGATTCTGCCTTGACTATATGCATTTGATATGTCTTGGGGCTGTTAAAAGAATTCTGAAATATTTCCGAAAAGGTCCTATGGCTGTCGCAAGCACATATATTGCAAATATCTGAGAGATTAATTGAATTTAGAAGTTACATTCCTAGTGATTTTGCTAGAAGGCCACGATCATTACTCGAAGTTGATAGGTGGAAAGCAACTGAATTCAGACAATTTCTTTTATACACTGGACCAGTTTCTTTGAAAGGAATTGTTTCTGAACCTGTCTATGAACACTTTCTTTCAATTTCAGTATTTATTCTAGTACATCCAGATAGTAACCTGCGTAAAAGCTTTTTACCTTACTGTAAAAAGTTGCTTAAATATTTTGTGAACAATTGTAAAGAAGTTTTTGGTAAAACATTTACTGTATATAACATTCACAATTTATTGCATATATGTGATGACGTAGAGAATTTTGATTGCTCATTAAACGAAATATCTTGTTTTCCGTTTGAAAATTATTTGCACAAATTAAAAAAAGTTGTAAGGAATGCCAACAATCCAACTGCACAAATAGTAAAGCGAGTCATCAGTGAAGAAAATAATTATGATGGCAATTTTAAAACCAGTACAGAAAAAATCACTTCAAGTAGCAGAGATAATTGTTTTTTTAATGAAGATGGGAAACTTGTTTTTGTTAGATTTGTAAATAATAATAATAACACTTACGAATGTGATGTTTATGCGAAGAGCTGCTTGAAGTCATTTTATGTTCATCCAATTGACTCAAAATTGTTAGGAATTTACTTCCTAGAAAAAAATCAAGATTTTACTAAATTCACTTTTTGTAAAAATGAACTTCAAAAATGTGTTTGTTTACCGTATAAGAGTGGCTATGTTATATATCCTGTTATTCATCTAGTCTAAATTATATAAATACATGTAAATTTGTAATATGCTTCTTCAAATAAATAAATTCTTTTTGTAATGTTATTTATTTACATTCTTCTAGCAACTAGTTCTATTTTCCTTGTGTACCCAGCTAGTTTTTTATTTTACTAGTATTTATTGTCAGTATTATCTAAAATGTTATAAATTTTTTTCTTGCATCTGAAAAAATTGTCACAAGTTCTATGTTGTTCAGCTGCATTTGGACGATTTTAATGAAAAAGAAATTCAGCTGGCTGAGGAACCAATGAAAAGGAAATTGGTAAAATATCTAATACTATACATACACACTTCTAATTAATGGTCCAAAAATAACATAAACTAAAAATTCACTATCAGAGTGTTTAATAATGCATTTACATTACTGTTATGTGACTGTTTTACTTTTCATCAAAACTAAAACAACAATAACATTTTTGAACCCAAGATATTATAACAAAATGAATTGTAATCAAATTTGTTTTTAGATTGAAAAGCTGAGTAAAATTGGAGGTGCCAACATAGGTGACTGTACTCGAACGATTATGCGACGGTAAAAATGCTTTGTTTGTTGATTAAGAATAAAAAACACCTTTAACAACATTTATTTGTATTTTTACAGCTAAATTGCTAATCAGAATTCTCATGTGACCTGCTATCAGGGCTAAAATAATGCTAATAAGAAAACAAGTTCTCCTTAGAAACTTTTGTAATTATCAGTTTTTTAATTGTATATTTACCTCCTGATTTTTTAGTATGTTGGATTGTTTTCTCATGAGAAGTTTCAACATGGATGGGCAGAGAGGCGGAAAGAGAAGTTTTAAAGAAACCAATCTTTATAAATGTGTGATTAGTAAGTGTCTTCTAATGCTACTTTCTAAAATAACAATTATTTTCTAGACCTATTCTTATTAATTTTCACTTATTAGGGTCTGTCCTAGAAAGATATCCAAAGGAATCAGAGAAGACAGTCCATTAGTTTATTCAGGCGTGTTGAAAAACGCACCAGCATCACGAAAATCTGATTGAACGTATTATAACTTCGTTTTTGTTGTTGATGGCGTGAAATAAATTTTTGGTAGTAAATCATGTCTCTTTTTTTCTCCTATAGCATTTGGATAGTTCCTAAACTAAAAGTTAAAATGTTTTGACTTTTTCAAACGTTTTAAAGACGACTGTAAGACGTCTTTAAAACGTCTTACAGTGTTTCATTTTGGACCAGTTTAAAACCTTTTAAAGACGTCTTAAGTTAGACAACTTTAAGATGTCTTGCATGCAATTATGTAAGACGACTTTAAGACATCTTCAAACAGACGTCTTACAGTGTTTCATTTTAGACAAGTTTAAGACATCTTTAAGACGTTTATCAAGACAACTTTAAGACGTCTTTAAGACGACTTAATGTTGGGTGGGTTATGACTAAGCTATTTTTTATTGAGGCATATCATATAATATGTATCATAATTTTATCTCTAAGTGTTATATTTAAATAAGCTTCTTAAACATTGACTGTAAATTTTAGAATAAATAATTTTTTGAATTGTCTATGACACAACAGAGTACTGTTCTACAGTTTAAAGGCCCCTACTAATGCTATATTAGGTTACCCCATACTTACTTATACAAAACAATCGCTTCAACTTATTTTTTTATTAGTTTTATTAAGTGAAGTTAGATCCTATGGATTATAGTTTATCATATGAAGTTACGTGCCGATTGACGCATTGAATAACATGTATTAAAAATTAGCAACTTTAAAAAGTAATAAATTACATTGCCATTAAATCATAAAAACCAAGTTCTATCCATTGCAGGCTTAATGATATCAAATAATACAACTTTTTAGACAAACATAGCCCCAGTAGTAACTGTTGTACCATATGAAAGTGGTTGTCACTACTCTTTAGATGGCTTTACAATTACATTGCATCATGGAGCCTCATGTTTCACGATGCCTCACTCACCCTATAAATCTTTGGATGTTTTGTAAAAAATTTTATTTAATTTTTTATAAAATAAACTTGTAAATGGAGAAAAAAGCCATCACAGAAACTTTTTTAATAGTAAATTTCGATTTTATTTTTAATTACTTTTTCTTTTAACTTTTATTGATTTATTTTTATATTTTGGCTTCCTACATTTGTTATTTTTTGTAAAAGGGATTTTAAAATCTAATGGGATAAGTGATAAAGTTTTTTAAAAAATATATGATATATATATATATAAATATATATATATGAGTATAGAATAATATTGAATAAATATAAGTATTGAATACGGTAACAGTCAAGTTATAAAAAGCAGACCTAAAATACTCAAAGAATAAAGTTTTAAATAATTTTTAAAACAAATGGATTTTAGTAGAATTTTTATATAGAAACATTACATAGAACCTAAAAAGCAAAGTTAACTTCTGAGATAAGTATGAAATATTATGTTATCTCTGACTTTTAAAACCATGACGCAACATTTTTTTTTTTTTTTTGAGAACAATTTAAATGCAGAGCTATCTAAAAAAAGGAGACGTTTTGGGTTTTATTTTGATTAACAAACTTCTATACCTTTTGCTATTTATTTCATGTTATGACTCTGGTTTAATTTTTTAACTTTATGCAAATTACTTAATAATTAAAGAACTAAAAAAACTCATGTTGAAATACGTAAAATTCATATTTTTTAAAACAGCTTTTTATAGTCTTTTTTAACACTAGCAGTAAGCAACCCGTAATACGAGTTGTTAGTAAATAAAATTAGGGGCCATCCATAAAGGACGTCACCATTTTTTTAGCCAATTTTTGACCCCCTTCCCCTTCCCTTTGTCACCGGTTGTCCTTTTTCCCTATACCCCCCTTGAAAAGGACGTCATAAAATCCTGAACCCCCCCCCCCTATTTTTTAAACTACAAAAAAATTTATCTTCTCTCGCAATGATGTTTGAATCTGCTGCTACACCTTTGAAAAATAAAATTAAAAATATTCTCATACATTATCTTCTTAAAAACACATGTTTACGTAGTTTTCTATGTTAATTAAACTAAAATAAAAAATCTATAAAGTGACGTCCTTTTCTGACAACCTCCGCCCTCCCCTTGTCCTTTTTTGTCCTTTTAAACTCGACCTCCTCCCCCCCTCCCCCCTATTTGGATGACGTCTTTTATGGATGGCCCCTTAATTATTTTGTCCATATTTAATATACTTTATTAATCTGATATTCGAGTGTCATTAAATAATATTTCTAGAACTTTACTTTTATTATGCAATATAAATTTTACTAATTTGTTTCCTTTATCTAGTTTAGATTATAGCGTTTTATTTGTGAATTACTACTTCTTTTCTATGTAAAGTGTTAATTAAAATACTTTATCTTATTCAAAACATCTCATATTCAATTAGTATCAGTATAAATATATTTTTTTTTTTACAAAAACATTTGCGGAAATCTTAAACTCACCAAAAAGATTATTAAATGATTCAATAAATTTCTTATATATAAGAACTTATTAATCATCTAAGAGAATTTTTTTGTTTGTTTCAAGAAAAATCGTTATGTCTATGAAGCAGATACAAAAGAAAACAGTGCAAAATAAAGATGTACCGGAACCAGTTTGCAGATGCTGAGTTCCCGATTCCGGGTACCCAGCACCGGGTCAATATTAAAATGTTGGAATAAAACCTTGTGAAATCTCTAGCGCTAAATTGCTTTTTAAAAAAAAACCTGGTTATTTACTCTAAATATATCAAGTTTCGTTTTAAAAAACAATTATATTTACACTTGAGGTCACATTCAAATTACGCAAACTAATAAGTAAACCCGAAGATCATAAAACTTATTACTACTGGAAATACACTTTATATTTGGTTTTTTGTAATCAACGCTACTATGCGAGAATGATTCCGTTTAACAATGAAAAATAATAAAAATTATAATCAGTCGGCTTTTTTACTACTCATACTTTAGCTGGTCCCGACAGTACGACTTAAATTTACTGTCAATATAACTTATGATAAACTTGTACATATAAATATTTAAAAAACTATATTATTAGATCATGTCACTAATAATATGCTTTTGTTTTAAAATAGATCTCAAAAAGGTATAAAGTTTTTTAATACCGTTATAAACTTATGCAATGTTATTCATAAAATGGTTAACTAATATTATTTCTATCTCTGAGATATAAAACTGACAAATAAAATTTTTGTTGTAGTTACAAAAATAAAATTTAAAAAAAGGTAGTAAACAATATTTTAAAAATAAATACCCATTAAAACAATGCATTAACATATTTATTAAAACTTACTAAACAACTTTGCAACGCAGTGTTATTTCATTCATAAAATAAGAATATTTAGATTATTTTCATTTACACTATTGAGCAATAAATTTGTTCTCAGTTTAGAAAATAAAAGGATAAAAAAAGTATTAAAGATTTTTCCAAGTTTTTAAAATTTCTAAATTTTCAAAAATTGTCAAAAACAGAAAACTCTCTGTTACTCTACTGCATTAAAAAAAACGTTTATTTAAATAAATGATTTTTAGTTTTCTTACTTTCTCAGTTTATTTAAATAAATTAATTTTAGTTTTCTTACTTTTCTCCATTTAAATAAATTATTTTTAGTTTTCTTACTTGGCTTGGTTTTTACTCTATGAGCTCTGTAGCCTTTGCGGCACATTTTTTTGAAAATATTAAAGTGTAGTCTCAAAGAGTAAGAATTTGGTTAACTTATAAAATTTGCATTCATTTACAAAAAAAAAAAATTCTTAAGGCCTTACCAAGCCCTCAAAAAAAAAAAGAAAAAATTGCGCCAACTGGGTACCACCACTGGGTAAGTTGGCGCAAACTATAAAAATGATTATTAATGTACTATTAAGTGCAAAATTAATAAAAAGTTTTTTAATATTAACTAGTAAACTGTTTAAATAGTAGACTGGAACTTTTACAATATATTTTTTTTGATTTGACTGATTATTTTTTTTTGTAAAGTAAGAAGGAACCGATTTTTTTAAGTTACGTTTTTGTCCGAGAAACACAAAATCTCAACATCTCCCATGCGCATGCACGAATCCTGACAATACTACAGTGAATGATAAAATGGTCAATTAGGAAAGTTCTGTGTAACTTTTTCGCTTTATGTTAAAAGGCTCTTACCTTTGCGGCCAACTAGCCCCGGTCCTCCCTAATTGAAGATCAGATAACAAAGTTATTTGATAAGAGAAGAAATTATTAGATTATTCTGATAATAAAACATTATGTTTAATAGCAAAATTATAAGAAAAGTGCAAGGCATGTTCTCAGCTGGTAGGACAGTATACTTCCACCAGCAGAAAATATGCGCTCTGTTATAGATGTTGAGAAATCTTAACTAAATTATTTAAAAAATTTAAATAAAGAAACAAAAATTTAAATTTTTGTTTGCTTGTTTAAATTATATTATTTATTTAATTAAATTATGTATTTATTAACAAAAAGTTAAATTTCGAAAATAATTCAAAATCTGAAAATACTGATGTTTCTAAAACCTTATTTTAAATTCAATAAGAAAATCCGCGCCAAATAAATTTTTCAATTAATTAACGTGAACAGTGAGTTCGAACGTTGTTTACTTTTTGTTTAGTTTTCGTTTAAAAAAAGTAAAATTTTTATTCAAAATTGTAAAGTAAGCAGAGAGGATTCTGCAATCCTATTCGAACGTGTGTGCGATCGAACTCAGCTAATTTTATTTACCTATAAGAGCTTTTTTATTTTATCCAAAACTATTATTTTTTTTATTTTTAACTTTGAGTTATCATAAATTTTTAAATACAGTTTTTAACGGTTTGGGGGGAATGTTTCTCCACATACACACAAGGAAAATCAAATTTAACTCATAAACATTAATTATAAGAATATACCCAGCTGAAAAAATCCAGTTCTACAAACCTTGTTTGTAAAACTGGATTTTTGAAGACATTTTTATTAGACATTTTGTAACTTTTGAAAAATAACCCCTCTCTCGTAATAATTTAAAAGCACTCCTGTTTGTAGAGCATGTGTTTCGCTTTAATATAAAGCAATATTTTATTGGTGAAATATTGTATAACTAAGATAAGCATTTTTACTAATTGTTATATTTCATGATTTTATTTCATGCCAATCCCAGTATCTGACAAAACGACGTTTATACTTTTAAAAAATCGAATTACGAAGCAGAATTTGAAATGAATGAGAAAAAAAACTGCATTGGCATCATTTTTAAGTTTGCAAAAACGCTTTGAGGCATTCAAAATTTGCAATATATTAACGTATGGGCTGTCATCTAAATCGAAATCCATACGATTATACAACGTATAAAATCCACGTATATACAAACCTGTTATATATCGTTAATATCTTCAAGTTTCGCTAATTTTTTTTAATTATTTTTTTTTTTAATTGATAAAATACTTTTTTAAACCTAAATCTAAGGAAAAAAACATTTAAAAAAAAAACATTTATGGTGATAACTACCATTATAATATTAGTTATTATTATTATTGTTTTTTTCATTGCAAATATTGTAAGCATACTTTTTTATTACTATAATTTGTATTATTATTTTTTTATCTTGTATTAGTATAATATATTATTATTGCTATTATTTTTGCTATTATTATTATTACTATTACGGTGCAATACCATGATTTATTTTACTTACACTATTTTCATTAAAAAAAAAAAGACATAGGATTTTAAGGAGTTAAATTTTTTAAAATTTAAACAAAATTAAAGCGTTTTTCGACGTCAACGATACCTGTACACCGCCTGTTTTTTTTAAGTTTGAACTCAAATATTTAAAACCCTAGTAATTAAGTTATAAAAATAGAATTGAAAATAATATATAGATTGTTCTTGTAGCATTAGTTATATGATAAATAAAGATTATTACCATATATTTTTTTGGTTATGTTGATAAATATAATTTATTTTCAACGCTTTTACTTAATCGGCTCTCTGAAACATGCTTAAACTTTGTTTAAAGTGTTATTTTGAAACGTTTAAAAGTCCGTTTAAAGTGGACTTATTTACGTTTAAAACGTCACTTAAAATGGACTTACTTAAATTGTTTAAAATGTTGCTTAAAGTGAGCTTAATAAAAACATTTAAAACTGGATTTATTTACATTGAAACGCTTAAAACCTCGCTTGGAATGGACTTGCTTAATTTGTTTGAAACTTAAATTAAAGTGAGCTTATTTAAAACATTTGAAACTTCGCTTAAAGTGGATTTATTTAAAACATGTTTGAAATTTCGCTTTAAATGGATTTATACAAAACATGTTGAAAAGTTTGCCTTAAATGGACTTTAAATTAAGTGTAAAAATAATGTGTAAGGGTTGCTTTAAATTTAGTTTTACAAATTATTTTATTGCTTTCTTACAGATAAACAAACTTAACTTTACCTTGGTTAATAAATTCTTTTAATTTAAGTTATAATAATTTTTTTTTTTTTGAACAAAATCTATGCGTTAGCGACCTCATTAATTTCATTTTTTATGTTATATCTGTAGAAAGAAAGATTTAACATTTCATTTAAGTTTGGTTAGTATAAGGTGTATGATGTCTTATAGAACTAAAAAACTCGATTAAATATTGTAAAGGTCATATTGAAATTTACTATACATAACCAACAATTTTATCGATATTGCTTTTTTCGCACTATCACTCTACTATTCATATTGTTTTAAAAATATCAATATCGATATCAAAAATGGCATGTAAAAGATCTAAAGATGAACCTTCGGAATGCAACAGCTTTCTTCAAAGCTCTAAACGGATGGGCCAAGTTGCAACGGTAAATACATTTCATTTATTTGATTTATATGTAGGACTCTAATAATTTAACTCGCATTTTCCTCTTTTATTTTAGTTTTTATTATGTTACCGTAAACCGTTACTTTAAGCGTTTTTGAGGGTTACTTCGAGCGTTACTTTGTTGTTGAGCGTTACGAGGGTTACTTTGAGCGTTTTTGAGATATTTTTACTTGCTTTTTTCTCAATATAGGCAATATTTAAAATTTAACAAAATGAATATAGGGGCTAAGGTTGACTCATACATAATTCAAATTCAAAATATTATTTAAATATTATTAATTTAAACAGTTTAATATTAATCTAAACAGTTTAATATTAATTTAAACAGTCATTTAAACAGTCATTTATTGAAATTCCATTTACTATAAAATTTTTGGTATTACATATTTAGTTTTAAATAATAACGGTCTTGTTTAAACGCATCAACGTTTTTGCTTTTGTATAAAACCAAAAACGTTGATGCGATTCTTAAAAACGTTAAATTGCTGAAAACCTCAAAAATCATACAATAAAAAGCTTTAATTTTGTAGTTTAAAAGTTAAACAAATTTTCAACTAATAATAATAAAACGATAAGTTTGTTATTTTTTAACTGTTGATTTTTAGTTCAAACTAATGAAGTTTGTTTTGTTTTCATTTTACATTTTTTCTAAAAATGTTGAAGTGTCTAACACGTTTAAGCTAGCTAGAAGATTACAAAAAGTCTATAGCTCTTTGCTTGCTACATATCGCAGCTTTTTTTTAGCTATCTATATTTTAGCACGGAATGTTGATAGTTTTTTATACAGTTGTAGTTTCGGCCCACCTTTGAATGTGAGCATTTTTAAACTAACTCAATAAATTATTTTTATTGTAATTAATGCACAAAGCATTGCATAAAATGTGTTGAGTATTTAACTTATGTAAAGTTGAGTTGATTATGAGCTGTATTTATTATGATTTCTTTTGTTCTTTTTTAGTAACAGATTTTTGTATATGTCAAGGATTGACCTTTTTTGGATATTTCCAGAATTCTGGAAATTTTTGTAATTTTTTTTTTGCTGGATATCTAAAATATTTTCTATACTTAAAAGTTTAAATACATCTATTTTTTTTATAAGCTTTTTCACTCATCACTCATAAAAAAATAAAGAAAAGTTTGAAAAAAAAAAAGAAAAAACTCAGCTATAAGCAAAAATAAGAGGAAAATAAGAGAAAATATTTTCCGGTTATTTTACCCAAACAAATTTCCGGATTTTTAAAATATTGCATTGAAGATCTATGATATGTATATTGTATAAAGCTATGATTGCATGTATATTTAAAAAGTTATTTTTTTTAGCATATTCTTACTGCAGAATCAGAAGTAGAAATTGATTTTAATACATCAAAAAATAAACACAAAGAAAACTCCTTTAAGTCAATAAAACAGAAAGAGGAAAAAAAAAGTTTTTTTGAAGAACCTCCTTTACCATCATTACCATTATGGGAGCCACCAAAGCTTCCTGATTCCGATTCAGTATACATTTTAAAATTTTATCCCATTCGTAAAAATAATATTTTTTTTTGTTCAATTTTTATGGTTTATTTGCTTTTTTTAGTTACCATTTTTTAATTAAAAAAAAAAAAGTATAATATAATCAGAATATTGTGAATGTATTTATAACCATTGTTAATCTTGTTTAGAACTTTTTGTCCGTCTCTGCCTCAATGGATCAAGTAGATGACTTGCCAGTTACACAGAAAGTGTTTCCATCAGAAATGCAGTCTGTTTTACAAGTTCAACCGTTACTGCATTCATCTTCTTCCTTTTCTTTACCATCTCAAAAAACTGGGATAGACCAAATAAATAACTTTATTCGGAAAGCAAATGTTGAACCCAATACTGTTGAAGGCATTCAATTTATAGTGAACTCCATGTACAGAAAACTTTGTGGGTTGGAAACAGAAATGCGTTCCATGCGTTCAATTTTAGACACTAATCATGGTAATAAAGAAAATATTAATATAGATTATTTACCAGCTAATTCAGTTGAAGAGTTTGACTCACTAGAAAATAAAATAATTAACTCTAATGATAAAGATATCATTTGCAGAAAGTTAAAGCAAATTGATGGGAGAAATGTAAGTGACTTTTTAAAAAATGCTTTAAAAACTTGTTTAACAGACAAGCTGTGCTGCAGCATTAATCGAATTGGTGCAGATAAAAAGCGTAGGCTTATAGGACCAGTCGAAAGTTTGATTTTTGATGCAGCTTACTGTTTATTTCCAACTGCCACTGAATTCAGTATGACTACAATAATTGCGAAACACTTGAAAAAGTCTAAAGATCGTTATTTTGCTGCAAAAAAGAGAAGTTCTTCTTTAACAAGTGATATACAAATACACAGTCCTGTTAGAAAAAAAAGAAATTTAAACACTGACTCATGTAGTGATTCCAGTTAACTTATTTTTTTTTGTTTATTTGTTCTATTATTTTTTATTGACTTTTTTTTTTTTAGATATTTTATTTGTTACAACTTTTTTAGCAATTATTTTCGAAAATTGATAAAGATTTAAAAAAAAACTAAAATTTGACAGAAATTATATTCTATTATCTTTTTAAATATCTTTTGAAATTATTAATTTAAATTAGGCAAAATCATTTAGTTGTTAATGACTTTTTAATTTTCAAAAGTAATCTATAACTTTTCTTTTAACATTTTATAATGGCTTTAACATTTATAACTTTTTATGGAAACAAGTATTAACATTTTGTATTTAATTTGTTATAAATGCAATATTATTTTAATGGTTATAATTCACTCCCCTGAAAAAAATAGCACGCGATTCTTTGAGCATATCTTCTAACCTAGCCGAGATTTTCTAGCCAAATCGATGTCATTGTCGTAACGACTTAATGCTAGCTATTCGCTAGCTTATTTAGCTAGCTATCCTCGTGGCCATACCGCTGTCTTTATCGTAACGACTTGTCGCTAACTTGTTTAGCTAACGGATCGCTAGCTTATAAAGCTAGTGATCCTCGTGGCCAAATCGCTGTCTTTATCGTAACGACTTAGTGCTAGCGGATCGCTAGCTTATAAAGCTAACAATCCTCGTGGCCAAATCGCTGTCTTAATCGTAACGAATATCGCTAGCTATTCACTAGTTTGTTTAGCTAGCGGATCGCTAGCTTATAAAGCTAACGATCCTCGTGGTCAAATCGCTGTCTTAATCGTAACGAATATCGCTAGCTATTCGCTAGCTTGTTTAGCTAGCGGATCGCTAGCTTATAAAGCTAACGATCCTCGTGGCCAAATCGCTGTCTTAATCGTAACGAATATCGCTAGCTATTCGCTAGCCGATTTCCCACCGGGTTACATATTTTCAAAAAATTTCTTTTGATAACACAATTTATTATATGATGATGTAAGGGTTCGTCCGTAAAGTACGTCGAGCAGAATTTAAACAATAATTAGAAGTAGAAGATCATTGGCTCATTGGAGATCGCTATTTTACTAAATTACATTGAAAAATAAATATATATTCAAAATAATACTCTTGAAATGTAGGCGGCGACAATATATAAATATTAAAAATAAATCAAATTAATTATTCTCAATAATAATTAATACACACTTATTATTTTATAATAAAAAAAATATATCATTCCTAATATATGTTCGGAAATCGGTTCTTAGTTTGCCGTGTCGTCATGTAACAACAGCTAATTTTGTGTTGATTTCATATTCATCTTTAATGATACAGATGGTATTTTATTTTATGTTTAGCGCTGATCAATCAATGTATGCAGCGCTGAAGTAGAGTAGAAAAAAAAAGAACACCAAAAAAAGGAACCTATGCTTTCCCACAACACATTTTAATATCAGGGAAGGGGAGGGGGGTGAATGAGAAATTGACAATTTCCCAATTTCGTTAAAACGCTCTATCAAATTTATTCCTGGTTAACACTCTGTATATATATATATATATATATATATATATATATATATATATATATATATATATATATATATATATATATATATATATATATATATATATATATATATATATATATATATATATATATATATATATATATATATATATATATACATGCATACATACATACATACATTCATACATACATACATACATACATACATACATACATACATATTAAAAATCTAAAACAGATTTTTACAACGTACATGTACTAAAAAGATTTTAAAAGCTTCAGTTTCAAACAAAAACTTACGTTCTAAATCTTACGGATTAATTTTTATTTTTGTTTACAAAAATTTTTTTTTTAGCATTGTATCTGATTATTTAACAGTTTGTATTTTTAAATATTATATGTAATCTTTATATATTATATGTTTAATATAATATCATATATTTAATTGGAAATTTGTATTTAAATATATTCTTTTATAACTTTTTGTGACTATTAGTATTTATTAATATTATTTCTTTTTAACTATATATATATATATATATATATATATATATATATATATATATATATATATATATATATTACTATATGTTCTTTATTCACTTTATTTTTTTTTTTAAATATTATATCTTCTTTTTTGACTAATTGAGGGTGTTTTTACTTTTAATTGATACATCTTCTTTTTTCTCTATTTTTATTCTTAAATATTATATCTTCTTTTTTACTATTTCTTCTTTTTTCCTAAATTTTCTACTTGATTTATTAACCATATATTACCATATATTATTGTTATGATCTATAGGGGCTCTATGAAAAGATTAGGTTGGTATTTTGCCATCCATATTTTCTTTGAGCCCCTGACTGTTTATTACTTGTACATTTGTAATTATATTTTATTTTTGGTGAAAGGAAATTGTAATTTATATAAACAGCAAAACAAAATAAAATTAAAAAAAAAAAAGCAGCGATATAAAACTACTAAGCTAAACAGTCAAACTTATGTCACGCACGTTGTATATATAACTAAGTTACGCCGTAAAATATATTTTATGCAAATTTAGTAGTTATTTGCACGTGAAGGAAACTGGTTACACGAGAACAAGTGCTCCTAGTTATATTCACGCGAATGTACGGAACCTTTTCACGGAACTTTTTTGCCGACTGGGTTTAGTCGAACATAGCCTTATTTCAAAAAATTAACATGGTTTTGTCAATAAAAAAGCTTGTGCGACTAATTTGTTGGAGTCGATTGACATGATGTCAAAAGCATTATCTGACAAGATATCTATGGACGTAGCTTTTATAGATTTCAGTAAAGCATTCGATATGGTTCCACACAAAAGACTAATTTACAAATTTGAGGCATTTACTGGTTTTACTGGAAATCTCCTGAATTGGATAAAATTGTTTTTAAACCAGCATTTTCAAAGAATCGTGATGGGCGATTATGTTTCCTTGTGGCTTGAAGTATTTAGTGGCGTCCCTCAAGTGTTAGGTTAAATACTTTTTACATTTTCGTGAACAATATATCCGATATTTTTAACCATCCATGTAAAATTTATGCTGATTACACTAAACTGCTGGCCCGTTTAGACCACCCATTAGCTTCACAAATACTTCAAACTGATATTTAAAACATAACCGGTTGGTGTAAAACCTGGAAAATGAAACTTAATCTCAATTAATGTAAAATCATGCACATAGGTAAAAAAAACAACTTTTAAGTCTACTCAATGCCAGCTAATAACAATAACAGTGTCGAACTACCATCGACTATAGTCGAACGTGATTTAGGCATCATGATTACGCCAGACTTAAGATGGCATATTAATTCAACTTTTGCAACCAATAAAGCTAACCGTGTATTAGGCATGTTGTATCGTACTTTCAGTCACATGACTCTGCAACTACTTAAAATTCTATATACAACCTTTGTACGACCTCATCTGGAATTTGCAGTAGCAGCCAGCAATCCATCATCAGGAATAGATATTGACAAAATTGAGAAAGTACAAAGGAGAGCTACCCGTTTAAAACCTTCATACCGTCATATGTCATACAAAGATCGTTCGAATATACTGAACTTAACGTCTTTAGAAACCCGTCGCATTAGGGAACATCTGATACACGCCTATAAAATTATTAACAATATAGACATTGGTTCATGGAGTGAGCCCCATGCCCTTTGTCCTTCGTGTTGGGGAGTCAAATAAAATAAAAACTAGAGGACATCATCTAAAAATGACTTGAACTTGTTCAAAATTGCGAGCAAAAGCACTAGTTTTTTAGTAATCGAATAGTGAATAATTGGAATGCATTGCTGTCAGTAGGGATTGCAATCCCGCATTGCATGATCCCGCAATCCCGCGGGATCCCACATTATTTTAGCGCATGCGAGATCCCGCAAAAGCTACTGCGGGATCCGCGGGATTTACGGGATCCGCAGGGTTTGCTGAGTTTTAAAAATATTGCTTTTAAATAAAAAAAAGCAATTTTATAAACAAAGACGAAAAAGATATCAAATTAAAGTATTTAATGTATTTGCATTACAAATTCATTTAAAAGTTTACTAGTCATTAAATGCACAATAAAATGTATACTGAGAAACTCGTTCAAATTTTTTTTGTTTTGTTAATGATTAGTCATAAAATAGTCATTAAGTGCACAATGAAATGTTTACTGAGAAACTCCTTCAAATTTTTTTCTTTTGTTAATGACTATGTTGAAATTTTTTCTAATGAGTATATTGAAATTTTTGTTGATGAGTATGTTGAAAACGTTAAATGGAAAACGTGATTAATAAAAAGCGCACTACTTTTTAAAAAGACTTCAAAAATTATTTACATCAAGATTTTAAAACAAAAGTACCTACTAAGCATGTCGCAAATTAAAAATATATATGGAATTATTTTTAAAAAAGTAATAAAGGAGAAAATGCGAAGTGCATGTTATGTTCGGCTATTTTAAAAATTAGTCAAAGATCAACAAAAGGGTTATTAATCCATTTAAAAACTAAACGTGGAACTGTTTTAAAATTAAACGTTTTACAACAAGACGGAGCTTCAACTTCAAAACAGCATGAATCAGTTGAACTAGAGTCTAAAATATACATCAATTGCGAAGACAAAGAGGTAATTCTATCAAAAAAGTTCAAAACTATAGACACGTTTTTCGTAAAAGAACTTTCTATGGAAAAAATGGTATTGCTATACATTTAATAGTTTTTGCACATCTTCAGATTTGCGGTATTTGTCAGATGTGCGGTAGTGGTTTCCGGCTCTCTACTTCACCTAATACTATAAGATTGATGGTAGTAAAATTCTCAGATTCTGTAAAAGCCGATATAATGTAAAAATTTATATCACTAAAAAAGCAAAATCAAAAGTTTTCAATAACGTTTGACGAATGGACATCACAAAATAGTCAGAGATACCTTAACTTAAATGTACATATGGAGGTAAAACACTTTAATCTTGGATTGATTCGAATTCATGGATCGAATGCAGAATATTGCGTCAAGTTAGTTGCAGGAAGGCTAAATAGCTTCAATATCGACCTCCAAAAAGACATTATCGCCATAACCACTGATGGAGCAAGTGTGATGGTGAAAGTCGGTAAATGATGTCTTGCTATCATCAACTATGTTATGCTCATGGAATACAACTTGCAGTTATTGATATCTTATACAAGAAAAACAACGGAGAAGTCGAAGAATCGTTTACTACAAATGAAAATTGCGAAGAAGAAGATGAACATGAGAACACTGATGATGATGAAGTTAAAAAAAAAGAATATGGTTTGACAATAATTTTGGACCGACCATCTGCTGAATTGGTTAGCAATTACAAAGATCTCATGAAAAAAGTGAGAAAGGTTGTGAAAATATTTAAAAACTCTCCTGTCAAAAATGATACATATTTACAGAAGTATATCCTACATGAACACGGCATAAAGCTTAAGTTGAATCTTGATTGTAAAACTAGGTGGAGTAGTATGTTCGATATGTTAGAAAGATTTCATAGACTAAAAGTGTGTATTGAAAAAGCCTTAATTGATGTTGGGTCAGAAATTCGTTTGACCTAAGAAGAATGGTCCCAAATTAATGACTTAATTATTTGTCTGGCACCACTAAAACTTGGTCTCGAACTATTATGCAGGAGAGAATCGAACCTTGTCACTGCGGAAACAACTTTTAAATTTATGTTAGATAAATTACAAAAGCAATCATCACTTTTGAGTATCGATTTAGCCGCGGCACTTCGTGAGAGGTTTACACAACGTCGTAATAAAAATTTAAATGGACTACTGGTTTACTTACAAAATCCTAAAAAAATATGAACAAGAAATTAAAAAAAATGAAAATACTTTTTCAATGCCAAAGTGAACCGTTATGCGTCAAGAAATAAAAAAAATATTGACAAGAGTTTATACAATTGAAAGAAATAAAGACGAAGAAAATGAACTCGAAGAAAAAGAAGCTGTAGATTCTATTAACAATTCCCAAATACTTACTCCTACAATTCTATCGCTGAAAAAAAATAATTGGAAAATCATATACAGAAAGACAAGAAAAGCTGGACAGAAAATGTAAAAGAGATACCAAATTTAAATTCTTTAAACTTTGATAAATTATTGAAGCAGGAAATGTCTGCCTATGAAAATAACGGAGTAAGAGGCAAGTTTCTAGATATAGCTCATAATTACTTGATGACCATATCACCAACAAGCGTAGAGGCCGAGCGAGCTTTTTTAGTTGCTGGCTATATATGCAGTCCTTTGAGGAGTTGATTATGTGATGATACTTTAAGTAGGGTCTGTTTGTTAAGAGCGCATTTTTCACAATTATACTTTCTCATACTTATTTTTAAAAATAAGTAAAGCTAAAAGACGCTCTACGTAAAGCTAAAAGACGTTTTACGTAATTTTATCTTATCCTTTTGTTCATTAAATTAAGAATTATATTGATTTACAAATTAATTGAGTTTTTGGCTTCATTTACCTCATATTATCAATTTAATACTTTGAGTATTTTTTTTCTGAAATAATTGAAAGAAAAATACAATTATCATTTTGCCTTTTATAACGTGCATAAGAAATCTAGCAATCCCGCGCGGGATCCCGCGGGATCTGCACATCATCTAAAAATCTGTGCGGATCCCGCGGGATTGAAAAGTGTACGGGATTGCAATCCCTAGCCGTCGAAGTTGTATGCGCTTCATCCGTTAACAGTTTCAAGGCTAAGCTTGATCAGAATTTTCAAATAATCCGCATATAAGTATCGAGATTATAACTAAAAAAAATATATATATATATATATATATATAAATATTTATATATATATATATATATATACATATATAAATATTTATATATATATATATATATATATATATATATATATATATATATATATATATATATATAAATATATATATA